>CM060367.1:74859778-75325558 GCA_030545235.1 Helianthus tuberosus | reverse complement strand
AACGGAATCGAGATACAGAAAAAAAATCACCACTCGATCTACTAGTTGGGCACTTTTGAAAGAACTATGATACAGAAGACACCACACAGTTCAATTGGAATTCCACAGAACACCTTCTAATTCGGCCAAAATTAGATAGCAGTGGTAAAATAAATCTCATGCAAAGAGAGAAACTAATTTCAAAGAAACTCAAAAAACTGTCTTGCCTTCAATGCAAAATACGATTACATAGGAAAGAAAAGAACATGGCCCACCACTCTTGCTACAAATTAGGGAAAATTAACCAACTTTAAAAACCAAATAAATAAAATAAAAAAGAAAGTAAAAGAACATGGGGTAGCAGGCAACGTGTGGTGATCTGCATGTTTGCATGCATGGTTAAGTGATAGTGGGCTCCATGTAGACTAGTTTTACCCAATTTGATGACCCATTTGGATCTGGATCTTTTCCAACTGCTAGCACACTTGAATCTTTAGCTATAGGTCAATCAAAATCGTTATAATCTTGCGGTTGATATTTGGAGCTTGGGATGTACAGTTCTTGAAATGGCGACATCAAAACCTCCTTGGGGTCAATACAAAGGGGTACGATATCTCATTTCTTTTTAAAATAAATTCCGATTCTTGTGGTTTTTAGGTGCTTAGAACCGCATTGGGCTCATGCTTTTGTGTACAGGTGGAAGCTATATTCAAAATTGGAAATAGCAAAGACATGCCCGAAATACCCGATCATCTTTCAAATGATGCAAAATCTTTTATAAAGCAATGCCTACTATGGGACCCGTCTTTACGACCCTCAGCCTCAAAACTGTTGGATCACGCGTTTGTTCGGGACCAAAGTACTTCAAGAGGAGCCAATATGCACCTAACCAAAGTTCCGTTGAGTCGCGCGGATATGCTTGCTATTTTAGTTTGAGCATACTGTTATAACGTTCTGGAGGAAGTTATGATGGTGTGTAATATACTTGAATGTCTTATTGATCATGCGACTCAATGGCCGAGATAGTTACTCTTAATAAAGTGTAAAGTAGCTATACACTGGTTCTATAAAAGTGGCTGATAACTTAGTCTGCTTTCACTTGCCATTTGGTGAGTGCAGCCATGGTGCGCACGTTCTCATATGTCAAATGACAATACAGAGTGTATTCTTTGCAAAGGCATCAATGACTGTAAGTTGCATTTATTTTTTATGATATAATTGTATGATTAATATATTTTTTTGATTTCTAATGATTTCTGTTTTTGTTAACTCAGTATTTTGGGGTTCTATTTTGCAGACATGTTTGCCTGTGCGTTTGAGCAGCACAGAGAGAAGGGTGTTGCGACGCTGTTGCTGGTGGCTCTGGCCATCTATGATGTTCCAGGATTGCCCCCGCTAAACATAATTGAAGACATGAGTTATGAAAAGAACACGTGCAAGTCAACTAGAGCTGACATTGAGAGACAGATACAAGAGGAAATCGCTAAATCACGCGTTAGACAAGTTGATAGTCAGGGTAGGGCTTACGGCACTGGGAAAAAGGAAATGTAGCATTGCGCGTGTTTGATTAACGTGCTGCGCTTCTTCGTACTACATTTTCTGTAAATTTTCAATTTTTTTAACAAAATAAAATCTGAATGAAACAGATCAAATTGGTGCAATTCAGCTTGGTATGCGCAGGACCTTGCAAAACTGGGCACCAGATCAGTTCCGTCCTCCGTTGAAAGAAGGTAAATACTGATCTTTTTTATTTTCTTGCAGTTATGAAACCTTTTTTGTGCTTTAACATAGGAAGTTCTTTCGGTTATATGTTCGGTTTATATATTTTGGTTATATGTTTGGTTTATATATTTGTTCAAACTGATTGCTAAATAATCAGTTTGATGGTATAGGAAAAACTTAGGTGATGAATGTTGCAGGTGAATGATATGTGGTCATGGTTAGTTTCTTGCAGAGGTGTCTCTGCTGAAGGAAGCGGTGTTACTGTAGAAGGAACTGCTACATTCCCGGAAGAGGCTATTGCAACTCCTCCTGTTGCTGAGACCAAGGTAAAACGAAATTACCTTTTTAAATAGTTTGTGTGAGTTGCTGTTTGATTTACCTTTTTTGCACTTGCTAATATGTGATTTCATAGATGTTATTGTTCAGGCTGCAGCTGATGAGGATGATGATAGTGATGTGGATCTTTATGGTGAAGAGACCGAAGAGGAAAAGAAGGCTGCTGAAGATCGTGCAGCTGCAGTGAAAGCATCTGGAAAATAGAAAGAATGTGGGTTTATGCTCATTTTGTTTTACGTTCTTGAATTTCACTGTTACTCATATTGGATATATTTTTATTTGCTTTTTTTGTGCTTGTGGTTACATTATCAGCTGGCAAGTCTTCAGTTTTGATGGATATTAAGCCTTGGGATGATGAGACCGATATGCAAAAGCTTGAGGAGGCTGTTAGAAGTGTGCAAATGGAAGGCTTGTTGTGGGACGCATGTACGTTTGTCTTTTTTTATTAAGTAATATGATGCACACTTGCATGCAATTTTTTTGATTATATTTTGAATTTTTAATTCTATGATTGCAGCAAAACTAGTGCCAGTAGGGTATGGTATCAAGAAGCTACAGATCATGTTGACTATTGTCGATGACTTGGTGTCTGTTGACACGCTTATTGAAGAACACCTTACCGTGGAACCAATTAACGAGTATGTCTAGAGTTGTGATATTGTTGCCTTCAACAAGATCTGTAAGTTTTTTTTTAGTTCCCTTCGTATTTCTTTATAAGTGGTGTTATTGATTTCGTACCGTGTTTTAAGTCACTGATAACTGCTTTTGTGATTGTAGAGTTTATCAACATCTGTACTACGACGCAGTTTCTGTGGTTTTATAGTCTTGTTTCAATCATTGTTGTGTTGATGTTCATTTAGCAACTGATTTTATGTCCGATTATGTATGTTTGGAGCAACTGATTTTATGTCCGATTATGTATGTTTGGATTTTTAAGTGGTTTTGGTAATTGGCATGAATCATTTCGTTAGAAAAAAAAATTAATTCCAGTGAGAACTTGTTAACTTGCTTTGATCGGACAAAGAGGTCAACCAATTTAGTTAAAACAGATGCATCCAGTTCCTTGTACTTGGCTTGCGATCGAACCCACACTCAAAACAAGGCCGACTTTGGCCTTGTTTCTATTGAAGTCGACAGCGCATAGGAGAGGGGAAGGGGTGGCCATTAGAGTTGGTTTGTGGGTTGAAGGATTTCGAGTTAGCGGATTGCGTAGGTTAACCATAACTCGACCCATGTATTTATTCTTGTCGTTCCGGACATACTTACAACCCTGTCATGTTCGTTACAACCATGTCGTGTTCGTTACAACTGTGTCGTGTTCGTGTCAAGTTTCGGGTCGACAGGGAATGATTAATACCCAATGACTTAGTAAACAATTTAAGCAGCCAATAACCTAAGCTCAGATGAACATTTTTGCAGTAAGGGTCTTCTTAATTGTTTTGTTTCTTTTTCTTCTATTCCTAATCAACAAACTTGATTGTTATAATAAGTTCTAGATAAGAGGAGCCGGACATCGGAGAATCAGCAGTGAGAGCTGATTAGGGCTGTAAACGAACCAAATGTTCAGCGAACAGTTCGTGAACCCTTCGGCGGGAAGTTCGTTTATGTTCGTTCGTTTAATAAAGAACGAACATGAACAAGAAATTTTGTTCGATTAGTTAAATGAACGAACATGAACAAATGTCTCGTTCGTTCAATTGTGTTCGTGAACGTTCGGTAAGGTGTTCGTGAACATTTGTTCATTTGCGTTCGTTTATGTTCGTGTTTTAATTAAAGATTTTTTTACTTTCATATATTTTATCTATACTTTTTATACTATTAAACTTTTATTTATATCATTACCCTAACAATTAAACTAAGAAACCCTCTTTCACCTTGTTTATGCACCATTTCCCTTTCTTTTCTCATTATTTACATCGACGAATATTGTCACACCCCCAAAATCCACATGCGGAGTATCACCGCTTGGAGGCATGACTGACCAGGATCAAGCCACCAATCATATTGAACAAGCATGTAAGAAATAATAAAATCCAACACAATACAATTGGTGTCCAAACAAAACATAGTAATTATTAGCGGAAGCAAATAGTTCAAAACCCAAATCATAAAGTAAAAGTGTTTAAGTTTATCATGAACACTCAATGTCCATGCTCCACAACGACTCTCCCCCATGCAAGCTCCTGCTAAACCTATTGACTTGCAAAGCATCTAGTAACGAGTCAACAACAAAGTTGAGCGAGTTCACAGTTGGGTGTTTGTTTTAAGTTGTTTTGAAAACGGTTTCCTTTAACTGGCATCCCTGCCGTGGGGGTTACCCCATAGTTGAAAACGTGTTTTGTTTAATCTCGTTTACCCTGGCAATCCAGCCGTGGGGGCTACCCCATGTTTAATTATCTGGCTCTCTGACCGTGGGGGCTACCCCATGTATATACTACTAGACTCAATACCATATCGACTGCTGACTGTAGTCATGTTTATGTGCCCTGAACTGTCAATGTCTATCATCATTGATGTGCCCAGATCCATTAGTTCACGCCCGTCCTCTGCGGTACGGTGTGAGGCTTGTCAGACCTAAATAGCGCTATCTAACTAATGACCCGCTCACCATTGGCCCGGCGATTAAGTCGATATAAAAAGGAGGGACTTCGTGATAGAGTTTTGGTCTAGTAAAAGTTAAGTGTCCATGAGGACGAGGAATTATATTCCTGAAACCGTACTGTCCTACCCAAGAAAGGACGAGGAATCCATGTTCCTTAACCCATTCCCAACCCCTGGCAATCCCATGCTTTGTAGAAAGTGTGAACTCACCTTAGGTTAGCTCGGCAGATAAACGAAAGGTCAATCGAGCTGCTAGAGGTCAACCACGTCCTAACATGGTTACTATATAAGTCAAGTTTTGGTTTCGAGTAGTGCACATAAGTTTCACATAAGCTAGCAGATTAAGAACACATATAGATCATGGCAAACACACATCATCACGTTTAACAGTCATAACGTATCCAATTTGTGTGATTAAAAGATTGGGCTCGCACAAGTTCAACAACCTTGTGCGAGTCACCCATCGATACCCAATAGTACCCGGCCCAATAACAAGAAACCCAACAAATCTATAAGCATATACACGGCCCAATTAAATAAACAGATAACATATCTTGTGCGATACGTTTGAGCTTGTGCGACTCGGGACCTCTTATGCGACTGGACTATCTTGTGCGACCGAGTTTTGGGCCATTCGGTCCAATAATATGTTAATTTCAAACAGTGTGTAAGGCCCAAGATCTTGTGCGATCGGCACCATCTTGTGCGATCATGCATAAATAAACAGTACTATGTGCCTTATGTGTTTGTACCCTGTCTTGTGCGATGCACTTGTGCGATCAGATCAGATTCCATGTGATCTGATCTTGTGCGACCGAGAGGGGTCTTGTGCGATTGGTTTTATTATCCGAATATTATGCATATCATTAATAGGAAATCAACAGTTACCAATCATACCTTAAACCAGTCAAAGCAATCAAACAGTTTCCTATTTTTGTGGTTATCAATCAACAACTAATCAGTTTCAAACTTAACTAGTATTCGATCAAACCAAACAATTTACCAATAATTCATAAGAACCCTAATCATATTCATAGCATGAACATCAACCACAACTACAAACACATTAACAGATTTGTGTCCTTGATTTCTAGCATGCATTCTAACATAACATCACAACAATTCATCTATCATAAACACATCCCAGTCGAGTGAATATATATATTCGATTCTAGATCATCAACAACCCCATGTGATTAACAACCCTATATCGATCTACAACACCATACATGTGAGCCGATTTCATGAACATTAATTCTATTTGGTTCCTACCCATCAATATCAAGCATATATTCAATCATATAACAACATCAACCAAACCGAAATCAAACAATAACATAGCACTAACCGGTTAAAGAATGGAACGAGGATTGATCCGAATGATAAAGCTTCGAGAGAGATGGGATGTGACTGCCGTCGAGTTTGAGAGGAGAGAAAGAGAGTAGGGTTTGTAAACTTGTGTGATTAGATAAAGTGTGGAATTTATACCAACACCCTAGGTGTTGTGCAATTCATGGAGTGGGCCGAACCCTCCTAACGGGCTGCTCTTGGTTCGGATATAAAGAGTGTAGCCCGAATGGCTTGTGCGATCGGGTTGTGTTGTGCGATTACATAATACATACATTCACATAACATAAAATCAAACATAACATTCAATAATCAACATGGTTCATGTAATCACATAAGGTCTACATACGTTACATCAAATACCAGAATAGGTTTGAATTACGAGTTGTCACATTATCCCCAAGCTGAAAGAAATTTCGTCCCGAAATTTGGTACGTACTCACTGAGGAAGCTAGTTAAGTTGCATGTTTTCCTGGTTTTCCTGGGGTGTCACATCCTCCCCCCGTTGATCTGGAATTTCGTCCTGAAATTCCGTGGTAGCTTCAGCCTCAGTAGTGGTTGTACTGTTTGCGAACAGTTGGGGTTACTTTTGTTTCATCTGATCTTCGCATTCCCAGGTGAACTCTGGGCCACGACGTGAGTTCCAACGAACTCGAACGAGAGGTATTCTAGTGCGCTTGAGGACCTTAACATCCCGGTCTGTGACTTCAACAGGTTCCTCGACGAATCGTAACTGCTTGTCGATGGTGAGCTCCTTCAAAGGAACTATGAGGGTCTCATCTGACAGACACTTCTTCAGATTCGACACGTGGAATACATTGTGAACTGCACTGAGTTCTGTTGGTAGGTTCAGTTTGTAGGCCACTTTGCCTATTTTCTCTATGATTTCGAAAGGTCCGACATATCGTGGGTTAAGTTTTCCTCGTTTACCAAAACAAACCACACCCTTCCAGGGTGAGACTTTAAGTAGCACTCGATCCCCAACCTGGAACTCGAGTGGTTTCCTGCCCTTATCGGCGTAGCTTTTCTGACGGTCACGAGCTGCCGCCATTCGTTGTCGTATTTGAGCAATCCTTTCCGTTGTGTCTTCTACAAGTTCTGGGCCAGTGATCTGACTATCCCCCACCTCTGCCCAACAAAGAGGTGACCGGAATTTACGCCCGTACAATTCCTCGAATGGAGCGGCCCGAATGCTGGTGTGGTAACTGTTTTTATACGAGAACTCCACTAACGGGAGATGCTTTTCCCAGCCGTTACCAAAGTCGATTACACATGCCCTAAGCATGTCTTCAAGAGTCTGGATAGTGCGTTCAGACTGCCCATCCGTTTGCGGGTGATATGATGTGCTCATATCTAAACGTGAGCCAAAGGACTTGTGCATTGCTTGCCACAGTTCAGAAGTAAAACGTGCATCACGATCAGAGATAATAGAGGTGGGCACCCCGTGCCTCGAGACAACTTCCTTAAGGTATACGTCTGCTAGAGTGGAGAACTTATCCGTTTCCTTGATATCCAAGAAGTGTGCAGACTTTGTGAGTCGATCCACGATCACCCAAATAGTATCATTTCCGCATTGAGATCTAGGTAGGCCAGTAACAAAATCCATGGAAATTTGCTCCCATTTCCATTGTGGTATTTCTGGTTGTTGAAGCAGGCCTGAGGGTTTCTGATATTCAGTCTTGACTCTCGCACAAGTCAAACACTTGCTGACGTATGTTGCTATGTGGGCCTTCATGCTAGGCCACCAATACGTAGTTTTCAAGTCGTGGTACATCTTATCTGAACCAGGATGTACTGAGTAACGAGACTTGTGTGCCTCATCCATCACAAGCTCTCGTAGGTTGCCATAGAGTGGGACCCAAATGCGTCCTGTTACGTAGTAGGCACCGTCTGCCTTTTGTTCTAATCGTTGCCTTGAGCCACGTATGTCACACCCCCAAAATCCACACGCGGAGTATCACCGCTTGGAGGCGTGACTGACCAGGATCAAGCCACCAATCATATAGAACAATGTATAAAGTAAAAGTAATTGCAATTTAATTCCAACAATCCATATGAAAGGTGTTCCAAAACATAAGTGTGTTATCACAGTATAGCGGAAGCGTATGATTAAACCCATCGTAATAAAGTATGAAATGTCATAAAGTCTAAACAAATATCCAAAATCCATGCCCACAACGACTACGCCTCCCGTGCAAGCTCCATAAGTACCTAAGGTCCTGCAAGGCATGTAACAGAGGATCAACAACTAGTTGAGCGAGTTCACAGAGTGTAAGTGCGTAATAGTAAGTCCATATGTAACATGTGGCTCTACTGGGCCGTTAGTACGTTCTAATGGTGGGGGCTTCCCATAATGTATATTTACTAGACTAGTTGTATTCACAAGTATCCTTCCCAATCCGAGGATAATAATAAGTATCCTGCCCAACCGAGGATAGTACGTATCAAGTACGTAGGTTTAGCGCTGGTGTTCTTCCCATCCGAGAACATTTGGTACCTAGGATTTTTGTATGTGTTAACACTAGTATCCTTCCCATCCGAGGATAGTACGTAGATTTTTGGCACAGGCATCCTTCCCAATCCGAGGACCGTGGTATGTAGTCTAGTAGTAATGTGTACAAGCAATCAATCAATCCCATTCCCAACCCACCTGGGGAATCCCATGCCTTGGTAAGAGTGTGAACTCACCTTGGTTTGCTCGGTATGCTAAGTATGTGCTCAAAGTAAATCAATCACGTCCTAAAGTATGCACGTATAGAATAATCAGTTTGTTTTCAAGTTGTTCACGTATACACAGGTAACACGTAATCACAATCATACAAGTCATGTTTAACATTTAATAGCAGTTAAATATTCCAGTTAACACTTAACAGCAGTTAACTAACCAGGTTAACTTTTAACAGAATTAAAGTAGGTTACTGTGCTGATTACCCAATCGGCGAAACACCCTTTGTTTCGCCGTGAACCCCTTCGACGAATCGCATTCGGTTTCGTCGTATGCCCCTCGGCGAAACAAGATCATGTTTCGCCGTGAGTTTCGTTTCGCCAAACATTCCGTTTCGTCATAACGGTTTCACAGAGATATCAGTTACGTCGTATAAGTTACATATCAACAAATGGATACCCTAATCATCATCAATATCAGCCGACATCAATATTACAATCATGCAGAAAACCCTAATCACTACTCAATCGTAATGTCCATGTACTCATATAATTTACCAAATCCATGTGAGACCAAAATTACTACTCAATCAATATATCCTCATCAACAGTGGCCGACCAGTATAGGTTGTTGTCATATTGCCATTTGACCCCAAAATATCAATCCTATCACAATAGTGGATCTGACACAATTCTATAGGATGCACAACATAATGATTACATACCTCACATGCAAGTATAATTAAAATAACCAACAATCATGATGGACCCTTATCCAATTGACTATGTTTGCTAACACACGCATGATTGGACCGATTGTTTTCATTATCTTATATTACTTGATTTATGCAATGTAGTGTATAAAGAAACATGTGCACAAACAGTCATGATATTGAAATTATTAACTCATATACCAACATCATCATCAATCGGCAGTTCACAATTCCCAACCCTTGATCCACCGATTTGTCCCATCATCTCAATAATGACATATATCACGACACCATAAGAATCTGAATATTCTTTTGATTCAATTAAAGTAGCCGGCAATGAAGTGATGACTATCTAAATATCACATGCGATCATACTAGTCATGTATTCACAGTTCATCAAAACATTCGACACTAATTCATAAACAAACAAGCACTAGCAATGACTAACCGTAACTAAGCGATTAATACGAACGGAACGGATGAACGCTCGGGTGATGAGGGGCTGCCGTCGGTGTACAGGAGAGCTCTAGGGTTTTTCTAACTTGCTAAAATGTGGCGAATGGAATTGTTACGTATAACCTATACACGCATAAGTGTGCTGGGCCTTAAATGGGCTTCGCGTAACAGTTGGGCCGGCGAGACACTTTTGTTTCGTCGATAATGGGTTGACGAATCAGGCTTCTGTTTCGTCGAGTTATATTTGGCGAAACACATCTCGTGTTTCGTCGAACCTATACATGGTTTAATATTTCTAAATTTCTCTCAACAAGTTCCGCATTACAATACCAAACACATAAGCATGCAATACAATATGTTTATCATAATACAAGATGTACATTACAAGTCAAACGAGTCAAACAACATAAACAGTCAAGGTCAACGTGCATTTAATGTGAAAGTGAAAGTCGGAAACTCGAGTTGTCACATTATCCCCAACTTGAAAGAAATTTCGTCCCGAAATTTAGCATGCGGTTACTGAGGAAGCTAGGTAAGTTGTATCGTTTACTGGTTTTCCTGGGGTGTCACATCATCCCCCCGTTGATTTGGAATTTCGTCCCGAAATTCTGCAGTAGTAGCTTCAGCCTCAGTAGTAGTTGCATTGGTTCCGAACAACTGGGGATACTTGAGTTTCATTTGATCTTCACGCTCCCAGGTGAACTCTGGGCCGCGATGGGAGTTCCAACGAACTCGTACAAGAGGGATTCTCGTGTTCTTGAGGACCTTAACATCCCGGTCCGTGATTTCAACGGGTTCCTCGACGAAGTGCAACCGCTCGTCGATAGTGAGTTCCTTTAAGGGAACTATGTGGGTCTCATCTGACGTACACTTCTTCAGATTCGACACGTGAAAGACGTTGTGAACTGCACTGAGTTCAGGTGGTAAGTTCAATCTGTAGGCCACTTTGCCTATTTCCTCAATAACTTCGAAAGGTCCGACGTATCGTGGATTAAGTTTGCCGCGTTTGCCAAAACGAACCACACCCTTCCAGGGTGAAACTTTAAGTAGCGCTCGATCCCCAACCTAGAATTCGAGTAGTTTCCTGTTTTTATCAGCGTATACTTTCTGACGGTCACGAGCTGCCGCCATGCGTTGTCGTATTTGTGCAATCTTTTCAGTAGTATCAACTACCATTTCTGGACCTGTGATTTGACTTTCTCCCACCTCTGCCCAACAGAGAGGTGACCGGCATTTACGCCCGTACAATGCCTCGAATGGAGCAGCTTTAATGCTGGTGTGGTAGCTGTTATTGTATGAAAACTCCACAAGTGGCAGATGTTTTTCCCAACCATTGCCAAAGTCAATTATGCACGCCCGAAGCATGTCTTCTAGAGTTTGAATAGTGCGCTCAGACTGCCCATCTGTCTGAGGGTGATAAGCTGTGCTCACGTCTAAACGAGAGCCAAAAGATTTATGCATTGCTTGCCACAGTTCTGAAGTAAAACGTGCGTCACGATCAGAGATGATAGAGGTTGGCACACCGTGCCTTGAGACCACTTCTTTTAAGTAGATGTCTGCTAAGGTAGAGAACTTGTCTGTTTCTTTGATGGCCAAGAAGTGAGCAGACTTTGTGAGTCGATCCACGATCACCCAAATAGTATCATTTCCGCGCTGAGATCTAGGTAGGCCAGTAACAAAATCCATGGAAATTTGCTCCCATTTCCATTGTGGTATCTCAGGTTGTTGGAGTGGTCCTGACGGTTTCTGATATTCTGCCTTGACTCTCGCACAAGTCAAGCATTTGCTAACGTATGTGGCTATGTGGGCCTTCATGCTAGGCCACCAGTATGTAGTCTTAATATCGTGGTACATTTTATCCGAACCAGGGTGTACCGAGTAGCGAGACTTGTGAGCTTCATCCATTACCAGCTCGCGTAAGTTGCCGTACAGTGGGACCCAAATGCGTCCTGTTACGTAATAAGCTCCATCTTCCTTCTGTTCTAAGCGTTGCCTTGAGCCGCGTAAGGTTTCTGCCCTGACGTTTTCTGGTTTCAATGCTTCCACCTGAGCATTTCTTATCTGGGAAGGAAGACTAGACTGTATAGTGAGTTGTAGAGCTCGTACGCGCTTAGGCGCGGTGTCCTTTCGACTGAGGGCGTCAGCCACAACATTGGCTTTGCCTGGGTGGTACCTGATTGAGCATTCATAGTCGTTTAGCAGTTCGACCCATCGTCGCTGTCGCATATTCAGTTCCTTCTGCTTGAATATATGTTCAAGGCTTCTGTGATCAGTGTAGATTGCACATTTGGCACCGTACAAGTAGTGTCGCCATATCTTAAGTGCAAAAACAACCGCTCCCAGCTCTAAATCATGCGTAGTGTAGTTTCGTTCGTGAATCTTAAGCTGGCGCGAAGCATAAGCAATAACTTTATCCCTCTGCATCAATACACATCCAAGACCTTGGATAGATGCGTCGCAGTAGACTACGAAATCGTCCGTGCCTTCAGGCAATGAGAGAATAGGTGCGCTACAGAGTCTATCCTTTAAGTGTTGGAACGTTGTATCCTGTGCATTACCCCAACGGTAGACAACACCTTTCTGCGTCAGTAGTGTAAGTGGCTGAGCAATCTTTGAGAAGTCTTTGATGAACCTTCTGTAGTAACCCGCCAAACCCAAGAATTGGCGTATTTCTGTTGGTGTGCGAGGTGCAGGCCAGTCCTTGATCGAATCCACCTTGGATGGATCTACATGAATCCCATCCTCGTTTACCACGTGGCCTAAGAAGTGGACTTCACGAAGCCAGAAGTCACATTTAGAAAACTTAGCGTATAACTGTTCTGTTCGTAAAAGTTCCAGTATAAGTCGTAAATGATGCTCGTGCTCCTCCTGACTCTTCGAATAAATCAGGATGTCGTCGATGAAAACAATGACGAACTTGTCGAGATAGGGTTTGCACACCCTGTTCATAAGATCCATAAATACGGCAGGCGCGTTCGTCAGCCCGAATGGCATGACCATAAACTCGTAGTGGCCGTAGCGAGTTCTAAATGCTGTTTTAGAGACATCCTCATCCCGGACTCTCAGCTGATGGTACCCTGACCTTAAGTCTATCTTGGAGTAGTAGCTCGACCCTTGTAGCTGGTCGAATAAATCATCTATGCGCGGAAGAGGATAACGATTCTTGATCGTCACCTTGTTGAGTTCACGGTAGTCTATACACATCCTGAACGTACCGTCTTTCTTCTTTACGAATAACACTGGAGCTCCCCAAGGCGAAGAGCTAGGACGTATAAAACCCTTTTCCAAGAGTTCTTGTAGCTGCTTTGATAGTTCTTCCAATTCAGTTGGAGCCAAACGATAAGGCGCTCGAGCTATGGGTGCTGCTCCTGGAGCGAGCTCGATCTGAAATTCAACTTGACGATGAGGCGGTAACCCAGGTAATTCCTCAGGGAACGCTTGAGGAAAGTCACGTACTACAGGAATATCTTCAATCTTTCTTTCTCTCTTCGAGGTATCTGTAACGAGAGCTAAAACAGCTGTGTGGCCCTTTCGTAAACACTTCTGAGCCTTTAAAAAGGAGATGATGCCACTCACGACACCACTCTTATCGCCTTGAACTTTGAGAGGTTCTTTTCCAGTACGGGAATTGCGAATAATCTTCTCTTTGCATAGGATATCTGCTTGTTGTTGGGAGATCCAATCTATCCCAATGACGATGTCGAAATTACCCAAGACTATGGGAATGAGGTTGATGGAGAATGTCTGACCAACTAAGACGAGGTTACAATCCTTGACTACCAGAAGATTGCTGACCGGTGATCTGATAGTCATCAATCTTTCGCTGTCGTGCCTGAGACTGAACTGAAGTTGAACCCTTGCTGAAGGTTCCATCCCACCTTCTCTTGTTGTCACTGGGGAATAGCAGAAGTAGTAGTGGTAGCACCAATGCGTCTAGGCAGCTTGTTCTGTTCCACTGCCTTGTCTGTGAGACGATAAGCAAGATGAGTAACATCTTGAATAGTAGCAAGATTAGCAGTCATCACATGGCTTTGAATTTCTGGTACTAAGCCTTTGAGGTACAGCTCAATGCTCTTGATGGGAGGATCCACCATAGTTGAACACAACACTGCCAGTTCGTTGGATCGTTTCGTGTACGCTTCTATCTCTGACCCCGTCAGCTTCGTGTTAAAGGACTCCACTTCCAACTCGTGGATGGCATCATAACTACTGTATTCACGTTTGATCAGTTCCTTAAAATCATTCCATGGGGTGGCATTAGCAGCCGCCAGCCCCAGCATCTGAACTTGCGCGTTCCACCAAGTTAACGCAGTGCCTTCGAGAGTATCCGTGGCATATTTCACCTTACGAGCCTCGGGTCATTCTCACACTCGATGACCGATTCGAGTTCCTCGAACTAATGGAGGAGTCCAACAGCTCCTTCAGTGTCGCTGAGAGTAGTAGGACGACAGTCCATAAAAGTTTTGAAAGTGCAACAGGTAGCTGAGCGTGTTGACTTGTCGTGCGCGTAAGAGTAATCAAAATTAAGCACAAGTGTTGAGTTACGAGAGTAGGATCTAAAGATCCTAGAGTAAGTGGTGATGGCAGGTTACACCTCCTGCCTAGGCAGCTGCGAGTGCTGCAGTAACTTGTTCAGTGATCGAAGCCGCCAACTGGGCTTGAGTTAGGTTAATGCGTCCACTCATGATCTTGACATCAAGGAGAACATGTGGGTGAGAGGTTCGCGAATAGTGCGAAGAGGGTGAGCACACAAGTATTCTCGAGCAATAACATATAATAGGTTCTGTAATCTGAGCATACCACGAGCAAAGTTCTATGTAATTCTAGCATGTAGGCAATAAACATAAACCTTATTACCTAGGATGTTGAGTCTTGCACGTGGAGCGAAGCGTCGTTGTGGATCGTTGAGAGCACTGTTCTGGTTATAGTCTGGTTTTAAAAAAAATCGTTTTCCCCATATTAAAACCGAGTTCTCTATAACCAATGGCTCTGATACAAATCTGTCACACCCCCAAAATCCACACGCGGAGTATCACCGCTTGGAGGCGTGACTGACCAGGATCAAGCCACCAATCATATAGAACAATGTATAAAGTAAAAGTAATTGCAATTTAATTCCAACAATCCATATGAAAGGTGTTCCAAAACATAAGTGTGTTATCACAGTATAGCGGAAGCGTATGATTAAACCCATCGTAATAAAGTATGAAATGTCATAAAGTCTAAACAAATATCCAAAATCCATGCCCACAACGACTACGCCTCCCGTGCAAGCTCCATAAGTACCTAAGGTCCTGCAAGGCATGTAACAGAGGATCAACAACTAGTTGAGCGAGTTCACAGAGTGTAAGTGCGTAATAGTAAGTCCATATGTAACATGTGGCTCTACTGGGCCGTTAGTACGTTCTAATGGTGGGGGCTTCCCATAATGTATATTTACTAGACTAGTTGTATTCACAAGTATCCTTCCCAATCCGAGGATAATAATAAGTATCCTGCCCAACCGAGGATAGTACGTATCAAGTACGTAGGTTTAGCGCTGGTGTTCTTCCCATCCGAGAACATTTGGTACCTAGGATTTTTGTATGTGTTAACACTAGTATCCTTCCCATCCGAGGATAGTACGTAGATTTTTGGCACAGGCATCCTTCCCAATCCGAGGACCGTGGTATGTAGTCTAGTAGTAATGTGTACAAGCAATCAATCAATCCCATTCCCAACCCACCTGGGGAATCCCATGCCTTGGTAAGAGTGTGAACTCACCTTGGTTTGCTCGGTATGCTAAGTATGTGCTCAAAGTAAATCAATCACGTCCTAAAGTATGCACGTATAGAATAATCAGTTTGTTTTCAAGTTGTTCACGTATACACAGGTAACACGTAATCACAATCATATAAGTCATGTTTAACATTTAATAGCAGTTAAATATTCCAGTTAACACTTAACAGCAGTTAACTAACCAGGTTAACTTTTAACAGAATTAAAGTAGGTTACTGTGCTGATTACCCAATCGGCGAAACACCCTTTGTTTCGCCGTGAACCCCTTCGACGAATCGCATTCGGTTTCGTCGTATGCCCCTCGGCGAAACAAGATCATGTTTCGCCGTGAGTTTCGTTTCGCCAAACATTCCGTTTCGTCATAACGGTTTCACAGAGATATCAGTTACGTCGTATAAGTTACATATCAACAAATGGATACCCTAATCATCATCAATATCAGCCGACATCAATATTACAATCATGCAGAAAACCCTAATCACTACTCAATCGTAATGTCCATGTACTCATATAATTTACCAAATCCATGTGAGACCAAAATTACTACTCAATCAATATATCCTCATCAACAGTGGCCGACCAGTATAGGTTGTTGTCATATTGCCATTTGACCCCAAAATATCAATCCTATCACAATAGTGGATCTGACACAATTCTATAGGATGCACAACATAATGATTACATACCTCACATGCAAGTATAATTAAAATAACCAACAATCATGATGGACCCTTATCCAATTGACTATGTTTGCTAACACACGCATGATTGGACCGATTGTTTTCATTATCTTATATTACTTGATTTATGCAATGTAGTGTATAAAGAAACATGTGCACAAACAGTCATGATATTGAAATTATTAACTCATATACCAACATCATCATCAATCGGCAGTTCACAATTCCCAACCCTTGATCCACCGATTTGTCCCATCATCTCAATAATGACATATATCACGACACCATAAGAATCTGAATATTCTTTTGATTCAATTAAAGTATCCGGCAATGAAGTGATGACTATCTAAATATCACATGCGATCATACTAGTCATGTATTCACAGTTCATCAAAACATTCGACACTAATTCATAAACAAACAAGCACTAGCAATGACTAACCGTAACTAAGCGATTAATACGAACGGAACGGATGAACGCTCGGGTGATGAGGGGCTGCCGTCGGTGTACAGGAGAGCTCTAGGGTTTTTCTAACTTGCTAAAATGTGGCGAATGGAATTGTTACGTATAACCTATACACGCATAAGTGTGCTGGGCCTTAAATGGGCTTCGCGTAACAGTTGGGCCGGCGAGACACTTTTGTTTCGTCGATAATGGGTTGACGAATCAGGCTTCTGTTTCGTCGAGTTATATTTGGCGAAACACATCTCGTGTTTCGTCGAACCTATACATGGTTTAATATTTCTAAATTTCTCTCAACAAGTTCCGCATTACAATACCAAACACATAAGCATGCAATACAATATGTTTATCATAATACAAGATGTACATTACAAGTCAAACGAGTCAAACAACATAAACAGTCAAGGTCAACGTGCATTTAATGCGAAAGTGAAAGTCGGAAACTCGAGTTGTCACAACGTAGGGCTTCAGCCCTGACATTTTCTGGTTTCAATGCTTCTACCTGAGCATCTCGTATCTGTGAAGGAAGACTAGACTGAATGGTGAGTTGTAATGCTCGCACGCGCTTAGGCGTAGTGTCCTTTCGACTGAGGGCGTCAGCCACAACATTGGCTTTGCCTGGATGGTACTTGATGGCACATTTATAATCGTTCAATAGCTCTACCCATCGTCGTTGACGCATGTTTAACTCCTTTTTCTTGAAGATATGTTCGAGACTCCTGTGATCGGTGTAAATGGTGCACCTGGTACCGTATAGGTAGTGTCTCCATATCTTGAGTGCGAAAACAACAGCTCCCAGCTCCAAATCATGCGTAGTGTAGTTCCTTTCGTGAATCTTAAGTTGACGTGACGCATAAGCAATGACCTTGTCACGTTGCATCAGCACACATCCAAGTCCCTGAATGGATGCGTCGCAATAAACCACAAAGTCGTCTGTGTCTTCAGGCAATGAGAGGATAGGGGCGCTACAAAGTCTATCCTTTAAGTATTGGAATGCAGTTTCCTGTGCATCACCCCAACGATAGGTGACACCTTTCTGTGTTAGCGAAGTGAGAGGTTGCACGATCTTGGAGAAATCCTTGATAAACCTTCTGTAGTATCCCGCCAAACCCAAGAATTGGCGAATTTCTGTTGGTGTACGAGGCGCAGGCCAGTCCTTGATCGAGTCTACCTTGGATGGATCAACATGAATCCCATCCTTGTTTACCACGTGGCCTAGGAAATGGACTTCACGAAGCCAGAAGTCACATTTCGAGAACTTTGCATAAAGCTGTTCTGTTCGGAGGAGTTCCAAAATAAGTCATAGATGCCGCTCGTGTTCCTCCTGACTCTTAGAATAGATCAGGATGTCGTCGATGAAAACTATAACGAACTTATCTAGGTAAGGCTTGCACACTCGATTCATAAGGTCCATGAATACCGCAGGTGCGTTTGTCAGCCCAAAAGGCATAACCAGGAACTCGTAATGTCCATAACGAGTTCTAAAAGCTGTTTTGGAGACGTCCTCTTCTCGGACTCTCAGCTGGTGATATCCCGATCTCAAATCAATCTTCGAGTAGTAGCTCGACCCTTGCAACTGGTCGAACAAGTCGTCAATGCGTGGAAGAGGATAACGATTCTTCACCGTCACCTTGTTGAGTTCACGGTAGTCGATGCACATTCTGAAAGTACCGTCTTTCTTCTTCACGAATAATACTGGAGCTCCCCAAGGCGAAGAGCAAGGGAGAATAAAACCCTTATCCAAGAGTTCTTGTAGTTGCGTAGAGAGTTCTTCCAACTCTGATGGGGCTAAACGATATGGTGCACGAGCTATTGGTGCGGCTCCAGGAGCCAGTTCAATCTGAAATTCGACTTGACGGTGAGGCGAAAGACCAGGTAATTCCTCAGGGAATACCTCAGGGAATACCTCAGGATAGTCGCGTACGATCGGAAAATCTTCTATCTTCTTCTCTTTCTTCGAGGTGTCAGTAACGAGAGCCAAAATAGCAGTGTGGCCCTTTCGTAAACACTTCTGGGCCTTAAGGAAAGAGATGATGCTCACAACAGCACCACTCTTGTCGCCACGAATCATGAGAGGTTCATCACCTGTGCGGGGAATACGGACGATCTTCTCGTTGCAAAGAATCTCTGCTCGATGCTGGGATAACCAATCCATCCCAATGACAACGTCAAAACTACCCAAAACTATAGGAATGAGGTCGATAGAGAAGGTGTAATCAGCAAGAACAAGATTACAACCCTTGACTACGTGTGTGGCCTCTAAACTCTTACCATTAGCTAGCTCTACAGTGTGTTTGGTGTTCAACAGTGTTGGGGTACGCTTAAGCATTTGACTAACTTTTAAGGACACGTAGCTAGTATCGGCACCCGAATCAAACAAAACTGTAACGTAAAAGTCGTCGAGAAGGAACTTACCCGTTACAACATTGGGATCATTCCTCGCTTCACCCTGGCCAATAACAAACACACGACCCCTTGCACCATTGCCGTTGTTACCCCCGTTATTTCCATTCCCCTGGTTGTTATTATTGTTGTTGTTGTTCTGGTTCCTGTTCAGTTGGGGACAATCTCTCTTGAAGTGACCTTCAGCTCCACACTGAAAGCACCCTTTGTTGATACCTTGCTTCTGCTGCTAGCGTTGATTCTGTGGGACTTGTTGTTGCTGACGATTCTGGTTTGCGGGGTATAAACTTCTGCAATCCTTTGCGGCGTGACCTGGCTTGTTGCACCGATGACAATTACTCCTGGTGCATGGTCCGCTGTGGTGCAGATTACAGTGATTGCATTTGGGGTGAATTCCCCTGTATCCTCCTTGACTTTGACTACCAGATGATTGCTGACTAGGGCTCTTGTAGTCATCAGTCCTTCTCTGCTGAGACTGAGACTGAACAGAAGCGGAACCTTTGCTTGAAGCTCCGTCCCATTTACGCTTGTTGTCACTAGGAGCATCTGAAGTAGCTGTAGCACTAATACGTTTTGGTAGCCTGTTCTGCTCCACCACCTGGTTAGTGAGACGGTGAGCCAATTGAACAACTTGCTGGATGGTGGCGAGGTTAGCTGAAGTCACATGACTTTGGATTTCTGGCACTAGACCCTTGAGATACAGTTCGATACGTTTAATGGGAGGATCCACCATAGTAGGGCATAAGATGGCTAGCTCATTCGATCTTTTCGTATACGCTTCTATTTCTGACCCCGTCATTTTGAGGTTGAAGAACTCCACCTCCAACTTGTGGATGTCATCACGATTGCAGTACTCTTCCTTAATCATTTCCTTAAAATTGTTCCATGGGGTGGCGTTAGCAGCAACCAACCCCAGCATCTGAACCTGAGCGTTCCACCATGTGTGCGCTAAACCCTCGAGAGTACCGGTAACATACTTCACCCTGCGAGCCTCAGGGCATTCACACATCTCGAAAACAGATTCGAGCTTTTCAAACCAGTGGAGGAGACCTACAGCTCCTTCGGTACCACTAAAGGTACTAGGTCGACAATCCATAAAGGTCTTGAAAGTGCACACAGGAGGCTGTGCAGGTTGACCTCCTGCTTCTGCGGCTGTAAGTGCCGCAACAACTTGTTGGTTAATCAGAGCCGTCAACTGGGCTTGAGTCATGTTAACGCGTCCACTCATGATCTTCATATCAAAGGAAAACATGAGTAAGAGAGGTTCGTGAAAGTGCGATGACAGAAGAGAGTAAGCACACGTGTGTTCTCAAACTATCGTTGCTACGTTTATCTAAGCATACCATAAGCAAAGTTCTATGGAATCTAGCAAGTAGGCAATATAAGCATATATCATATCACCTAGAATGTCGAGTCTTGCACGTGGAGCGAAGCGTCGTTGTGGATCGTTGAGCACTGTACAGGTTATAGTCTGGTTTTAACAAAAACTTTTTCCCTTATTAAAACCAAGTTCACTATAACCAATGGCTCTGATACCAATATGTCACACCCCCAAAATCCACATGCGGAGTATCACCGCTTGGAGGCGTGACTGACCAGGATCAAGCCACCAATCATATTGAACAAGCATGTAAGAAATAATAAAATCCAACACAATACAATTGGTGTCCAAACAAAACATAGTTTAAATTATCAGCGGAAGCAAATAGTTCAAAACCCAAATCATAAAGTAAAAGTGTTTAAGTTTATCATGAACACTCAATGTCCATGCTCCACAACGACTCTCCCACATGCAAGCTCCTGCTAAACCTATTGACCTGCAAAGCATGTAGTAACGAGTCAACAACAAAGTTGTGCGAGTTCACAGTTGGGTGTTTGTTTTAAGTTGTTTTGAAAACGGTTTCCTTTAACTGGCATCCCTGCCGTGGGGGTTACCCCATAGTTGAAAACGTGTTTTGTTTAATCCCGTTTACTCTGGCAATCCAGCCGTGGGGGCTACCCCATGTTTAATTATCTGGCTCTCTGGCCGTGGGGGCTACCCCATGTATATACTACTAGACTCGTTACCATATCGACTGCTGACTGTAGTCATGTTTATGTGCCCTGAACTATCAATGTCTATCATCATTGACGTGCCCAGATCCATTATTTCACGCCCGTCCTCTGCGGTATGGTGTGAGGCTTGGCAGACCTAAATAGCGCTATCTAACTAATGACCCGCTCGCCATTGGCCCGGCGATTAAGTCGATATAAAAAGGAGGGACTTCGTGATAGAGTTTTGGTCTAGTAAAAGTTAACTGTCCATGAGGACGAGGAATTATATTCCTGAAACCGTATTGTCTTACCCAAGAAAGGATGAGGAATCCATGTTCCTTAACCCATTCCCAACCCTTGGCAATCCCATGCTTTGTAGAAAGTGTGAACTCACCTTAGGTTAGCTTGGCAGATAAACGAAAGGTCAATCGAGCTGCTAGAGGTCAACCACGTCCTAACATGGTTACCATATAAGTCAGGTTTTGGTTTTGAGTAGTGCACATAAGTTTGACATAAGCTAGCAGATTAAGAACACATATAGATCATGGCAAACACACATCATCACGTTTAACAGTCATAACGTATCCAACTTGTGCGATTAAAAGATTGGGCTCGCACAAGTTCAACAACCTTGTGCGAGTCACCCATCGATACCCAATAGTACCCGGCCCAATAATATGTTAATTTCAAACAGTGTGTAAGGCCCAAGATCTTGTGCGATCGGCACCATCTTATGCGATCCACCAGATCTTGTGCGATCTTGCATAAATAAACAGTACTATGTGCCTTATGTGTTTGTACCCTGTCTTGTGCGATGCACTTGTGTGATCAGATCAGATTCCATGTGATCTGATCTTGTGCGACCGAGAGGGATCTTGTGCGATTGGTTTTATTATCCGAATATTATGCATATCATTAATAGGAAATCAACAGTTACCAATCATACCTTAAATCGGTCAAAGCAATCAAACAGTTTCCTATTTTTGTGGTTATCAAAAAACAACTAATCAGTTTCAAACTTAACTAGTATTCGATCAAACCAAACAATTTACCAATAATTCATAAGAACCCTAATCATATTCATAGCATGAACATCAACCACAACTACAAACACATTAACAGATTTGTGTCCTTGATTTCTAGCATGCATTCTAACATAACATCACAACAATTCGTCTATCATAAACACATCCCAGTCGAGTGAATATATATATTCGATTCTAGATCATCAACAACCCCATGTGATTAACAACCCTATATCGATCTACAACACCATACATGTGAGCCGATTTCATGAACATTAATACTATTCGGTTCCTACCCATCAATATCAAGCATATATTCAATCATATAACAACATCAACCAAACCGAAATCAAACAATAACATAGCACTAACCGGTTAAAGAATGGAAGGAGGATTGATCCGAATGATAAAGCTTCGAGAGAGATGGGATGTGACTGCCGTCGAGTTTGAGAGGAGAGAAAGAGAGTAGGGTTTGTAAACTTGTGTGATTAGATAAAGTGTGGAATTTATACCAACACCCTAGGTGTTGTGCAATTGATGGAGTGGGCCGAACCCTCCTAACGGGCTGCCCTTGGTTCGGATATAAAGAGTGTAGCCCGAATGGCTTGTGCGATCGGGTTGTGTTGTGCGATTACATAATACATACATTCACATAACATAAAATCAAACATAACATTCAATAATCAACATGGTTCATGTAATCACATAAGGTCTACATACGTTACATCAAAGTACCAGAATATGTTTGAATTACGAGTTGTCACAAATATGATCTACCTCCGTTCCACAATAAGGGATTCAAGTTCTAGTGCTACTCTCTGGGCCATCCACCTTTATCCTTCATCGCGTTCGCCAAATTTATTTGTGTTCGCTTGTGTACGTGAACCGTTCGTGAACATGCTCATTTCCTTAATGAACGAACAAGAACATAAAGTCTCGTTCGGTAAGTGTTCATGAATCGTTCGTGAACACATTAATTTCCTTAACGAACGAACACGAACAAGGCCTCGTTCGTGTTCGTTCGGTTCGTTTACAACCCAAGAGCTGATAAAATAAAATTGTTAGAAGTGAAGAGCTGATTATAATTTCAAAATGGAAAATCAATTTCACTTTTAGAAACTAATACGTAGAGAAGATTAAAATATTAAACTTTGTTTTTTCTACATTTTTCTTTGATATGTACCTTTTAAAACTTTTAAACGTGTTAATATGTTAACTCAACTAGAATTTAGCTCGCCGCGTCGTTAGTAAAGATTTCTGAAATACTATACTACACCACCAACGGAAACATACATTGCCACAGTTTTACATACATTTAAACAAAATTCAAACCAGCCAGCAATAATAAAACCAAATCATCAATCTATTATCAACCGCGGCTAACAACATTCATACACATTCTAGTCATGAAGTTTAAATTTGATGCGATATCTACTGATCGTCTTTATGCCAATGTTTCACTTTTGGTTGTGCTAGATGCAAGTTTTTGTGGTTTTTGCGATTAATATTACAATTTTGACTAAGCATTACTCTCTCAAATATTTTTCTTTGAATGAAATAAAATGTTTGAAACTCGGAATAGGTGTGGTTCGTAATAGACATCATAACTGAATCTGATATCACTCGGGACACCCGCCGCAACGCGCGGGCATTTCCACTAGTTTAATATAAAGAAAAGAATTAACTCAAACAAACATTTTAATATAAACAAAACAATAAAAAAATGATATAAACAAATCAAGTAAAAGAAACTTACATGTGACAATGTATATTAACAGTTTCGTCTTGTCCGCGTTGCGGGGCACTAAGCCGAATATTTATCTCTCATAATATGTACGTCTATGTTTTCTTTTACTTGTACATACTACTCATAACACGATCTAAAAAAATAGCATCGACGCAACCAATTAATACAAAACACTACAGTATTTTTACTAAAAAAAAAAAAAAACTAAAATGATGGAAAGACTATAATTTTAAACTGGGGGCAAAATTATAATTTTTAGGACAAATGAGCGTGTGTTAGGCAGTCGCCTGACACGAATAAAAATTACAATGAGTCAACCAATTAAAACAAAACACTACCATAATTTTGAAAAAAAAAACTAAAACGATGGTATGACTGTAATTTTATACTGGGGGCAAAATCGTAATATGATACGGAATAAAAACACAAAAACAATGGCAAAACTGTACATTTAAACTGAGGGCAAACCCGTAATTTAGCTTGGAGAAAAAAAAACAAAACCAATGGTAATTCTGTAAATTTAATCAAGGCAAAATCGTAATTTGGTTGGACCAATGAGGAAGTGTCAGGCAACTGCCTGACACTATTCCCCTCCATTTACTTTGTAGGGGGAAAACAAAAACAATGGCAAAACTGTAAATTTGAATAGAGGGCAAAATCATAACTTGACTGAGAAGAAAAAAAAAACAAACCAATGATAAAACTATAAATTTAAACAGTGCAAAATCATAATTTGACTGGAACGAGGAAGTGGTGCCTAGCACTATTCCCTCAATGCCTTTTGTATGTATATAAAATAAAATAAAATAAAGTATATAGGTAATAGGTCTATGCAATATAGGTCCTCCATTTATAAAACTGCACTCCAAGTCTCCACTTTACTAAAATATTGGGCCAATTTAGTAAGCATTGGGCTTTTTATGTATTCAATTATAAAACTGCAGTCCAAGTCTCCAATTTACTAAAATATTGGGCCAATTTAGTAAGCATTGGGATTTTTTATATAATGTTTTCTTCATTCCGTTTGGCTTCATGGCCAGAAGCTTATTCTTTTCTTCATTCCGTTTGGCTTCATGAAACGAGAAATTCGATTGGGACAGGTTGGTGTCAGGTTTTGAACCGGTACATCATGATTAACTTGGGAGCATGCAACCATCAAAGATACAACAACATTATTGTTTTACTTGGGACTGTATATATATTTTATATATTTATAGAGATTAAATTTTTGGGCCCTCAAAAATTTTGGGCGCTGTGCGGCTACACACCTTCTAGGTCGGCCCCTGGGTATAATGAGTGAAACATGGAAAAATATACTTACATGGATCTCTTCACGGTACATGTTGATAACCTATAACTGTGAGAGAAGAATGTTGGGGGCTGATAGAGGTGTACCCGTTGGCTTCACGACCACTCAAGATCCCCATTATACCATGAGTACCGATAATGCCAGTAGTTTCAAACTTCAGTACTAGATCTCATTCTTCTTATCCTCAAATGTATGAAATTACTTTTGGTGTTTTCTCCCCAACTTAACAGAAATTTAGGATGGGATTTAGTGACAAAAGTTGAAACTTTTAGACTGAAATTGATGTTTTCAATTTTGGACTATAACTGTTATTCTAGTTAAATAGCAGGGACGGAAATCGTGTTTTACACGAAAAAATATTTTTGCTGGATAGCTTGACCCGTATGACAGATCATGACATCGTATTTTACTAAAAAAAAACATTTCTATATGGTTACTTGACCAGTACCATAGAGCTTGACGCCAATCCCTCTTTAGACCCTCTTCATCAACAAACCTCCACCTCACCGTCATATCATATTTTAAATTTATGTAAAAACCATTCACTTTCCCCACAACAACAAACTTACACAAACAACCTTAAAAATATTTTGTATATAAATGTGAGAGAGACAGTGGGGCTCCGCCAACTCGTCTACTTCCCAGCCCGGAATTCCATACTTCACCAACGGACGCGGGGAGCGGGCTGCTGCAGACCTCTACCACATTAGCAACGGGCGCCAACTTCAAGTCTGCTTCATCCGTGTTCTCCGGACGAGCCACCCGACTAACCTGTGTAGATGCTTTAATTAGTCATAAGCCATTCGTGTTTTCTTAGTAGCGAGTAATATAAAACTTTAAAACTCATGCTAGCACAGACCCAAAAGTTTTTTTTTTCTTTGAAAGGTGTGAATTATTCGTAAATGTCGGGAGATCTAGCATACGTTGTCTTAACCAGGTCTGCACTAGAGAGCCCCTCTTGCACAATAGATCCTCAATTTAAACCCTTCAACGAGAAACCCCTATCACCCAGACTTAAACTTGAGACGTGAAGCGGAAAACTCGCTCAGACCCATCATAGGCGAAACTTAAATACCCGTGGTTACCACTTGTTAGACCCAAAAGTTATAAATTATGAACTTTACTTGCTCCTCTCGGTTCTAATCTTATCAATGACGCTCAAATCAAGATGCACATGTTTATAAATTATGACCTATTTAAGAGAATCCCAACTTGTTGTCCTGTGATGATCAAGATAGAGATTTACGGATACGATCACTTGTTAGGAATCAATTCATTGGTTAGCACAAGACATATACCAATTTAAAATTGCACGTTTATCGTCCCACCAACCTCCCATTTTCTCTGTTTCCTATGTACACTTTCTTTATTTGAATAGCATAATGTAAGATTAAATATATTAATGTTGTAATATTTAATCTTGTAGCCTATATAATCATTTATATTATATTAGATCAAAATATATTAATAACCTATTATAATTAGTTGGTAATTGTTGATGGACCATATTACCCTTATTAACTAATTAGGTTTCCTCTTGGGTGTATAAATAAGGGGCTTATTAGAGAGTTAAAGGGTTAGACACTTTACACAATCACAACCCTCATTAACATCAATTTCGAACTCTCTCCCCATAACCGATTCTGCCCTAGTCTCGGTTCATCACCATCATAACTTTACACCCTAAGGAGGAACCGGATCAACCTGACAAAGATGTCGAACTCGATGGCTGGATCTCTGACTGGATTCTCCACTGCTTTGAATACTATAACAGGTATGTGTTTCATGTTTTCCATCATGTTTAAACAGAACTGATCAACATGTGGTATCAGAGCATATGTTGATAAACCAGTTCTGTTCTGTATCCATTATTCTGGGATCATAATCTGGAAAACAAAAAGTTTTAAAGCCTTTAAAAGTTTCGGCTGTTTTCGGGTCCTTTGGTACCGAAATCACTGTTTTCGGAATAATATGCTTAATATTTTGACTCGAAACCATAAAGGGGATAATAATATCCGAAATCTGTTAACAAAAGGTCTTAAAATTTAGATTTCGGATCCCAGATTATGTTTTAATTTTCTTAGGGTTCATCAACTGTTCTAAATAAAAACTCGAAAATGCCATTATTTTGGAATCTAATTTGGATTAGTGGATGCTTTTCTAATGTTTGATCTAAATTTTATCTATTAAATTTTCGAAAACTGTTAAAGATATTCAGTTATTATTTTCGAAATATTGTGATAAGTTTAGATCAGAAATAAAACAGGAAACATTATCTCCACAATCCCTAAAAGTTCGAGTTTCAGTTTTTATCACAATCAGCAGCTGTTAACAGAGGATTCGAGACCATCAGACTACGACTAGAGACCATCAGATCTCGACTAGAGACCACAAGGTCTCGACTCGAAATCACAAAGGTCATCAGAAACTTACAACTCGAGATCAGAAGTCTACAACTCGAGACCATCAGGTCTCGACTCGAGACTACCAGGTCTCGACTCGAGATCATAAGGGCTTAAAACTTCACAAATCGAGACAACAGTCTCGACTCGAGATCACTGCGTTTTCGACTAAAGGCACTCGAGACCATGGTTGCGACTAGAGATCTCATTATGGAGTCGAGATCTCATAAAACATACTGACTCGAGACCTGACTCGAGACCTGACTCGAGACCCAACTCGAGACCTCATTATTTAAGCTGTTTAATGTGACCTAAAAATTTTTGCTATTAAATACTTGGTTTTGTTAACACTTACTTAATTAATCAGAATCAGATAATTTTTGCAAAACCAAAATATAGCTTAACTTGAATGAGCTTCTGATGTATTAATTCTGGCCAAAGCTGATTTAATACATCTATTTATTGTTCAAGTATTATAAAAGCTATGTTAAGTATGCATTACAAACGTGAAATGTCTTAATTCTGGCCAAAGCTGATTTAATTCATTTATGTTTAGCATGACTTGACAAGTGCATAACTAAAGTGATTGCCTCATTTCTGGCCAAAGCTGATTTGTCACAATTACTTTGCACACATATTTAAATGATTACACTTCTGGCCAAAGCTGATTTGTCTTCATTTAAATAGAATTTTACTAAGTCTATTATTTTGATGTTAGTAATAGACATTATCACAGCTTCATAATTATAATGGTCATTACTTATGCCTGCCTTAGTATAACATGCCCTTTAGATCACATTAAGACTTCTTTCTTAGTATCATAACTTGCTCATCTTATTTCCACTATCAGCACCCAATCAAGGGATTCCACCTTTGACTGGTGATAACTTTACTGCATGGAAGGATGCCCTCATGCTTACACTTGGAGTGCTGGACTTTGATTATGCTCTAAGAGAGGATAAACCAGCGGACCTTACTCCACAGAGTACTGCTCCTCAGCAGTTACTTCATGATAAGTGGACTAGAAGTAACCGCATGTCTCTTATGTTCATGAAGCAGTCCATTCATCACTCAATTAGAGGAGCTATTCCTGATTCTGACGATGCTAAAACCTACTTGGCTTCTGTGGAGGATCAATTCAAGGGAACATCAAAAGCACACGCTAGCACTCTTATCCTCAAGCTGGTGACGACTAAGTATGATGGGAGGAGCGGCATTCGCGAACACATCATGATGATACATGACATGGCCAATAAGTTGAAAGGCCTAGAGATGGAGATCAGTGATGGTTTTCTTGTTCACTTCATCATCACTTCGCTTCCTTCGTCCTATGAAGCATTCAAGATCAATTACAACACTCAGAAGGACAAATGGACGATGAGTGAGCTGATCGCTATGTGCGTGCAGGAGGAAGAGCGTATGAAGATGGATCGCCATACTGATGTTGCTAACTTCACCACCTCCAGCTCAAAGAAGAGGAAGAACAATTATCCAAGAAAGGATGCTTCTAAGGTTCACAAGCCAAATCCAACTCCTAATACAAGTGCACCTTCCAGCTCTAAGAACTCCTTAGGCAAACCCTATTGCAAGTTCTGTAAGAAGACAGGACATAAGCAAAAGGAATGCCCTGACTTCAAGGAGTGGCTGGCTAAGAAAGGTAACGATTTTTTCATGATACTTGAGTCCTTTAATTTAAATGTTCCTGCTAATTCTTGGTGGTTTGATTCTGGTTCTATGGTTCATGTTACCAATTCACTACAGGGATTCCTTACAATCCAGAAGCTGGGAAGAAACCAAAGAACACTTAAAGTTGGGGATGATCGGGAATTAGAAGTGAAGGCCATAGGAACATTACAATTATTTTTGAAAACTGGTTTATGTATTAAACTTTATGATACCTTATATGTTCCTGAGGTAACTCGGAACCTTGTATCAGGACCAAAGTTAGACATGGACGGTTTTGTCGTTTCTCATGGTCATCGCAAACTCTCTATTCTCTATGATTCCGTTGTTTATGGTACTGGCATTCTGGATGGTGATCTCTATAGATTAGAACTAGATGATAATTTTTCCAAATCTTTGTTGTCATATAATATTAATGAATCACTCACAAAGATGGAAAAGAAACAAATTCGAGACTTAGAGACTTCATCTATGTTGTGGCATCAACGTTTAGGCCACATCTCAAGAGAACGATTAAATCGTCTCGTAAAGGATGAAGTCTTACCTCCTCTCGATTTCACCGATTTTGGAACATGTGTCAAATGTCTTAAAGGAAAAATGACATTAGCAAATAAGAAAGGAGCCACTAGGAGCTCTAATTTATTAGAACTCATTCACACTGACATTAGTGGTCCTTATCAAATTGCTGGTATAACAGGACATACTTCATTTATCACATTCATTGATGATTATTCTCGTTACATGTACTTGTATCTTATAAAGGAAAAATCTGAATCTCTAACAACTTTTAAAGATTATAAAGCTGAAGTTGAAAAGCAATTAGATCGTCAGATTAAAGTTGTGAGATCAGATAGAGGCGGTGAATATTATGGAAGACATACTGATGTGGGTCAAGCTCCTGGTCCATTTTATGAGTTTTGTAAGGGCCAGGGGATTGTGAACCAATACACCATGCCTGGTACACCTCAGCAGAATGGTGTCGCTGAAAGAAGAAATCGTACCCTTATGAACATGGTGCGCAGTATGTTAGCCAACACTAATTTACCATTATTCCTCTGGACTGAAGCGTTAAAAGCAGCTTTTCATATACTCAATAGAGTTCCTTCTAAGTCTGTCCCTAAAACTCCTTATGAACTTTGGACAGGAAGGAAACCGAGTCTTAAATATATGAAAGTATGGGGCTGCATTGCTGAAGCAAAACTTTACAATCCTTTCCTAAGGAAACTTGACCCTAAAACAATTACCTGCTTCTTTATTGGGTATCCTGATCATTCAAAGGGTTATCGTTTCTATTGTCCTTCCCATGTCACCCATATTGTTGAAACCAAGCGTGCTGCGTTCTTGGAGGATTTCAAGGTCAGTGGGAGCAGTACTAACCCTTACGAAGAATTGCAAGAAGTACAAGACGCGGGGGGGAGAGACTCGTCACTTACCATTACTCCGTTTACTCCTCTTGTACCCCATGCAACTGCACCTGAAGTCACTGCACAAATTCCACCTCCACAATCAGAACCCATTATACCTCATAACGAAGGCACATCAAACGCTCAAAACCTAGACAACGCTGAACCCAATAATCAACTCAGGAGGTCATCTAGGCAAAGAAGGCCTACTAATTGGGATGATTATGTTACCTACCTGACTGAAATGGATGCTGGAAAGCTAAATGATCCTATCTCTTATAATGAAGCCATTAGCAGTGATCAGTCTTCTGAATGGAACAAAGCAATGAATGATGAGCTTGAATCCATGAAGAAAAATGACGTTTGGGATTTAGTCGAATTACCCAATGGTGCCAAACCTGTAGGTTGTAAATGGGTGTTCAAAACAAAACTGGATCCTAATGGGAACGTTGAACGCTACAAAGCGAGATTGGTTACAAAGGGCTACACTCAGAAAGAGGGAATTGATTATCAAGAGACGTTTTCACCTGTCTCTCGTAAAGATTCATTAAGGATCGTTATGGCCCTAGTAGCTCATTTTGATTTAGAGCTGCATCAGATGGACGTCAAAACTGCTTTCCTTAACGGAGACTTAGACGAAGATGTTTACATGAAACAACCTGAAGGCTTTAAACCTGAAGGTCAGGAGCATCTAGTCTGTAAGTTGAAGAAATCCATTTATGGGTTAAAACAAGCATCACGTCAATGGTACCTAAAGTTTGATGAAGTCATGAAGAGGCAAGGTTTTATGAAGAATCAAGTGGATCAATGCACCTACCTCAAGATGAGTGGGAGTAACTTTACTATACTTGTCCTTTACGTAGATGATATTCTATTGGCAAGTAATAGTTTAGACATGTTGCATGAGTCGAAGCGTTTACTCTCGCATAACTTCGACATGAAGGATCTCGGAGATGCTTCTTACGTCATTGGCATCGAAATTCACCGAGATAGACACAAAGGGATCTTAGGATTGTCTCAAAAGACTTACATAGATCGTGTCCTTACACGTTACAACATGCAACAGTGCAAACCCTCCGTCGCTCCAGTAGTTAAGGGAGATGTTTTCGGTTCATTCCAGTGTCTGACAACAGAGGTTGAAAAGGAGCAAATGAGCCAGATACCTTACGCGTCAGTAGTCGGGAGCCTGATGTATGCTCAAGTCTGTACTCGCCCAGATATCGCTTACATTGCTGGAATGCTAGGTCGTTATCAGACTAATCCTGGCCTAGATCACTGGAAAGCAGCTAAGAAGGTCCTCAGATATCTGCAAGGGACGAAAGACTACAAACTGACATATAGAAGAAGTGATCATTTAGAAGTGTTAGGTTATTCTGATTCTGACTTTGCTAAATGCAAAGATGACAAGAAATCCACTTCGGGCTACATCTTTATGTTAGCAGGCGGACCTATCTCATGGAAGAGTCATAAACAACAGTTAACTACAACTTCCACAATGATGGCAGAGTACATTGCTGTTTACAACGCAACCTGTCATGGAATGTTGCTTAGAAATCTGATCACTGGACTCAAAATCGTTAATTCCATTTCTAGACCATTGAAGCTTTACTGTGATAACTCAGCTGCCGTTAGTTTCTCGAACAGTAACAGTTCGACTGGAGCTGGTTTATATCTTGATACGAAGTACTTGTTCGTACGTGAACGAGTTGAGGAAAATAATCTTTGTATTGAGTATATTAGTACTAAAGATATGCTTGCGGATCCGATGAATAAAGGTCTCCAACCTAAAGTTTTCGAAGAACATGTATCGAATATGGGACTTATTAAAGACCTTGTTTAATGGCATATTGTACTAGCTTATGTTTTAATTAATAAAATTTCCTCAGTTTGATTTTGTATGTCTCTAACATATGTTCTGCCGGTGTAATGACATATAGACAAATATAAATACAAGTCAGACGCTAAAGGGCTTATACATATTTTGATCGTAACTGTTAGGTTTTAAATTGAGGCTATAGTATGATTAATGGGGGTCCTGAGTCGAATGATGATTCAACGGCTGTATTTCTCTGCTATAGTTCTTGGTTTAAGGCTAAAATGAGTGTTAACTCCTGGCCAGGCTTACCTAATACTCATGATAAATGATTACTTGGCTAAGTGGGAGAATGTAAGATTAAATATATTAATGTTGTAATATTTAATCTTGTAGCCTATATAATCATTTATATTATATTAGATCAAAATATATTAATAACCTATTATAATTAGTTGGTAATTGTTGATGGACCATATTACCCTTATTAACTAATTAGGTTTCCTCTTGGGTGTATAAATAAGGGGCTTATTAGAGAGTTAAAGGGTTAGACACTTTACACAATCACAACCCTCATTAACATCAATTTCGAACTCTCTCCCCATAACCGATTCTGCCCTAGTCTCGGTTCATCACCATCATAACTTTACACCCTAAGGAGGAACCGGATCAACCTAACAAAGATGTCGAACTCGATGGCTGGATCTCTGACTGGATTCTCCACTGCTTTGAATACTATAACAGGTATGTGTTTCATGTTTTCCATCATGTTTAAACAGAACTGATCAACACATAATATATAATTCATGTTGGTTCAGGTCCCACACACTATACTCTCAAACTCACGTAAGTATGTGATATATGTGAAGGGATTTATAACTTGCAGTTTCAAAGAAAAGAAAATGAAGGCTGTTGTATTCGACTGAAAAAATGGGTGTATTATTCAATAAAACAAAGCTAATTTATAGCCATACAAACCAAAACGTGGGAATAATAAAAGCTAACAAACTACAAATATTTGCCAAAGAAACCGTAAACTAGAACGTGCACTTTGAATAGCTTCCAACAAAATCGATCAACTCCTGACCAAATCTTTTAACGTGCAAACTATTGATTAAACGTGACCCATTAATCTTCGACCCGTAATCCGGTAAACCGTGACCCGATAACGCACCGACCCGTGACCCATAAACAAACCCGAATAATTCAACAATTCAGCCCTTTGATTAAAAAAAAATTAAGCATAATATTTCTTGCTTAATTATCATAGTTACTATTCAATTTTGGTTGATTGCATACAACTATAGGTAGGTAGAATGAATGTGGCATATATTATCCAAAAATTTTTTCGGTGTATCTTCACAAGCTCAGTGTATAATTTTTTATTAGATGTAATTTATTTTACATTTCTTTTCTTCAAGTATTATTTAAAATACAAATTAGCCGTTAAAAATTATTTAAAATACAAATTAACCTTTATGGTTTAGTTTAGATTTTAATATATCCTATACTTTATAAATTTATTTAACTAACCATATTTTATAAACTTAGTTATTATTTTCTACAATAATAATTAACATTTCGATCTAAATTTGATGAGTCCTGGAATGCATGTGTGGTTTACGTTTTTACATGTATTTTTTATTCCGTTTAAAAGACACGTCTTAATGCACGGATCCTAAGTACTAGTTATTCTTTAATCATATATACCGAAGTTACTTTTGTTAATATTTTCATATATACTGAAGTACTTTTATTAATATATTTTAGGGAGTTAATATTCACAAATCATTCATCTCTGTCTCTCTATCTCTATATGTAAATAAATATAGATAGAGATAGAGTGAAAAATGGTGTGAAAATAAGATATAAGAATATGATGATAGTGGGAGCCATATTTTATCCTTATTAAACAAATTTTTAAATAGGTTCTGTTTCTATGAAATTTAAAAGGTATTTTACATAATTTTTCCCATGCCGTGACTTTAATTTAACATTTAATGTTGGTTAATTAAGTCCGTGCATGAGTTTTAAGTGCAGCTGCACGTACAACTTTTTATTTTGGATGAGAAAATAATGAAATTAATACCCCATTTATTTGAATTCTGATATCCATGAAATAAAGGATTACTAGGAGATTACATTTTGTATAGAGCTAAGCTAGTTAAACTCTCCTATTATTCGGAATGTGCTTGGCTGCCGAAGAAAATGCTGATCACATCTTCATTGGCTGTTACGTTGCTGCCAATGTTTGGATCGATATTAGCAAGTGGTGTAAAATTCCGGATATATTTGCGTTCTCGCTTAAAGACCTCCTCGATGTTCACAAGATCCTTAGAGTTTCGGAAAAAAAGAAAGATGCGGTTTATGGTATTATAATAATTGCGTGTTAGAGTTTGTGGAGAGCTAGGAATAAGCTTATTTTTTCTAATTGTCCGATCAAAATTGAAAGTGTTCTTAGTGAGATAAAGGCGTTGGGATATCTCTGGTTTTCGAAAAGGTCGAAACACAAAGGGATAGATTGGGAAGAGTGGTGTTCTTTTGTAAATATGTAAGTTTTCTTTCTTTTTGTTTGTTTGTAGTGTGTGGTCGGCCTGTTTTGGGCCGGCTTGTCGTTAATGAAGTTTAATTTTCAAAAAAAAAAAAAAAAACTCTCCTATTATTCAACGGAAATTATGTCGGCATCAAGTTGTTTCGTTGTAGCATTACTACAGTATCGACAATCGCTATACCAACCGAAAAAGAAAATCCAAAAAGAATAAGGTCACCCGGGGCGGTGGGAAAGTTGGCCGTGATGAAAGTTTTCAGCGCGTGGAAAACTACAAAACACCACCGCCACCTCCATTTTTCACGCTACAATTTTTATAACGTGTGCTATTTTTGACGCGTGATATTTTAATTGTTGTGATGAAATTGTTGGTTGGGGGAAATTGTTGGGTGTGGTGGTGAGTGATGGGCATTTCCACTAAAAAAGGTTGTGAGTGATGGAATAATGGTTGATGACATGGCGGAACTTGATTGGAAGTTGTGAGTGATGGAATTTATACAAGTGATGACCACCCCTACCCCTTAAGTAATAATATATCCAAAGGATGTGGATACATGTTTTTATATCAATCGAAACTATAAAAATGAACTTTGTAATGGTTTTGATTGCAAATCGTCATTGTACCCATATTGTACTAACCAAAATTTTAAACGAACTTTCTCTCGGATAGCCACTCATATATTGAGTGTAAGCTCCATTGTAGTAAGCACATTGGATCTTACCTTGTTGTTTCCAGTTGCCTGGAGGTGGATCGTCGTGTGGAAGTTCTTTCATGTGTTGGATCACTAATTGATACTTTGCGATGTACTCGAGAGTGAGTCGATCCGCTGGGGGTCGAACACGAAGTTCTATTTTTATGAACTTGAAGAAACACTAAACTAATCTAAAGATTAGTCTGTGGTTTGTGCCTCGACAAATTAGATTAATCTTCTTTATCTCGTCCAAGTTCTGATATGATGATCCTGCAAAACACTAAACACACTGTTAAGCTCGTTACGAGGAGGGGAATAGGTGGGTTCTCCTTGTAACCACCCTCCGGTGTGAGAATAAGTATCTGCTTTGAGGATATAAGTATGTAATTAAGAATGAGAGAGCAAGGAAGTGGATCTTTAAACCTGGAAATGAAGGCTCCTATTTATAGCCGGAGTGGTGTGGAAGGAGATGGGCTGACGGGCCTTGGGCCTATAGTCGACAACAAGGACTATCCGTTTTGTCCCCTCTGCCACGACTGTTGGTGCTTCTGGGAGAGCGGGAAGCTGGCGCACGTTGATTACATCCATGTGGCCTGACCATTGTCATTGTTGTCTATTCTGTCATCAGCGGCTAAGTGGAGATCGTGGTGCAGTTGTAGGTGCACGCTGATTGGTGCCACGTAAGCGTCCTTGTGTACTTTCTGGTCTCCTGTACGATTGTCAATCGTGGAGCATGATCGGGTACGGCCTGTTGGACATTCATTGGTCCATTGTTCTGCCACTTGTTCCTTTAATACTTGTCCTTGGATTAAATGCGCTTCTGTCCTCCACACGACCATCAGGTATGTTCAATGTAGCCGGCACAAGGTTCAGGAAGTGAGGGTTTTCATCCAAGGAGCCAAGTGTGAAATTTGGTCTTATGTTTGCCCTGGCCCCGTGAGCGACCTAGGTTACACCTGTTTGCCAACTCGAGGTTGGGAAAGCTACCAAATTAGTCTGTTAAGAGCATGGTCTTGCGCGTGACCTGGTTGGTCGGCTCAAGATTTGGGACCATACCCCTTCAAGTCCCCCCATTCCAGTGCTGCTTCCATGCGCGAGGCAAGTGGGTAGAGCACTGGACTCAGAAGGGTAAGAAGTCAAGCCCGTTCTTATTCAGCTTCTCAGAAGACATCTTCTAAGCTAGAATAGCTGGCGCGCGTGTAATGTGCTGTAATTCGGCGCACCTATTCAACTTGCTCTTGAAGTGACATGCTTCTTGGCGCAGGGAAATTTTTGAAATTTGAAAATCTTCTCTTGATAGAAAAGTTGGCGCACGTATGAATGAATTACTATTCGCACGGCACAACATCCTAGTTTGTTGCTGAAGTAATCTGTGCATTTGCGCCGGAAATTTCTTAAAATTTGAAAAAGCAAACTGACAGGTTGTTGCAAGTTGGTGGTGACAACGACGTTTGAGTTGACTGCTGAGACAGTGACGATCATGCTGTCACTGTGTCAGTCGTGCCTTTTCGTCTGGTGTCAGGCGAGTAAGGCCCACGCGCGCGTGGTAACTGTCATTCCGTATTTCCCGCCTTACGTGTCAGCTCCTGGTTGGACACGCGCGCGACTGTTTCAACACGGTTACCCCTCGCGTTAAATGTGATGGGTATAAATAGGCGACGAAGAGAGGTTAGAGATCATTGTTTCTTCAAATCTCTCCTTCTTCTCTATTCTTATCAGCAAATCTTCCGTTGAAGATGGTCAAATCTTCAAAGTTTTTCTCCAGATCTTCAAGCATTCTTCCGACTGTTCTTCTTGTGTTTCTTGAATCTGTTATACCAACATGTCGACTGGAGAAGATGTAGTGACAGTAGAGGAGGCCGGTGGTGGTTTGCCACCACTAAAGTGGGATCAAGGCCTTTTTGAACAAGTTGTCAGGGGTTATCAACTTGCCGATGAGTGGGATGCAAGGTACCCGTTATAACAACCCTCCTAAATACAACCTAGAACCCTTAACGAGACCCTAAAACGTTCCTTACATACCCCGTACGCGAGAAACGGACCTGAAATAACCCTATACTTAGAAAAAATCAAGAAAAACAAATTTAAGGTGTCGCTCGCAGGCTGCGACGGAGACCCCTATGGACTGCCGGATCAGCCTATAAAAAGGGGGCTCGAGCTTCATTTGCAATCGTTCATTTCTCGAATTCTCTCTCAACTTTCAGTAGAAACTCTGCTCGAGCATAATACCCACTATAAGGCGCAGCTCTGACTCGTTGTAAGTATTATAACCCTGCTGTTACCCTACACGATTGATTTAGGATTCCGTAATGCATGTCGGCTCTGTCCGACTCAGTCTTTGGAATTCTGCTCGTGTGTACACCCGATTGATTTAGGATTTCCGTAATGCATGTCGGCTCTACCCGACTCAGTCATTGGAATTCTGTTTCGAGTTGTACGGATAATTTGAATTGGGTTATTTTACTAACACGTGTGCATTGTTTAATTTTAATAGATAACAACCTGGAGATCTCAGGAAGCTTTAGTTTTATCTAAATAAACAATGTGAGTACATCTGCTTTTTGTAAACTATTTGTATACAACCTCAAATGTTTTAAAATATAATTAACAGTGATTGAGTCTATGTATTCTTCAATTACTGCCAGTATGTTGGGGTTTGGTATACAAAATGTGAAAGACGTTACCTGTCACGGCCCTTGACCCGGTTTGACCCGTTTCAGGAGCCGCGGGACAGAAAATCCCGTGGTATTTATTTAACAGCGGGATATTTTACCAGGATCTTTTTAGAACTGCAAATTTCCCGATTATTTTATTTCACAACTTGGGATAAAACCCCGTAATTTACAATCGTATGATTTCACTGAGAAATCTTTATTTTTCAAAAACATGTTTCTTTATTTTATACTGAGCCACTTCCTTAAGCTTTGTAGTGCTTCGCGGCACTTTTCCTGGATCACAACAGATCACCTGAAACATGTTTGAAAAAGGTTTTGTTAGCGGGAAATACTGGTGAATCATTCTTTTTATGAAAACGACTCGTTTGTTATAATTTACAGTATTAAGAGCGATTACAATGTTTCTATATATCAACCAACTACCCACAGTATTTGTCACTCGAACATCCATCGGTAACCTCTGAGTCCAATGGTGTCTGTGACTATGGTCATATCACCCCTTGGGTCCCCCGTTGTCCAATGGTGAAGGTTATCAAGTAATGTATACAAAACCCCACACACCGGCTGTTATTTGGTGATTACAAAGACTTAATCCCTGTAATTATAACTTTGAAAATAAACATGTTTTTGAAATTAAATTTGATAAAAAGAGAATGACTCACATTGCAGATTTATATGAGCAGAGCTTAGCCTACTGATTAGCCTTTTTAACCTAAATTTAATAACATGCACACGAACTCGGTTAGTAACTAATACAGCATTTACGATAACTCACGAGATTAAACCTTCACAACGAATGAAAAAGTGTGATACTTAAACATCCATCGAATTAACGAGGAATGACAAAGCATAAACCCTAATGTGGGCAGCACTTAAACATCCATTGGATAATTTAATCGATCGGACATTGAATCGTAGCAGCGATCAAGTTAATACCCGGTATCGGAGCAGCGCCTCGCTAATATAATTGAAAGTAATTTCGACTTCAAAGTAATGTCAATTCGTTTTTGAGAGTTTTGATCGACACCAACAGACTGTGCATGCAACAAGCTATTTATAGCTGAATTTAAGGCCTAACGCGGCCCGCGTAAACCACCCCATATATCTTACGCGGCCCGCGTGGCCACCTAGTCTACGAGTAGCCTTGACTGGTCACGAGTAGGTTAGCCAAGTGGACACTACGTGGATCCGGAACACTTATCCGGTCAAACGAGTCTTGAAGCGGCCCGCGTAAGACATATGTTGTCTGTTACGCGGCCCACCTGGAACCCATATTTTTATTTTTCTTGATTTTTAATATGGTTTAGGATTTCAGGAATCCGGGTTTATAATTACGGTTATTTTTAGGACAATTTTGAAAGTCCTTACATTCTACCCACCTTATTTAAAATCTCGTCCTCGAGATTTATTGGAATAAGTGAGGATACTTTCGCTTCATCTCTGATTCCAGCTCCCAAGTGTATTCAGGTCCTCTCTTTGAATCCCACTTGACCTTGACAAGTACTAACCGTTTGTGTTTGAGAAACTTCACTTTTCTGTCTTCTATTTGAAGAGGTTTCTCAACAAATTTTAACTTTCGTTTACCTCTATATCTTGGAGAGGTACTACCAAAGATTCGTCTGATAGGCATTTCTTGAGGTTGGATATATGAAATACATCATGTACCCCAGCTAACTCTTCTGGTAGTTGTAAATGATAAGCAACTTGTCCTATACGTTGGATCACTGAAAATGATCCTACGTACCTTGGACTCAGCTTTCCTTTCTTACCGAATCGAACTACTCCTTTCCAAGGAGAAACTTTTAACAGTACTTTGTCTCCCACTTGGAATTCTAGTGGTTTGCGTAGATTATCGGCATAACTTTTCTGACGATCTTGAGCTGTGTTCAATCTTTCCTTGATTTGTGTGATTTTGTCGGTAGTTTCTTGCATAATCTCCGGACCAGATAATTGACTTTCTCCTATTTCTGCCCAACAAACTGGAGTTCTGCATTTTCGTCCGTACAATGCTTCAAATGGAGCAGTTTTGATGCTTGAATGATAACTATTGTTATAGGAGAATTCGATTAATGGTAAGTGAACGTCCCGATTTCCACCAAAATCTATCACACATGACCTAAGCATGTCTTCAAGAGTTTGGATTGTTCGTTCACTTTGTCCGTCTGTCTGAGGATGATATGCAGTATTTAAATTTAATCGTGTTCCCATTGCTTCTTGGAAACTAGTCCAGGAATGAGAAGTAAAACGACTATCCCTATCTGAAACAATGGAGAGTGGAACTCCATGTAAGGATACTATTTCATCTACATACAACTTTGCCAACTTCTCCATGCTAAAGGTTTCTTTCAAAGGTAGAAAGTGAGCTGATTTGGTTAATCAATCCACAATTACCCAAATTGCATCATTACCTTTTCTGGTTTTGGGTAACTTAGTAACAAAATCCATTGTTATGAGTTCCCATTTCCATACAGGCATCTCTAGTTGTTGTAGTAGACCTAAAGGTTTTTGATGTTCTGCCTTAACTTGTGAACAAGTAAGACACTTAGAAACATATCAAGCTATGTCTTTTTTCATTCCTATCCACCAAAAGTTATTTCTTAAATCTTGGTACATTTTATTGTTACCAGGGTGCATGGTATACCTAGATTTATGAGCTTCTTCTAATATCTTATTTCTTAATTCTCCTTGCTTAGGTACCCAAATCCTTCTTTGGTGGAATCTCCAAATTCCATCAGCTCCTTGTTCTAATTCTTTTATTTGTCCTTTCATTCCTTCAACATCATCCTTGATTACTGTAGCTTGAACATTCTTCAATTGTTCCAATAAATCTAATTGTAGATTTAATCTGAGAGCACGAACTCGCTTTTGCTTTTCATGATATTTACGACTTAAGGCATCTGCAACTACATTTACCTTTCGTTCGTGATACTGAATATCACAGTCGTAGTCACTTAGGATTTCCATCCATCTCCTTTGCCTCATGTTCAATTCTTTTTGTTCAAATATGTACCTTAAACTTTTGTGATCCGTATAGACAGTAAATTTACTTCCATATAGATAATGTCTCCAGATCTTAAGGGCAAAAATTACAGCTCCTAATTCTAAATCATGAGTAGTATAGTTCTCCACGTGCTTTTTCAATTGCCTTGATGCATACGCAATTACCTTCTTGCGTTGCATAAGCACACATCCTAATCCTAGCTTTGAAGCATCACAGTAAACTTCAAAATCTTCTGTTCCTTCCGGTAAAGCTAGGATTGGAGCATTTGTTAATTTCTGCTTCAAGATCCTAAAGGCTTCTTCTTGTTTAGGTCCCCATTCAAACTTAACTTCTTTACAGGTTAGCTTAGTTAATGGTACAACTATCTTGGAAAAATCCTTAATAAACCGTCTATAGTATCTGGCTAAACCTATAAAACTTCTAATTTCCATTGTGGATTGCGGAACTTTCCATTTGGTAATTGCTTCTATTTTAGCAAGATCTACATGAATGCCTTCGTGATTCACCATGTGACCTAGAAATTGCACTTCTTGTAGCCAAAATTCACACTTCGAGAATTTGGCGTATAGCTTTTCTTTTCTTAACAAAGTTAAGAGTGCATTTAAATGCTGACAATGTTCTTCCTGACTTTTGGAATAAATAAGTATATCGTCGATGAAGACAATTACAAATTTATCCGAGTACGGTTTACAGATCCTATTCATCATGTCCATGAATGCTGCAGGTGCATTCGTTAATCCGAAGGGCATGACTGTAAACTCGTAATGACCATACCTAGTTCTAAAAGCAGTTTTAGGTATGTCTTCTTCTTGTACCTTCAATTGATGGTATCCGGAGCGTAAGTCGATCTTAGAAAAGTATCTAGCTCCTTGAAGTTGATCGAATAGATCATCAATCCTAGGTAATGGGTATCGATTCTTAATTGTAATCTTATTCAATTCTCTATAATCAATACACATTCTCATCGAACCATCCTTTTTCTTTACAAACAACACTGGTGCTCCCCAAGGGGATGAACTAGGTTGTATGAAACCTTTACTTAGTAATTCATCTAATTGTTTTTTCAGTTCTAACATTTCTGTGGGTGCTAACCGATAAGGTGCCTTGGCTATCGGTGTAGTTCCTGGAATTAGATGAATTCTAAATTCTACTTCCCTATCTGGTGGTAATCCCGGGAGTTCTTCTGGGAATACATCTGGGTATTCTGAGACTACAAGAATTTCCTTAAGTTCTTTACCCTTAGTGCTAATGACTACCGAAATCATATACACTATTCCTTGTTTTCGTTCATAACTAGCAACTTTCATTACTGAAATGAACTTCATGGGTTTACATGGCTTATCTCCTGTAATCATAAGTACTTCTCCGGTGGGTGAACGAATTTCTATGGAATTCTTATCACAAAGGATTCGAGCATGGTTGGCTACTAACCAATCCATTCCTAATACAACATCGAACCCAGCTAAATTCATTGGTAATAGGTTTGCATGAAATTTATGACCTGAAAGTTCTATATTTTCTTTTTGCAAAACCTTATCTATTTTAACTGAATTCCCATCTGCCGTTTCGACTGAAAATTTTTTCCTAAGGTTGGTCAAAGGTAACTTAAGAGCTTGGCAGAATGAAGTATTGATAAAACTTTGGTTTGCACCAGAGTCAAATAATATTTTTGCATACACGTTGTGAACTAAGAACGTACCAGCTATCACATCTGGAATGAGTTCTGCTTCTTGAGTGGTTAGCTGGAATGCTCTGACATTCTTTTTAGTAGCTCCGTCGGCCATCTTGGCTTTGTTATATGTTGGTTTGACCAATTTAGGACATTCTGTTTTGAAATGTCCTGCTTCACCACAGTTAAAGCAGATCCTTGTTTTCTTTCTACAGTCTTCTTCGCGATGTCCTATGAATTTGCAAAAGTTGCAGGTTACATTACATCTTCCATAATGTTTCTTTTTGCAATTCCTGCAGAACGGCGGAGTTGAAGATTGCCCTGTTCCTCTTTTCTTGAAGCTGCTATTATTAAACGTACGAATTCCTTGGGTAATTTTCTGAGCCAGTTCCTTTTTCCTCTTTTCATCTCTTGTGCGTACCAGCTCGTCAGTGAGGGTGTTAGCTAATTCTACCGTATCGTCAATAGTACGAGGTCTCGCAACTTTAACGATACTACGGATTTTGCTAATCAATCCCCAAATATAGCGAGAAATGAGTACCGGCTCTGGCGAAGCTAGTGTTGGTACTACTCTAGCATATTCAAAGAATGTCGAAGTATACCCTCGACAATCTACACCCATCATTCGATGATTTAAGAACTTATTTGCCATTTGATCTTTTTCATATTCGGGACAAAATTTTCTTTCTACAAGACTCTTAAATTCTTCCCAGTTCATGGCATAAGCCATATATCTTCCTTTGGCTTGAAGTACTATATTCCACCATTCTAGCGCCCCTTCTTTGAAAAGATTAGACGCGTATATGACCTTATCATTCTTGGCACATTTACTTATTGTAATTACTGCCTCGGTTTTCTCTAACCAACGCAGTGCCGCAGTTGCTCCTTCATTGCCTGCAAATTCAGCGGGTTTACAAGCAAGAAATTCTTTGTAAGTGCAACCAGGCGTTGCAGCTTTCATTTTCTTAGGGAGCGGAGCTTGCCGTGAATCATTATCGTGATTGGTATGATTACCACCTTCGTTTACACTATTACTGAAGTTATCTTCAGAAATACGTTTGCTAGGAATGATTTGTTGAGGTTCAGCAGGTTTTTGGGCAGCAGCCAGTATTGCTGGAATAGCATTGGCTATTCCTTGAGCAACAATATTTTCTATATCCTGCCTAGTCATAAATTGATTCTCCGGATGTTGCTCAGATTGATTAATCTCATTAACTGGTTCATTATTCGCGTTTTCCATCTGATAATTAATATATTTTATTAGTATCGAATAAATAACAATTATACACAAAACATTCATACAAATTTCACAATACACATATAGTCAAAACTATCGATTTCTCGATTCCCATTTTTATATTTTATAATATGCGTCAATACATACCATTATCTTACAAAGTTTTATTTTAGGTTATTTCACAAAATTATATTTTATTATTTATTATACAACCACAGTTTCACAAACCCACTATCCTTCGTCAGTTGGTATTTCAGTAACGACGTTCCCTCTCGTCGTATTTCTAGGAGATCTGTTCTCCTACTTCCCTGATCCTATTTCCTGCATCCACCAGCTCCTCGCCAAAGTGGCGGAGTTCAGCTAAATTCTCATTGCTCATTGGTGGGTTTGATATAGGTTCTGGGTCGAACTGAGGGAGAAAAGAATAAGGACTGTTGAGAAGGTTTTGGAATTGCCAATCATTGGTCCACCACTCGTCCATTCCTAGAGGTTGGGTGTGGATTATAGGTTCTGGAATTGCTGGTTCCAAGTTCATTGGAATTTGAGTTCCGACAGAATAAGAGTAGAAATTATTATTAATAGGCCTGACGACATCACAGCTCGCCAATGCACGATCCAGTTCCTCCTGAAATGGTAACTCCTCGATTTGTCTAGAGCTTTCCCCAATTTCTATCTTGGTTTGTCTAGAACCTTCCCCAAACTCCATTTCCATTTTCCTAGAATATTTTCCAAACTACATTTCCATCTGCCTAGCATCTTCCCCGACTTCAATCCCCTTCACTTTGTCTAAGGGATTTTCTATTTTGGGAATCTTCCTAGTGACGGGTTTCCTTCTGCGCACACGCCTCCATCCCACGAATCTTCTCCTTTTCTTAGGCTTGGGTTTCTCTGGAGGTGGAGCATTGAATTCCATAGGTTCTTCTATATCAGGTATATACCTATTAAAATCTCTGGAAACCTCTATTTTCACTGGATAGAGATTTAAATTCTGAAGGGCTTCAGACAAGTCATTCATGCTGTTTAACATATATGAAAAATACACAAAAATTGCTAAGTTAAAATTTTATAATAAAATTTCATAAATAACCTTTATTTCATACCGTGTGACTAATTTAACACAAAGGAACAACTGATAATTAAAACACACCAGGGTTTATTGTAACTTATTTATTTACTGGATAAGATTTCTGGTTGGTAGGTAATAAGGGTGCTAAAACTTGAGTCAGAGTATTTAAAGATTTGCATTTACTGCTACAGTGGCTAGCTATAGAGATCTGCCCATTTTTCATCTAACTTGTCTTCCCATGGTGGGTTATTTCCTAGTTCTTGGGTTTTCGAATTAACTCTCTTTTCTTTTGATTGTGATTTCTTTATTTTCTCCTGACTTTTCCTAATAATCAAACTTCTTTTATTAGGAGAAAGTGGTTCCTCATATTGTGCCTTTCGGACAAATATCCCTTCTTCAGGATTTGCATAATGTTTTGAGGAATTTGTTTGGGATGAACTTCCCTTCTCGTTTGATGACCTATCTAATTTAAGATAGATGTTTGGAAGCTTTTGCTTACCCAAACTGTATACAAATATTCAAATAATAAAACACATAATCACAAAATGACAATTAGAAAAATTTTAATTAAGTATTTTCTAAATACCTAATTGGCTTAAATCAGTGGCTCTGATACCACATTTTTCTGTCACGACCCTTGACCCGGTTTTACCCGTTTCAGGAGCCGCGGGATAGAAAATCCCGTGGTATTTATTTAACAGCGGAATATTTTACCAGGATCTTTTTAGAACTGCAAATTTCCCGATTATTTTATTTCACAACTTGGGATAAAACCCCGTAATTTACAATCGTATGATTTCACTGAGTAATCTTTATTTTTCAAAAACATGTTTCTTTATTTTATACTGAGCCACTTCCTTAAGCTTTGTAGTGCTTCGCGTCACTTTTCCTGGATCACAACAGATCACCTGAAACATGTTTGAAAAAGGTTTTGTCAGCGGGAAATACTGGTGAATCATTCTTTTTATGAAAACGACTCGTTTGTTATAATTTACAATATTAAGAGCGATTACAATATTTCTATATATCAACCAACTACCCACAGTATTTGTCACTCGAACATCCATCAGTAACCTCTGAGTCCAATGGTGTCTGTGACTATGGTCATATCACCCCTTGGCTACCCCGTTGTCCAATGGTGAAGGTTATCAAGTAATGTATACAAAACCCCACACACCGGCTGCAATTTGGTGATTACAAAGACTTAATCCCTGTAATTATAACTTTGAAAATAAACATGCTTTTGAAATTAAATTTGATAAAAAGAGAATGACTCACATTGCAGATTTATATGAGCAGAGCTTAGCCTACTGATTAGCCTTTTTAACCTAAATTTAATAACATGCACACGAACTCGGTTAGTAACTAATACATCATTTACGATAACTCACGAGATTAAACCTTCACAACGAATGACAAAGCATAAACCCTAATGTGGGCAACACTTAAACATCGATTGGATAATTTAATCGATCGGACATTGAATCGTAGCAGCGATCAAGTTAATACCCGGTATCGGAGCAGCGCCTCGCTAAAATAATTGAAAGTAATTTCGACTTCAGAGTAATGTCAATTCGTTTTTGAGAGTTTTGATCGACACCAACAGACTGTGCATGCAACAAGCTATTTATAACTGAATTTAAGGCCTTACGCGGCCCGCGTGGCCGCCTAGTCTTCGAGTAGCCTTGACTGGTCACGAGTAGGTTAGCCAAGTGGACACTACGTGGATCCGGAACACTTATCTGGTCAAACGAGTCTTGACGCTGCCCGCGTAAGACATATGTTGTTTGTTACGCGGCCCGCCTGGAACCCAGGTTTTTATTTTTCTTGATTTTTAATATGGTTTAGGATTTCAGGAATCCGGGTTTATAATTACGGTTATTTTTAGGACAATTTTGAAAGTCCTTACATTACCTTTGGACAAAGAGTTAGCCAATGAGTAATATGACCCACCAGTCAGGATTGACAATACTGAATGAGTAATTGTGTAGATATAAACATTGTAATCACTCTCAGTACTGTGAAATTATAAAAAGTTGTTTTGATTAAACTGGGATGCACTCGCAGGTATTTCTTGCTGATAAAATGTTTTTAAAACTCGTTTTAGGTAACAAAACATGAAAGCCAAATGTGAAGGCTTGGAAAAGTGGCTATAAAAGTTACCTAAATAAAAAGAAGTTTTTGTTTTAAATAATTAGGGTTTGTCCCTACAAATATACTATCAAATGAACTTGGGTTTTATCCCAAGGAATTATTATGAAAAGTTTGGTGTTTTACTCTGAAACATATATATTTTCTAACTACGGTCCTGATGTATTCCGCTGCTAAATTAATAAACACCGATTCCACCCATCTGGAATGCCCGCGGCGCCCGCTCCCGGGATAGGGGTCGGGGGCTGCAACAGAAGGTGGTATCAGAGCTATAGGCACTGGTTTAAGCCAAAGAAGTGTTCTGCTGACACTTTAATTTTAATTTTTGTGTTAGGAAATAATTCTGTATAAATATGTATATTATGTGTTGTGTGTTATTTGACTATTTGTTAGTTTACAGTATGAGTGAGCAAGGAACTTCGGACACTTATCGTCATATAGATAGTTTACCGAAAAATGAGGGAACATCATCTCAACCTGATCCCTCAGGTTACTCAGCCAATACTTAGGAAGGGATATTTATATTTAAGGCACAGTCTGAGGAAAACTTTACTACTAAGAAAAGATGTTGGTTTAATAGAGGAGCACATGAGAGAAGAAAAAGAATGAAAAAGTTACACCAACAGAGGGTAATAGTCAGGGCTAATAAGGAAGTAAAGGCACAAACTCTGGAAACAGGTAATATACCACCGTGGGAAGTGGAACTAGATAGACAGTTGGCCAATTTTCATATGTTAGACACTACAGCAGTAGATGCTAACCTAAACCAAGTAGCCGAACCGCCACTGTTACCTTTATTCCTAGACCAACAAATGTTAGAACCTAACCAGGATGATCCATTTCCAATCCCAGATGTAGATTCCTATGAGATTCCCAGAATTCTCCCACCAAACCCCATAGATCAGTACACTGATCTTAACCCTTTAGATCCCTTTTGGAGCAGTGAATGGTGGACTCAGAGTGTAAGAAGAAACCCATACCCTTGTGGACAACCTATCCCTCAATACCCTGATCCAGTACCAACACCCATGCCACCTATGAGCCAGGAAAATTTGGAGGAACTTCGCTCATTGGGTGAGGAATTAGTAGAGGAAGGAGATAGAATTTGGCTAATAGGAGAAAAGCTTATGTGGAAGCATGTCGAACATGATATACATGATTGGATACATGATACTTAGAATAATACCTAAATATATGTGTAATTTTGTACTTTGAAAAAAAAAATCCTATAGATAGACTAGAATAGATACGGATACATAGTATATTTTATTTCTAGTTGTAGTTTGTAATTGACGCATATATATAGAAAAGAGTAAAAGTCGCAATGTACGACGATTTTGATCAATCTGTTTGTGTAGTGTGTATAAATATTTGTACTAAATTTTATTCTGTGATAATTAATACCTTATAAATGTTCACAATTCAGATGTCGAACGAAGTAAATCAGGAAAACCAGAATAATGAGAATAACGAAAACCAAATAGATAATAGTGCCATCCAACATATAGTAGCACAAGGAATTATAGATGCTAGCCTTATATTATCAAGACTGTTAAGGAAGCAGAAAATAATAAATCTGCAAATGGAAGTAAACGTCAACACACTGAACCTAGTCACAGTGTGAATGATAATGGACCTATTATCCAAGCTCTAATTCCTAAAAGAAGAAGAACCGCTTCTTACGGTTGTTCTTATAAAGAATTCTTGGCCTGCAGACCAATAGAATTCTCTGGTAATAAAGGAGCCATTGCAGCCTTACGTTGGATAGAAAAGACAGAAGCAGTCATAAAAATAAGTAAATGTGCAGATGAAGATAAGGTTATGTTTACTTCTAATCCTTTCAAAAATGCAGCCTTAGAATGGTGGAATACTATTCTCCAGTCTAGGGGAAGTGATAGAGTTTATAAAATGGAATGGATCAACTTTAAGGAAATAGTTGAAAGAAAATTATGTCCTCCCAATGAGAAGGAACAAATCGCCAATAAGTTCCTAAAACTTAGAATGACTGGAATAGACTGCAAAGGTTACACTACCATATTCTTCGAATATGCTAGGATAGTGCCAACCTTAGCCTCACCTGAACCAGTGTTAATCTCTCGTTATGTTTGGGGATTAATTAGTGAGATTAGACACGTAGTCAAGGAAGCTAGACCGCAAACCATAAACAAAGCAGTAGAATTAGCTAATACCTTGACTGATGAACTGGTACGTACTCAAGAGGAAAACCAGAGAAAGAACCTAGCTCAAAAGCTTACCCAAGAATTTCGCTACGCTAATTCCAACCGAGGAAAAGGAACAGGTTCCTCTGCACCCTACTGTAGGTATTGCAAAAGAAAGCATTCTGGAAGATGCTCTATATACTGCAACTTTTGCAAAATATCTGGACACAAGGAAGAAGACTGTAAGAAGAAACCTAATAATAGGATATGCTACAACTGTGGAGAAACTGGACATATCAAACCGAACTGTCCGAAACTAGCTCTAGCCATGACCAACAAGGCTATGACAACTGAAGCGCCTAAGAAGAATGCCAGAGCATTTGTTCTGACAGCTGAAGAAGCCAAGATGATTCCGGATGTGATTGCCGGCACGTTCTTAGTTACTAACATATTTGCCAAAGTATTGAATTGTTTGACTCTGGTGCAAACCAAAGTTTTATCAATACTTCTTTCTACAAACTTCTTGACCAACCCTTAGCCAAACTTCAACAAGATTGTCTGGTAGAGACCACCAATGGAGAATCCATTAAGATAAGTGAAATCTTACAGGAAGCAAGAATAGAAATCCTGAACCGTCTTACCCAATGAATCTGGCTGGATTCGATGTTGTATTAGGAATGGATTGGTTGGTAGCCAATTATGTCAGCATTTTATGTGATCAAAAGTCAGTACAATTAAGTACACCAAGTGGTGAAAAGATCACAATTAAAGGAGATAAGCCAACCCAATCAACAAAATTCATCTCTGTGATGAAAGTTGCAAGTTATGAAAGGAAAGGAGGAATAGTATATATGATTTCCATAATCATTAATACTAAAGGAAAAGAATTAAAAGATATTCCTGTAATATCTAAATTCTCAGACGTATTTCCAGAAGAGTTGCCTGGATTACCGCCTGATTGAGAGGTTGAATTTAGAATTCACCTAATAACAGGGACGACACCGATTGCCAAAGCGCCATATTGATTAGCACCAACGGAGATGCAGGAACTAAAGAACCAATTGGACGAACTTCTTGACAAAGGTTTTATACAACCAAGTTCATCACAGTGGGGAGCACCGGTGTTGTTTGTTAATAAGAAAGACAGATCAATGCGTATATGCATTGATTACCGAGATTTGAACAAAGTCACGATTAAGAATCGGTACCCACTACCGAGAATCGATGATCTGTTCGATCAACTTCAAGGAGCTCGATTCTTTTCTAAGATCGACTTACGCTCAGGATATCATCAACTGAAAGTACATGAAGAGGACATTCCTAAAACTGCTTTCAGAACGAGATACGGTCATTATGTATTTACCGTCATGCCATTTGGTTTAACCAATGCCCCTGCCGGATTTATGGACATGATGAAGAGGATATGCAAACCATACCTGGATAAATTTATAATTTTCTTTATAGATGATAGTTTAATTTACTCTAAGAGTAAAGAGGAACATGCAGCGCATCTGCATACATTTCTTACATTATTGAGAAGGGAGAAGCTTTATGCTAAATTCTCAAAATGTGAATTTTGGTTACAAGAAGTACAATTCCTTAGACATTTGGTTAATCATGAAGGAATTCATGTGGATCCCACAAAGATCGAGGCGATTACTAAGTGGAAAGTCCCTAAATCACCAACAGAAGTAAGAAGTTTTCTTGGACTGGCAGGATATTATAGACGGTTTATTCGAGATTTCTCTAGAATAGCCATTCCATTAACTAAACTGACCTGCAAATCAGTTAAGTTTGAATGGGGACCAAAATAGGAAGAAGCTTTTAGGATTCTTAAGCAAAGGTTAACCAACGCACCCATACTCGCATTACCAAAATGAACTAAAGACTTTATAGTCTATTGTGATGCGTCTAAGTTATGATATGGATGTGTGTTGATGCAACGTGAAAAGGTTATAGCCTATGCCTCTAGACTACTTAAGAAACATGAAGAGAATTATACAACCCATGATCTAGGACTAGGAGCCATAGTTTTTGCCCTTAAGATTTGGAGACACTATTTATATGGAAATAAATCTGTTGTCTTCACCAATCATAAGAGTTTAAGGTACATTTTTTGGCAAAAAGAATTAAATATGAGACAAAGACGCTGGACGGAAGTTCTTAGTGATTATGATTGTAATATCCAGTATCATGCTGGAAAAAGCTATTGTAGTAGCTAATGCTTTAAGTCGAAAGTATCATGAAAATCCGAAATGAGTACGTTCTCTCAGATTAAATCTACAAGTAGATTTAAATGAGCAAATTAGGGAAATATAGGAATCAGCAATCAAGGACGATGCTGAAAAATTAAAAGGAATGATTAAGGAATTAGAACAAGGAATAGATGGAATTTGGAAGTTCCATAAGAAAAGAATCTGGATACCCAAGCAAGGAAACCTACGCCACAGAATTCTAGAAGAAGCTCATAAGTCTAAGTATACGATACATCCCGGAAGTGATAAGATGTATCAAGATCTAAGGAAGAATTTATGGTGGATAGGAATGAAAAAGGATATAGCTAACTATGTTGCAAAATGTTTAACTTGTTCACAAGTTAAAGCTGAGCATCAGAAACCGTTAGGAGTTTTGCAACAGTTAGAAATGCCAATATGGAAATGAGAATTGATAACAATGGACTTTGTTACCAAATTACCCAAGAAAAGAAAAGGAAATGATACAATCTGGGTGATTGTAGACAGATTGACCAAATCTGCTCATTTCTTTCCAATGAAGGAAACTTTCAGTATGGAACAGTTAGCCAAGTTATATGTAAATGAAAGAGTTTCATTACATGGAATTCCTTTATCTATAGTATCTGATAGAGATAGCCGTTTTACTTCTCATTCTTGGACAAGTTTCCAAAAAGCAATGGGAACCAAGTTAAATCTAAGCACAGCTTATCATCCACAGACGGAAAAAGCGAAAGGACAATACAAACAATGGAAGATATGCTTAGAGATTGTGTAATTGATTTCGAAGGAAATTGGGACGATCATTTACCATTAATTGAATTTTCTTACAATAACAACTATCATACTAGCATTAATGCTGCACCATTTGAGGCACTTTATGGACGAAAGTGCAGAACTCCAGTCTGTTGAGCAGAAATTGGAGAAAAGCAATTATCGGGACCAGAGATAGTGCAGGAAACAACAATTAAGATAATTTAAGTCAAGGAAAGACTAAAAAACAGCACGATATCGTCAAAAGAGTTATGCAGATAACAAACGAAAACCTTTAGAATTTCAAGTAGGAGATAAAGTCTTATTAAAGGTTTCTCCATGGAAAGGAGTAGTAAGATTCGTTAAGAGGGGAAAGCTAAGCCCAGGTATGTTGGACCTTTTGAGATTATTAGAAAAATAGGACTTGTAGCCTATCAGCTACAACTGCCAGAAGAAATGGCAGGAATACATGATGTGTTTCATGTATGTAATCTCAAGAAGTGCTTAGCAGATGAATCTCTAGTGATACCTCTTAAGGACATAGAGGTAAACGAGAAACTTAAGTTTATCGAGAAACCCCTGCAGATTGAAGATAGAAAAATCAAGAATCTTAAACACAAGAGATTAGTTCTGGTCAAAGTGAAATGGGATTCCAAAAGAGGACCAGAATACACTTGGGAACTCGAATCAGAGATGCAAAGGAAATACCCACACCTGTTCCAGTAGAGCTCAAGGAGGAGATCTAAAACAAGGTGGGGATGATATAACAACCCTCCTAAATACATCCTAGAACCCTTAACATGACCCTAAAACGTTCCTTACGTACCCCGTACGCGAGAAACGGACCCGAAATAGCCCTACAATTAGAAAAATCAAGAAAAACAAATTTAAGGTGTCGCTCGCGGGTTGCGACGGAGACCCCTATGGTCTGTCACGGGGCACGACGGCCCTTACTTGGTCGACACTGCACAGTGCCACATGGCACGTGACTCACTAGACCTACCCCCTTGACTCGGCAACCCTATGCGTGACCCGTGGGCTCTTCTGGCCCGTGACGTCCGAAGCCGTCTTGGTCACGGGGCACGACGGACTGCCGGATCAGCCTATAAAGGGGGCTCGAGCTTCATTTGCAATCGTTCATTTCTTGAATTATCTCTTAACTTTTTATATAGTAGAAACTCAGCTCGAGCATAATAACCACTATAAAACGAAGCTCTGCCTCGTTGTAAGTATTATAACCCTGCTGTTACCCTACACGATTGATTTAGGATTCCGTAATGCATGTCGGCTCTACCCGACTCAGTCATTGGAATTCTATCTCGTGTGTACACCCGATTGAATTAGGATTTCGATAATGCATGTCGGCTCTGCCCTACTCAGTCATTGGAATTCTGTCCTGAGTTGTACGGATAACTTGAATTGGGTTATTTTACTAACACGTGTGCATTGTTTAATTTTAATAGATAATAACCAGGAGATCCCAGGAAGCTTTAGTTTTATCTAAATAAACAATGTGAGTACATCTGCTTTTTGTAAACTATTTTTACACAACCTCAAATGTTTTAAAATATAATTAATAGTGATTGAGTCTATGTATTCTTCAATTACTGCCGGTATGTTGGGGTTTTGTATACAAAATGTGAAAGACGTTACCATTGGACAAAGAGTTAGCCAATGAGTAATATGACCCACCGGTCAGGATTGACAGTACTGAATGAGTAATTGTGTAGATATAAACATTGTAATCGCTATCAGTACTGTGAAATTATAAAAATTGTTTTGATTAAACTGAGATGCACTCGCCAGTATTTCTTGCTGATAAAATGTTTTTAAAACGCGTTTCAGGTAACAAAATGTGAAAGCCAAATAGAAGCCAGCTAGAGGGCACCGAAGGCTTGGAAAAGTGGCTATAAAAGTTACCTAAATAAAAAGAAGTTTTTCTTTTAAATAATTAGGGTTTGTCCCTACAAATATACTGTCAAATGAACTTGGGTTTTATCCCAAAGAATTATTATAAAAAGTTTGGTGTTTTACTCTGATACAAATATATTTTATAACTACGGTCCTGATGTATTCCGCTGCTAAATTAATAAACACCGATACCACCCATCAGGAATGCTCGTGGCGCCTGCTCCCGGGGTAGGGGTCGGGGTCGGGGGCTGCGACACCCGACCCAAGGGCAGACTGCTGCAGATGCGCCACAGGGGTGTATTACATTGTTTGCTGAATTATTCGACGAAGGAAATTTCCGATTGCCGACCACCCATTTCTTGGGTAACATTCTTCAGTATTACGGTTTTCATATTTCACAGATGAGCCCCATGGGCATGATGTGCGTCAGGCACTTCGAATTTGTTTGCCGGTCACTAGGAGAAGAGCCGGCAGTGAACAAATTTAGGGTTTTTACCAACTTCAGAGTAATATGGGATTCTTCTCTTTCGCCCTACGCGCTGCAAAGAAACTACTTATCCGTCCTCCAAAAAGCTTCCACGATTGGAAAATGAAAATTTTCTTTATCCGTGCGGAGGTCATTCCGATGGCAATGCAGTTTTAGGGAATGGGGCCGATACCCAAAGAAATAATGAGGGTTCCACGTGGAGCAGCGTGGTATGAGAACCTGATGGCACTGCCAAATCGAGTGTTTGGTGGGAAAGTGTTGGCCGCAGCAGGTAGGAGCGACAAGTGGCCTGAAGACAGCGAGAACATGCCCGTTCTGCTGCTCGGCGATGAAGGTAAATTCCCTTGTTCCATTACTCCTTTATAAATGGTTTTTTGAAGATTACTTACTTGTTGCTAACTCCTCATTTCTGAATGCAGAAGTTGCGCTGTATCAAATGCTTTTCCTGCCTTTGTCGGCGTTATGGGCGTGAGGCCGCTACACGGCGGCGAAGAATACTGGTTGGAATAGATCCGACCAAATTTAATGTACGTGCGGGCTTAAGCATTTGCTACCCCCTGGTTGCAGCTGAAGGTGTGCGCATTCCCAATCCTAGGCGATGTAGGGCTGTAACTCTTGCTGGGAAAGAAGTTGTGTATCTTTCCAGCGAGTAGTCGGTAGCCTCATCCGAACATGAGTTAAATCTTCCTCATGACATGTTTGCAGGTGTGTTGCGCAACCTGGGAGTTGACTCCGAAGAGGGTTTCGAAGAAGAAGGTAACTGTTGTCCAAGGTGCAGTTGTAAAAAAGACGGAAGTTACTGGCGCAACATCAGATGTCGCATCCCGGAAAGGTACTACTCAATTTCGAGAAAGTAGACTAGAAGACTTTGTGTATGTAGTTGATTCCTTTGAGGAATTGTACACTATAGGTGGAAAACCACAAGGCAACATGGTAGCAGGTGCGCGGAGCCAGGAAGTAGGGGTTCTAGAGGCTCCGAATCCGATGCGGCCCCGTTGTCTGCCCATGCCGAAGAAACCGAAGCTGATCCTGATCCTGAGGAGTTGATTAGGAAAAATTCTTCTAAAAGGTCTCGCGCAGAGAAAAAGTCTGAGATTACCCCCTGCTAAAAAGGTTGCTGCTGGCAAGCCTTCCATTGGAAAGAAGGGGATCCTAAGGAATCTATATACTGAAGTCTCTCTGGGTAAGTATTCTCTTATTTGTACTTCATTATCTCTTTTTTGCCTATCATTCGTTGACATTTTTTCCAAATTGCAGAGGAGGTTACCAATAAGCCAGCTGCGCGACCAAAAATAACTGTCATCCCTCCCAGGACTGCTGCTGGTGAGAAACAGGTTGAGACTTCTAAGGCTGGGAAGCAGCCGATTGATATAACTCCGGAGGTGGAGAAGACTCATGATGTTGTGAAGGCTGCTGGGGAGGAGCAGCCCATTATTAAGCATATGGATACTAGCACGCGGGTTGAAAAACCCATCGTGTAGCAGGCTGCCCCGATCCAGATAGAAAGAATTACACCAACTGTTGGGGAGTCTGCTGGCGAGTTTCATGAAGAGGGTCACGTGGAAACCCTGAATGTTGAGGGTGAAAGCGCGGGTGGATCTGGCGCGGGCGGCAGGAAGGATAGCCCACTCAAAACTCGTACAAGGGAACCTTCGCCGATCCGACCTGAAGACACATTGGGCGACATATATTAAAAGTCATATGATGACAGTCGCGCCAATGAAATCCACGCCCCTGTGTGGAAGGTAAAACAGGGTGATACTTTTGCTGATTTTGCCACGTGCAGTGAGTGGTTCATGTGGGCTTTCCCCCGGGTGAAGTGCGTCATCAGAGGGACTGTGGGCATAATGTTTACATAGATCACATGTTTTTGGACAGGCTAACTGCGCGTTTACAAGTCACCAACTTACACGTGAATGAAACACGATGTACCTTGAGCGCTCTAGCTGGGAAAACCACAGGGAGTGTTTGGCTGCTGAAGCCAAGTTGTTTGAGCAGGCTAAGGCTCAGCTTGCTAAAGAGAAGGAGGCATTCGAGCGAGAGAAGAGATCTGAAGAGTGAGGCCTCCAAGTTTTAAAGAAAAAGCTTCAGATGAGCGAGGACACACTCGCTGAAGAGCGTCGTAAGTGGCGCGTGGCTTGCGGGAACTAGAACAGGCGGAAGTTCGTTGTTCGAAAAGAAAATGCAAACCTTAAGGCGCGCATTGAAGTGTTGAAAAAATCTGAAGCAGATTATAAAGACAAGTATGAGGAAGCAAAGTCTCACAGAGAGCGTGTTGAGGTCCTTCAGGTTAGCACCCTTTCTATTTTTTATAGATAACTAAATTAAGAAAAGTTTCTAACTTGCTTATGTCTTACTTGAAGGGCTTGCATGTTGAATTTTCCCAACAAATCATGAGCAAGGATAAGGATTTGGCCGACAAAGATGTTCACATTGCCGAGCTTCAACGGCGCCTGCGCGAGGCCCAAGAGAGTTTAGAGGTTGAGAGGTAGAAAAGAGATTCACTTGAGATTGACCTTGCTGCTGAGAAGGTTAAGGCTGAGACCGCGGAAGAGGCATGAAAGGTTAGCCAAGCGGCCTTGAACGTGGCTCAGGAAAATTATGATGAGGTTCAGTCGACAGTGGAGCCTCTTATCATTGACTTGGGATGTTTGCAACATTATGGCGTTGCGCATGTAAGTGTCTCCTTTCTTCCTTTCCTTCTCTGAAGTTTTCTAACTTTTCACTAACACTGTTCCTTTTCCTTTAACTAATTGCAAATTCTATCTTGAATGCTACTGAGCTTGATCGGGCTGTGGCTGTGCTTACTATGGCTGCGCGAGCTGCTGGCCATCATGCCGGGTATGCGGAATGTGCAACCCATGTTGAAGAAGCACTCCTCACCCAGTTTGGTACTCATCATTGCTCTGTTAATGAACATGCTAAGGAAGGATTGCTCAAGGCGGAAGAAAACTACGACAACCTTTCCTTGCCCATAATGGACTTGGTCACCGAAGCCTTGAAGCATGATGACTATGTGGCGCGGCTAAGGGCCATCTTTGAGACGCCGGAGACAGTCCATCTAACTAACGATGAAGACGAGACTGGAAATGATGATGCGGAATGAAGATTGAAGATAGTTTGTAGGGCTTTATTACTTGGAAATTGTTGCCTAATAATTCTCATCATTTTCTTTTGATGTAATTCTCGCGGGGTTGTGCTTATGAATAGAACCTATTTTCTGTCTTTTTATTATCGAATTACAATTATTGCATGTGTTAGAAAATTCATCGAGGAAGCTCGAATGAATGTAAGTGGCTCATTTTTAAACATTATCGCCCGGTTCTGTGCTATGTTCACGGGAACCTTGGAGGCTTAGATCATGAGCTCGTAATTGACTGTAGTGTTTTTACGCGTAGTAGAAGTTGAACATGCATCTGTAATTTGATTTTACCATAGGAAATAACAATGAAAAAGGTATGTAAAGAACACTCGTATTAGTAAACTTATTAGGCACGCAACCATCGCTTACATAGGTGATGCATTACATGTAAAACATTTCTCCATTGTCTTGTGTCCTAGGTAGATGAATGTAACCGTCTGAAGTACGTATGTAATACGCGCCTTGTCAGCATCAGAGGTTTCATTGTCACGGATGAATATTCTTGAATTTACCATCGATTGTGGTGACAGCCATCAGGCGCGATAGATTTTTTGATTTTAACTGGGATAACCGCCTTTGAGCTATAGAGCTGGTCAAGGATGATCTCGCCTGTGTTTATTTGCGGTGTGATGCGATAAGCCCATCAATCACCCATTGATCCTTTGGATCTTCTTTGTTTCCTTGCGCACGTTCTTCAAGAGTTGCTCCAACTTGCCACTCTTCAGAGCTTTCTCGATCTCCATGTGCAGGTGGATGCAGTCATAGGTCAAGCGCCTGGTATCTTTGTGGAACTCACAGAACAAACTAAGATCTTGGCCTTTCTTGCTACGCATTGGTGGTGGATCTTTGAGATCCAACTTCTCCGTGTTAAGAACCTCTAGGGGTGTCTTAGTCAGTGGAGTCCATTGTTTCTCTTGATTCTCACCCTTTCCTGCCTTTCTATACCCTATCTTGTCATTCGTAGCTCGGGCGTCTTCACTGTGGTGGTGTCTTTCTTTGTCGTTGTGCGACTGACTTGACCTCCAGTCAGAGTGTCTCTTTCTTTTGTCACGCTTGCTAGAGTCGTGGAACGACTTGCTTTTTGTATCTTTCCATATTTAGAAAGGTTGTTGTATTTTTCTAATTTGGAAACTAGTTTCTCTTGTAATCGTATTTCGTTTCGTATCATTGTAAAACCCGAGGCTTTGATCATAATAAAATTTATTATCTTTATGAGAATCATACATTGTTTATTTATGATTTCTTATACGTTTAAATTCATATACACATTCGATACTTATTCATGATTTCGTTTCGTATCATTGTAAAACTTGAGGCTTTGATCATAATAAATTTTATTATCTTTATGAGAAGCAAACATTGTTTATTTATCATTTCTTATACGTTTAAATTCATATACACATTTGATACTTATTCATGATTCTTGCAAAAGTTGTTTAACTTACAAGAAATTAACGTAAATACTTGACTTCGTATACTTATTCATATAAATACTTGATTGTACCTTCACGAGACTTGATTCCATGCTTTTACACTTGATTTGTACCTATATATAAGTTATATATACATAATACAATTAATGATATGTTCTTTATACATTAAATACCTTACTTATGTGCTAATATCAAACTTAAAGGGACATTTGTGACAACAAACAAAAATCAGCTGGATGGACATGGGCAATGACACGGCACCCAGTCCTTGTTCCTATCGCGACCCGCGGCTTCGGTTGATCTACAGCCAACAGACTCCAGCATGCGCATTTGTTAGTTTTTGTTGTCCAACTCCCACCTACTTGCATTCATATCACTCCCAACTACTAACCATAATCCCCCACTATATATACAACACTTCTAAGCCCCATTTCCACTTTCCCAACCATTTGAATACTCTCAAATTCACTCTAAATCTCTCCAAAATTCTTTGATTTGAGCAGAAAGTTTTAAGGTTTCAAAGTGAGTTCCAGCTCACTTCCTCATCTATTTTCTTCTTGTTTCTTCTTCCATATCACTTGGATAACCTCTAGGAAGGTTTTCACAAGATTACCATGGTGATCTAAGGTGAAACCTCGCCATATTTGAGGTGCAAAGTGAGTTATATTTTCTGTTTTGAACATTCTTCTTGTAACTTCATTTTCTTTAGTAAAACTTGGTGGAATCTTGTACTCACGAAGCTCACAGCTTATCCTATAGTTGTGGGTTTGTGTTGAGATGATTACCACCAAGTTATGAGTTCAAAAACTCTTTATTTTCAGTTTATACATGTCATAATCCAAGTGTTGAAAGCAAGCATGATTCATCATCTTTCATATGAAGAACTTGTGACTTGTGAAGTGTGAACCATGGGAGCTTGGGCTTTAAAATCTAGTTCCACTCATTCACTTGTGAACTTGTGTACAAACACTCAAGTGACTTCCTAGTTATGACACCTATGTCACTTCAACCATCAAACAAATACCAGATCAATAAAATATTGTATTTCATACTTGGGACTTGTATAAATATGTGTATCGTTTGAACATATCAATTCTTGTTCGATTTCGAGCTCTAAATCGCTTTCTAGAAGGTTATACGCGAACTGATGCGTAAATATAACCAGTTTAATGCAACAAACACTCCGGAATAGTGACATAGGCTAAACATGCCTTAAATAACCTTTACATAACTTAGAAATAAGTTTTGGAGGGTTTGGTGTGGCGAAATCAAGTTTATTCGCTTACAGGGACTAATTTCGACAAACTGCGAAAGTATGCCGATTCGTATTGTAACGAGCATTCCGGAACTTGATCATAAGTTAAACATGCCCTAAACATCCTTTACATAGTCTAGAAATAGGCTTTGAGGTGTTTGGTGCCCAAAAATAAACTTTTTGGTCATTCAGGGACTAAAAGCGTCAAAAAGTGCATAAGTTTGCATTTTCGCGCATATCTTACGTTCTGAATATATCCGGACATCCAAAAATTTATGTAATCATTAAAATATTTTATTTTAGTGATTGGCATGATAAAATTCCATTCGTCGTGTAATTTGGATCGTTTTTCGCATTCGTTCGTGTTTGGTCGTAATTAACCGAACAACGCAACCGTACGACCAAACGAACCGACATCCGAGATATTTTTGAGCACATTTCAAGTTCCCTATACTTTAACTTCATTTTAGAGCCTTGAAATGAGGTTAACGGGGCTTAAACGTGCCAAAATGCATCAAAAATAAAGTTTGGAGATGCAGGGGCCTGTTCTGCCAATTGCTGAAAGTTGCTGCTAGCAAATAGGTGCCATACGGACCGTATGGGGACCTTTATGGTCCGTAAGCCTTCATCAGTTCAGCATAAACCATTTCTTTTAAAACCCAGCTATCCCCTTTGTAGGATCGTTGAATCGATCTAAACGAGTCGATCAGAAGAGTTCTAGACCAAATCAGAGGCAGAATTCATTGATTTGATCTTCATTCATCTTGATATGCACTTAGAAGTAGTTTAACTATCTCTTGTATTGATTTCACAATGTTTTACAGGCTGGAGACACTTCAGCAGAGCTTCGCTACCGGAATCAGAACATTACAAATGAAAGACACAACTCACCTATTTATAGATGAACCAGGTCGCACCAAACAACCACTTCCAGTTTGCACGAACTAGACATCCCAGTTCGCACGAACTGGCCAGTTCGTGTGAAACTGCTGGATTTGACCTGTTTCCCGTTTCTTTCGAACTACGTGTCTTATTCTATCGTTCTAGTTACAAGACTCGCTACAAGACGAAGTCGACAGACATATGCACCAATAAACTCCCCCTTGGATGTTGACGAGTCTTCGGTACGAGTCTTCAGTATGTCAAGTCTTTAGTCTTTATCAGTCTTCTCGCTCTCTCCAAAGTATCTGTCTCTGTAAGCATCTTCAATCTCTCTCTTCTTCTATCAGAATCTCAACCTGGCTCTATCCTCTCTCTAATTCTCTTGATCAGGTCTCTTGATTCATTAAGCTCTTCAGCATCAGCAGCTTCTATCTCGTTTGCTAACAGACCCCCCTTAAGTTGTTCTGGGATCGTACCCTGGCTCAAACACTGCCTAGGCTTAGACACGGGGATCTGCACAAATCTCTACCCAACAATAAATTTCACAATTTTTAAGATTTAACAAATTTAGAAACCACTTGAAGATATCTTGAAACATTCTCAAATAAACCACTTGTATTCGAAATACTCAAATTTGGTTTCAAATTAATGAACCATTTAATCATTTCAAAATCATTTCTCTTTTCAAACAAACTCTCCCAAACCATTGTTCATCATGTTTAGCACTCGGAATTTTGAACATTAGCTTTTCAACATTAGTTGTCGAAAATAAGATGAAATAAAATCTTTTTGAATTTTCAAAATTTTATGCTAAAACACACTAATGAAAAACAGTAAAGAAATATTTACAGACAATATTTTTGTGAGTTTGTGTAAGAGGATCATATCAGTGTTTGACAAATCACTAGCACCGTTGAGCTTTAAACACTTTAAGTTTTAAACGATTCACTTAGATTGTCAGTATACTGATCCACTTAAATTTTCACACAAAGTTCAATTGAATCGAGATACGAGATTAGTGTTTTAAGGACTTAACTCATTCGCGTGTCCCACCTTAGAATATACTCCCGTATCCAGACTCCTATATTCAGTCTTACAGGTGAATGCACACTAATAATATCTGTAAATGGGTGAATGCGAGGCCATGAGAGCTCAGGCTATTGCTTCCGCAAAATCAGAGAGATGATGGCTCGACTTTAGGTGGGTCCCCCTTGGGGATCTTCTTTTCAACAGCACATGATTAGCATTTTTCAATGTTTCATCATTTTTTATGCTGAGGGTGAGCTTTAAGATTAAAGCAGTGCAAAGTATTATACGAGGACAAGGCTATTGCTCCCGCAAAATCAGAAGTCCTGGTATAATACCCCAGATATCACACGCACAAAGACCTAGTATGTCAGAAATAGAAAGTCCTTCAAACAAGATTTCAGGGGTTACCTATATATCCTAGAGATGTTCCCCACGAAATAAGTAAGTATTTGATATTTAGGTTTATATCTCGAAAACAATCTACTAAGCATGTAAAAATCTACTGGCATATCATCAGTGAGACCGTTTATCACATTTTAACTTTCCAATTCTTTAGCGTAATGTGATAGTCAACTAATGTACTATCATTTCCTCTTTTTCACAACAAAACTCATTTTGAATTTTCGATGTTTTTTGGCTTTTAGATTTTATCATGTTTTTGGATTTTTCAAATTTTCAAAATTTCTAAATTTTTATACTCCCCCTAAAATAAAAAATATGTTTCAATTTTTTATTTTCTGGGAAAATTTGAAAATGAAAACAATAAACTGTGCAAATAAAATGACAAACTGATGTGAATTGCTTCAATTCTCCATCCACTTGGCCTAAACAATCAGAACTCCCCCTAACAACAAACTATTTTCCCATTATGATTTCAAAACACTTAAGTTTGTTTTAATCAAAATAGTTTTCCCGGAAAATTAGATTTGTTTGTCATTTCACAAACACGGGGTTTCATCACATTGTTTTCAATCACTTGTAAAATCTAACATTTTTAGGTTTTTCATAAAAATATTTTTCAAGAATGATGCCGATTCATGCTCCACGATTACCAACTTGAAAGCTCCGGCAAGTCAGGATTTTTAAGCATGGAATACAGACACCCTAGCCTGACCAGCTTTGGGTGCGTTCGAGTTATTTTCACTCGGTGTTTGATCATTCCTTTTTGATTCATAAAAACTTTAACCCCTTTGGCCTTACCATCGACCATTTTTCCAAAAATATTTTTCACTTTGCTATTGAAAGCCTTTTCGACATCAAATTCTTTCTTTTCAGAATAGAATTGAATCGAAATTTCAACTTTTCGAACTTTTTGTTTAAAATTTTCAGCCCGCAATGGTGGAAAGTTGACGTCATCCATTGGCGGTACTGAAGTTTCACTTTTTAGTTCAACTTGTGGCTCCTCTGACTTTGGCGAGTTAGATTCATCGCCAGATTTAACATCCGATTTCTTAACAACCCACGTTTGGTTGTTAAGATTCACCCTTCTTTTGTAAAACCTTCTTGAACTCTCACCAACTTCAAATGTAGAATTTTTTAAACACTTTGAATTTTTCAGTTGGTGGTTCAGTTTTATCAACAACTTTCTCTTTGAGTTTAGAAATAACTTCCTGTTTTGAGTTGGTTGCCTTTGGACAGTTCCAGGCGATGTGACCAACTTCGTTGCATCTATAGCAAGTTCTTGTTTCGTTTTTGGTTCCAAACACAGTCTTCTCAAACTTTTGTTTTTCAGCAAGAAACTCCTTGTTAGACTGTTTCCAGAAAGCTTTTTCCTTTTCTTCTTCTAAAGAAGCACCTGAAACAAATATAGTTTTTTATTTAAAATCTTTAATATTTTGATTATTTTCAACATCAAAACCCAACCCCTTCTTTTTGAAATTGCTTTTATGATTCGGTTTCTTTTGATGACTTGGACCGAAACCTTTCTTCTTGTTTAAACGTTGTTGAACTCTAGAAGTATATTTAGGTTTTGAAAATCCCATTTGATCTTTTATTTCTGAAAACTTTATTTTTATCAATTTAAAAACTGTTTTAATATTTTCAATTTTCACATTTTTAATTGGAAATTCCTCATCAGAATATAATTTGTTTGAGTCATTCAAAGTATATGCCACTTTGATTGGTTCATCATTCAAATTATTTCTTGATAACATAAATTCTTTATTGTAAACCCTTTTGACCAATGAATTCGAACTGTTGACTGATGAACTTGAACTCTCAGATTCAGACTTTAACTCTGACTCCTCATCCTTATCCAACACCTGATCGACCACTTTCTTTATTAACTCAGACTCATGATCAGTGTCAGACGATGTGAATGTGACATCAATGTTATCTGGTAACTCATCAGCTGTTTCAGACTTTAACTTTATATTGACTGCCTTTTTGACTTTTTCCGAATTTGGTTTTCTGAGAGAATAACCTTCCCAGATCGGAGGCGGACACTTGTTATAATTTGCACTTTGTTTCTTACCAGTATCCGTATCTTCCGACTTCTTATCTTGAAAAGCTTCAAAACCTGCAACAGTTGGACAAATTCTGTCAATCAAGTAATCAGAACTTGAATAACTCATTAGCAATCGTCTGATTCTTTCATTTTCAATTTTTTCAGTTTCCAATTCCTGCTTCAACTATGCACACTCTTCAATATAGTGATTGATGGCCTTTTGCTTAGACATCATTGTTGCATTCATCATTGTCAAAGCATCTTCTCTTTCTGAGTTTGTCTTTTCCAACTGGTTTACTGTTCTGTTCAACACATCATAAGATTCTTTCACGTACTTAACATCGAACAATAATTTTTCTTTCATCTCGTCAAGTTCACTATACTTTTTGTCTTTTTCTTCACAATGTTTGCAAGGTTCCAAACATTTTAGACAAGGTTTTGTAACTTCTACAATCTTTTCAACAACTTTAACCTCTTCACTCTGTTCATCCTTCTCGTCCTGAGCAACATTCTCACATTTTACCTCTTTCTTTTCTTTCGCTGCTCATTTCTCCTTTAGCTTCTACAATTTATCTGCAAAATAAAATTTGAAACTTTCAGAAGATAGCTGAGTTTTACCAATGTTTATTTGATTAATTTCTTCATCATCATCACTACTATCAATTGATGATTGATCAAATACTGGTGTCTTTTTTGAACTGTCTTCCGAAGTAACAAACTCTTCATCTTGACTATTCTCATCATCAGCAAATACATCCATCCATTCTTTCATCAACTCTGGCTCTTGAATGATCTGTGCAATAAATGCTCTAAACTTTGAATTACTTTCAACCGGAATATATTTGTCCCAGCTAAATCCCTCTAGCAATCTTTCATCATCTTGATTCACTAGATAAGCTTTCTTTGGTGGCTCTTCGATCAGATCCTTCCTAGCATGTGAAGTCTGTAACGATTGTTGTTGATGCGGCTGTTGAGCAATTTGATGATAAATCGCTTTTCGATGATAATCATTGTTTCCGAATGGATTTTGAGCTCCACTTGCTTCGCGATTTGTGCATTCTCGTTTAAAGTGTCCTTTTTCCATGCAACGAAAACAAGTAACTTTAGACTTATCGAAACCTAAAGTAGAAACATTAGCATCACGAAAGTCATCTCTTCCGGTAATCTGCTTAAATTTCTCAGCTCTCCTCAACACGCTCGCTAAACACCACTTAATATCCATTAACTCCAATTCCTCAGCATCGATCTGATTGTAATCCTCTTTTGTTAACATAGGATTTCCGATTCTTCCTGCAACCAAACTCTCATATGATTCTAACACGGTAACCAGTAATGCCATATGACCTTTAGCGACTTCTTCAGAGAAATTCTGACCGTTCTGAAGGTGCAACGCAATGTTGCATTGTAGCACATGACCATTACCATTGTTTGAGCTTTGAGACTGATAGCTTGAAGTTGAAACATTAGGATTCACACTCGGATATGAAGAAAATCCACTATTGTTGATTGAACTTTGATTGAGTGATCCGGATGAGTTTTCTGCGCTGAAAGAGGTTTGGATCTTCGGACTTGCTTCTACATTTTGAACATTCCATTTGAAATACAACTTGATATCTTGTTGACCACTTGAATTGTTCATTTTAGCGATCTTTTGTTGTTCAAGATCTTGTTCTTCAAGTTTTTCAACGAACTGAGCAATTGTCAATCTATCATACTCTCCGGTATTCTTCAAGAGTGGGGATCCTACGGAAAGTGTGTTTTTCCTAAAAAGTGTAAAAAGTCATAAAACACAATAATTTCAGGCATAAAACACACCTAAAACTCACAAATAATAGAATGAATATTACTAAAACACTATATTCAAACTCTAATAGTCCATAAAAACTTCAAACGCACCATCGTAGAACTATGAATATAAAACACACAATGCTAAACAACATAAAACACAATAATATTTGTCATTCCACAATCAGAGCCTTAACATCTAAAACACAACACAAAACCCACATACATGATGTTTTAGTAATCTTCATCATATTATTTGTGGGTTTTTTGTGTGTTTTATAGTTGACATTATGGTGTTTTATGACTTTTTACACTTTTTAGGAAATTTGGACTTTCTGGCCAACTCCTAGCCATTCTTCAAAATCATAAGGTATGTACCCTATTCTTTTTGAGGTAAAGCATCGGCTAATTTTTCAACCCATTCCTGACGATCTTTGGTGATATCCAACCGTGACATTGAACGCACTAGATGACAATATCTTTCAATGAGAGTCTTTGTAGTTTCACCCGGCAGACTTGAGAACAATTCAAATTCTTTCTTTAAAAGTGACTTTTTATTCTTGATCATCTCCGTACTACCTTCGAATTTCGTACGAAGTGCTTCCCAAATCGAACGTGCACTATCATCATGTTGAAGTAATATGAAAATGTCTTCTTTCACAGCTTGTTGAAGTAAACTGATCATCATCTTTTCTGCCTTGTACATTTCTCTCTCTTTTTCCGTAAATTCAGAAATATTCTTTGTAACTCCCACATTATTACGAGGTCGAACATACTTAGTTTCAATACATTCCCAAGACCTTAGATGATTTGCTTGAACCCAATTCTCAATACGTTCTTGCCAACTGTAATATTCATCAATGCTCATCAGCTTTGGGGGTTTCTGCAGTGTTCCCGTTTCATTTTCCATAGTCACACTCTAAGAAACGGTAACAGGAGTACCCGGGGCAGTAGCAAATGCATTATAAAATTTAGTATCCATGTTTCGGTTTTAAAAATTCACTTAGACTGATTGTTCAAACGATCTGGACCTAATTTCCAAACGACCTGATGATTTCATGTGATTTGGACCTCTTCGTAAGAACTGATCAATCTCACACGACCTGAACCTTTTCAAATAATCTGGATCAGTTCAAACCAGTTCGTGCGAATTGAATAACTTCCAAACGACCTTGAACCTTTTTACTTCGTGCGAACTTAGAGGGTCAAACCGTGTGAACTGAGTCAACTACTTTCAATCCGTGCGAACTGAGTCCAATATGTTCAATCCGTGCGAACTGAGTCAACTACTTTCAATCCGTGCGAACTGAGTCCAATATGTTCAATCCGTGCGAACTGGAACCCTAATTCAACTCAAACCGTGCGAACTGGTGAACCTTTCACACAACCTGGATGATTTCGAATGAACTAACATGATTTGGTTGATTTTTGTCAAAATTGATCACGTTTTAGGTTGAATTAAGTTCTGATTTTTTCAAGGATTGTTTAAAACAGTGTTTCGCGTGTTATATCACAAAATCAGTCCATTTTATTCCATAAAATATTTGAAATTTGATGAAAAAGTGTAAAAGAATGCGTAGAAGTCATATTTTAAGGTGAAAACAAGCTGAAATGGTAAGAACTCTTCCTCCTGAGCTCTGATACCACTTATAGGATCGTTGAATCGATCTAAACGAGTCGATCAGAAGAGTTCTAGACCAAATCAGAGGCGGAATTCATTGATTTGATCCTCATTCAGCTTGATATGCACATAGAAGTAGTTTAACTATCTCTAGTATTGATTTCACAACGTTTTACAGGCTGGAGACACTTCGGCAGAGCTTCGCTACCGGAATCAGAACATTACAAATGAAAGACACAACTCACCTATTTATAGATGAACCAGGTCGCACCAAACAACCACTTCCAGTTCACACGAACTGGACATCCCAGTTCGCACGAACTGGCCAGCTCGTGTGAAACTGCTGGATTTGACCTGTTTCCCGTTTCTTTCGAACTACGTGTCTTATTCTATCGTTCTAGTTACAAGACTCGATACAAGACGAAGTCGACAGACATATGCACCAACACCCTTGTTTTGCACATGGTTTCTTCCATTCTATGGACTGGTTTTGGATGCCCCTAGTATGTTAAAACAATGGGCACACATGGAAGGCCAAGATTGAAGCTCGGTTTACGAGAAACGATCCTAACGGTTCTATGAAATCTATAAATACCCACTCCATTTCATTTGCTCCTCACACCTTGATCTGATTTGTTCTCTAAGTTGGAGTTCTAACACTCCATACGTGAGAATAATTAGATCAAACTTCCATTTCTTGGACCCCTTGTAAGTATTCTTTCATTCTTTTACGCGTTTTAAGCGTGAAAGTCAAACAATGTTTAACTTTCAGCTTTAACCAGTTTATGGTCAACACGAAGTTCGTTTGAACTTCGAAACGTGAGCGTAATCACGATGGTTATAGTCCCTAGTAACTATGCCTACTGATTACCACGTTGATTAGGTGTAGTGACGAGTCATAGTTTCGGCCAAAATGCGTATTTATGCGTATTTTGTAACCAAACTATTTTTCGGTATCAAGACCCTTTGTCTTGATATCAATCTTGTTTGTAAACTTCGTTAAACATGTCTTAACATGTTTAACTCATCACTTTAGGTTTAGTGCTTTTGTAGGGTCGTAAGATAAGCGGTCTAAACCACCGCTTAGACTTTCGAACCTGACCTGCTTGGTCAATCATTAGGATCCGACCTAACATGTTTTGTGACCATAGTTGTATAGGGAATAACCTTTTGAGGTTATACCTTATGGTCACTTCGTTTAAGTAGTTATATGATAGGTAGTTTATATGCCTTAGGAAAATGACCAAAATGCCCTTTTATGCATAATTGATATTTAAGCATATGTAACCCAAAATTTTGTCACTTAACTGATTATGCAACATAATTAAACATGTTTAGGCATATAATACTTGTCATAGGACTAGTTTGGCGTTCCGAACGCGTTTTACGCGAACGACGCGCTAAAGTAGCGTAAGCTACCTAAACGGGTCGTAATGGGTCGTAAGCACTTAGGTTAGGTTTCGTTTTAGTATGTAGGCTTTGTTAAACCATATCATATGAGTTCCAATACTCATTTGGTTTACGAAACCTCATCCTATCCGATCTCCCGATTTAGGTCTGGTTTATTAATGTAGTTACCTATAATAGGTGCCGTTTAATTGCGTGATCCCTCTAGCTTTGCTTGGTTGTTATTCAAGACTTCTAAGCATCCTCATGTGAGTAGATAGTCCCCTCTTTTACTGTTTTCAATGTTTTGGGGTGAAGCATGTGTACCTATTTGTTATGTTCATGATTTCAAAGTATAATTGATTATACATATTAGTACTTACCTTTTGACAAACTGAATAATTATTTATGGTTTAAACACTGAGTTTTCAAAGATTATAAAAATTAATTGTTGAATTGTACTTATTTTATGTTCACCAGACCTATTGGTAGTATGATATAGCGCTATAGGATTAGACACCCCATTCCTGTTGTCATGGAATGTCAGAAACCGATATTTTTTATCCAAATAGAGATTGCCTTTGTGGTATTTCTATAGTCTCAATTGGTGTAGTTTGATGCACTAAGGTATGGTTGAATTCTAAAATCACATTATTATTATTATTATTATTATTATTATATATTTTGTTATACTCCCAAAAGTATAGTTTGATATGCTCTCATGTGTGATATTGTACAAAACCAACATATATTTTGTTAATTACTAAAACATAGTTTAATATGTTATTTATAAAACCAAATCATAGTTTAATATGTTATCATTAAAACCAAAGCATAGTTTATTATGTTAATTATAAAACCAAAGTATACTTTTGATATACTACTGAAAATTATTATTTTGACGACTAAAGTATATTTAATATACTATCTGTTTAACTATTTTGGAACTGAAATATATTTTAAATATATTACTTATTCGACTTTCTTAAAACCAAAGTTTAGTTTTATATATATACTACAAACCTTTTTATCAAAACATTGTTTTACAAACAACATATTTTATACAAACTCATTTTACTTGATTAATTATTTGCCTATGCAATATTCTGTTATATCATCTGATTTCTTATAAATTTTAGTATCATTTATAAAAGAAAATAATTTAAGGTTCATGACTATTTTTGGTTAAATATTTTCTCTAAACTTACAAGTCATGAATCCTATTATAATAAAACCTATGTATCTCACAGGCATTTTTATGCTGACATACCTATTTTTACACATGTTTCAGGTGCTGTTATGTGATGATTGTTGATGCATGCTATACATAGGATGGACTCGTGCTTTAGCGACTTTAAAAACTTGAAGATAATATTTGTATTTATCTAATTTGTAGTAAAACAATGAGTTCAATAATTCAATAAAACGAAATTTTTTAATCCATGGTTGTGAAACAATGATTCTGTTACGACACTCCCCGACGTTTCCGCCACGATTTGTTGTTTTACGTGGTCGGGGTGTGACAGAAAAGTTGGTATCAGAGCCAATGGTTATAGGGAATTAGGTTATTAGTAATGCTTTGACCTAGACTATAACCTTCCTAGGACCCTAACACAAGTTATCTTGTGTTTAGTTTTAAACAATACCGTCGCCTATTTTTAGGTGACAACCACAACGAGAACACAAATTTCGAATCCGCTTTAAAAACTAATCATCTGTTCTAGGATGATTTATTATAAGGTTCTGAACCCTCTAAGTTTTCAAAATCCCGTCAAAGTTTGGGTCTTATAATGTGAACACGTGCAATCTGGAAGGGTGGATGCCTGTATCCTGAGTTTTCTGTCTAAGGCTATAGTGTTCGTACAAATCCACATAATCGGACCAGTCACTCTTTCTTGGGAACTCTTGGGGTGAGTGTCCACTTATAGGCTAAAGCATGTCTTCGCGATACATTATAAGGACCTATTTACTTTGATTCAGCTTTTGTGTGTTGTTTGTTTGCTTCATAGTTCAAACAAATGACCATCACTCATGCTTTTTGGTCAGTAATTGTAACATCCTATTCATACCCAATGCCATTTCAGTTGTTTCCCCTCATGTTTTCTTGTTCTTTTTAGACAATGCCACCTCGACGAGAAGCACAACCTCAAACTAATGAAGAAGTCGCAGCCCTTGTCGCTTAGCATATGGGTGCTGTGCTTCCGGGCATAGTAACCGAGACCCATCAGATATATAACAACAATAACAACAACAATGCTAAGTGTAATTTCAAGACCTTCAACTCTGCTAAACATTTGAAGTTTTCTCGGTCTCAAGGAGCAACCGCGCTCCTGCAATGGTTCGAAAGTTTGGAGAGCACATTCAGGCATGTGCAATGTCCGAATGAGCGTAAGTTTGAGTTTGCATCCAGTGTGTTCGAGAAGCGTGCTCTTACATGGTGGAACGGGGTGATGCGTGATAGGGGTGCTGATGTGGCACTAGCTCAAACTTGGGAAGAGCTTCGAGCTCTAATGATGAAGGAGTTCTGTCCTCGTCATGAGCTTAGGGCGTTGGAAAAGGGAATTCGACGATTTAAAACAAGACAGTGGTGAACATCGAGCCTATACTGACCGTTATGAAGAACTGAGCCTGTTATGTCCTGCCATGGTTATGCCTCTGGAGAAGGCGATTGAGAAATACATTGATGGTCTTCCTAACTTAGTTCAGGATATTGTTCCTGGCAGTAACCCTACTATGGTCAGATAAGCCATTGAATTGTCTGCCACCCTGACTGAATCCCATATCAGGAAAGGTAAGCTTTTTCGAAACCCAAGACCATCTGACAAGACTGCACAAGTTGAACCAAAGGAAAAACAGGCCGAGACACCCAAGAAGAAGAAGCGCAAGGCTTCTAAAAAATGCGCCATAACTGCTCAGAACAATTAGGTTGCACCAAACCAGCCAGCACAACCTCGTAAAAGGAAAAATTATGTTGGTACCACACCCTTGTGCAACAAATGCAATCGTCATCATCTTGAGCAAGTGCAGTGTCACAAATGTACCCATTGTGGGCGATTGGGACATTTGATCAATACCTGTCGTTATGCCAACCAAAACCAAGCTGGTGTAAATCCTGCTGCTGTTCAAGCACGGTTCCCACCTGTGTCGTGTTATAACTGTGGTGACCTTACTCACTACAGAAACAATTGCCCAAGACTTGTTAACGCAAATCCAGCGTGTGGATGAGTGTTTAACATAAATGAGGCGAATGCGGACGACAATGCAGCAGTGAACAATTAGTCTTTTGTATTTCCTTATATAATATCTTTTCGATGTTTGAATCGACTTAGTTGTTATATAAATAAAATTTGTTGTTTCAATTTTATTTTGCGAAACTGATACGGTTGTGTGTATGTTTAATACAACCCTTTGATGCCGAAACAAAGACAAACTACTCGTGTGGTTCTGTCATTTTTATGATCACTTGTGATCTCCCCAAAAATCTCAATTACTCGTTTCTTTTAAGAAACAAAGCCGAATTCCTATTAAGATCTTCCTATCTTCATAGTTAGATTCTTATGTTTAAAGTGCCAAATCAAATCCACGGATTGGATTCCTGGTATGCTTTAAATACCCGTGTCCAAAGATAACAAAATTAAGAATCAAGTTAAATAATTATGTGATTATGTGCTTATGTGTTTTCTTATATGTTTTGTCTTTTCTTTATGTTTTTATGTGATCCGAATTTTCGTTGTCCAAATCCTCGCAGAATCTTCCATATCTTCGTATAAGGGATTCATAGTAGGATATCCAAAGGTACTATCTTAAATCCTTAATGGACTTCTACGTTGTAGTTAATTCCCTTGGGTTATGAAGTACTATTCTAAAATTGGACCCCTTGAATGGTCTAGTTAAACAGATTGATTCAAAAATCTGGTCAGGAATATCATGTGATGATATAGCTGAAAAGATCCGTTAAGTGGTCTATTTAAGGAGATCGTACGACGGTCTAGTTAAGGAGAACATGAAAGATCGTTCGTTGATCTAGTTAAAAAAGATCCTTTGGTGGTCTAGTCAAGTCACTTCATGTTTATTCAATTGATTTTACCCCTACGCATTATGAAATGAACTGTGCGGACTGTGCAAGGAAATTACGTAATTATGGATACATACATAATTATGGAATTCAGTGCACAGAAACCACAACAAATTTTGTCATGTGTTAAGACCTATAGTGATGAGAATAACGAAACGGGAACAATGTAGAAAGGGGCATGGTGGATACGCCGCTGGTACTTCCTATATATAAGTGTTACTTATTACATTGTGAAGGTAGCGTTATTTAAGTTACTAGAAGTCCTGGACCTTGACCAATGTCATTTTATTTTACACTCTCCGACACTGATTTCGAGCACACACCAGTTTCCTATGATAAGTCTTCATAAGAAACGTTCTTCTGTCTGTAGTTCGAAACTCCATGTTTTGTTACTACAAGGACTTCACTTTGAGAGTTGAAAATTTCGCTAAGAATCCTAAAATGGCCCAGAGTTTTATTTAGGATTCGAGGGATTCATTCGAAAGCGAAACCATCACAGTTGTCTTCACAAGTTTCCTCTAAAGTTAAATTTCGGGACGAAATTTCCTAAAGTAGGGGAGATTGTGACACCTGTGTCACTTCAACCATCAAACAAATACCAGACCAATGAAATATTGTATTTCATACTTGGGATTTGTATAAATATGTGTATCGTTTGCACATATCAATTCTTGTTCGATTTCGAGCTCTAAATCGCTTTCTAGAAGGTTATACGCGAACTGATGCGTAAATATAACCAATTTAATGCAACAAACACTCCAGAATAGTGACATAGGCTAGACATGACTTAAGTAACCTTTACAAAACTTAGAAATAAGTTTTGGAGGGTTTGGTGTGGCGAAATCAAGTTTATTCGCTTACAGGGACTAATTTCGACAAACTGCGAAAGTATGCCGATTCGTACTGCAATGAGCATTCCGGAAGTTGATCATAAGTTAAACATGGCCCAAAAATCCTTTACATAGCCTAGAAGTAGGCTTTGAGGTGTTTGGTGCGCAAAAATTTTGGTCATTCAGGGACTAAAAACATCAAAAAGTGCATAAGTTTGCATTTTCGCGCATATCTTACGTTATGAATATATCCGGACATCCAAAAATTTATGTAATCATTAAAATATTTTATTTTAGTGATTGGCATGATAAAAAACCATTCGTCGCCTAATTTGGATCGTTTTTCGCCTTCGTTCGTGTTTCGTCGTATTTAACCGAACAACGCAACCGTACGACCAAACGAACCGACATCCGAGATATTTTTGAGCACATTTCAAGTTCCCTATACTTTAACTTTATTTTAGAGCCTTGAAATGAGGTTAACGGGCCTTAAACATGCCAAAATGCATCAAAAATAAAGTTTGGAGATGCAGGGGCCTGTTCTGCCAATTGCTGAAAGTTGCTGCCAGCAAATAGGTACCATACGGACCGTATGGGGACCTTTACGGTCCGTAAGCCTTCATCAAACCAGCAGAAACCATTTCTTTTAAAACCCAGCTATCCCCATGTTTTGCACATGTTTTCTTCCATTCTATGGACTGGTTTTGGATTCCCCTAGTATGTTAAAACAATGGGCACACATGGAAGGCCAAGATTGAAGCTCGGTTTACGAGAAACGATCCTAACGGTTCTATGAAATCTATAAATAACCACTCCATTTCATTTTCTCCTCACACCTTGATCTGATTTGTTCTCTAAGTTGGAGTTCTAACACTCCATACCTGAGAATAATTCGATCAAACTTCCATTTCTTGGACCCCTTGTAAGTATTCTTTCATTCTTTTACGCGTTTTAAGCGTGAAAGTCAAACAATGTTTGACTTTCAGATTTGACCAATTTATGGTCAACACGAAGTTCGTTTGAACTTCGCAACGTGAGCGTAATCACGATGGTTATAGTCCCTAGTAACTATGCCTACTGATTACCACGTTGATTAGGTGTAGTGACGGGTCATAGTTTCGACCAAAATGCGTATTTATGCGTATTTTGTAACCAAACTATTTTTGGGTATCAAGACCCTTTGTCTTGATATCAATCTTGTTTTTAAACTTCGTTAAACATGTCTTAACATGTTTAACTCGTCACTTTAGGTTTAGTGCTTATGTAGGGTCGTAAGATAAGCGGTCTAAACCACCATTTAGACTTTCGAACCCGACCATTTTGGTCGATCATTAGGATCCGACCAAACATGTTTTGTGACCGTAGTTGTATAGGGAATAACCTTCCGAGGTTATACCTTATGCTCACTTCGTTTAAGTAGTTATATGATAGGTAGTTTATATGCCTTAGGAAAATGACCAAAATGCCATTTAATGCATAATTGATATTTAAGAATATGTAACCCAAACTTTTGTCACTTAACTGATTATGCAACATAATTAAAAATATTTAGGCATATAATACTTGTCATAGGACTAGTTTGGCGTTCCGAACGCGTTTTACGCGAACGACGCGCTAAAGTAGCGTAAGCTACCTAAACGGGTCGTAATGGGTCGTAAGCACTTAGGTTAGGTTTCATTTTAGTATGTAGGATTTGTTAAACCATATCATATGAGTTCCAATACTCATTTGGTTTACGAAACCCCATCCTATCTGATCTCCCGATTTAGGTCCGGTTTATTATTGTAGTTACCTCTATTAGGTGTCGTTTGATTCCGTGATCCGTGTAGCTTTGCTTGGTTGTTATTCAAGACTTCTAAGCATCCTCATGTGAGTACATAGTCCCCTCTTTTACTGTTTTCAATGTTTTGGGGTGAAGCATGTGTACCTATTTGTTATGTTCATGATTTTAAAGTATAATTGATTATACATATTAGTACTTACCTTTTGACAAACTGAATAATTATTTATGGTTTAACACTGATTTTTCAAAGATTATAAAATTCAATTGTTGAATTGTACTTATTTTATGTTAACCAGACCCATTGGTAGTATGATATAGCGCTATAGGATTAGACACCCCATTCCTGTTGTCATGGAATGTCAGAAACCGATATTTTTATCCAAATAGAGATTGCCTTTGTGGTATTTCTATAGTCTCAATTGGTATAGTTTGATGCACTAAGGTATGGTTGAATTCTAAAATCACATTATTATTGTATATTTTGTTATACTCCCAAAAGTATAGTTTGATATGCTCTCATGTGTGATATTGTACAAAACCAACATATATTTTGTTAATTACTAAAACAAAGTTTAATATGTTAATTATAAAACCAAAGTATACTTTTGATATACTACTGAAAATTATTATTTTTATGACTAAAGTATATTTAATATACTATCTGTTTAACTATTTTGGAACTGAAATATATTTTAAATATATTACTTATTCGACTTTCTTAAAACCAAAGTTGAGTTTTATATATATACTACAAACCTTTTTATCAAAACATTGTTTTATAAACAACATATTTTATACAAACTCATTTTACTTGATTATTTATTTGCCTATGCAATATTCTGTTATATCATCTGATTTCTTATAAATTTTAGTATCATTTATAAAAGAAAATATTTTAAGGTTCATGACTATTTTTGGTTAAATATTTTCTCTAAACTTACACGTCATGAATCCTATTATAATAAAACCTATGTATCTCACAGGCATTTTTCTGCTGACGTACCTATTTTTACACATGTTTCAGGCGCTGTTATGTGATGATTGTTGATGCATGCTATACATAGGATGGAATCATGCTTTAGCGACTTTAAAAACTTGAAGATAATATTTGTATTTATCTGATTTGTAGTAAAACAATGAGTTCAATAATTCAATAAAACGAAATTTTTTAATCCATGGTTGTGAAACAATGATTCTGTTACGACACTCCCTGACGTTTCCGCCACGATTTGTTGTTTTTCGTGGTCGGGGTGTGACACTATTATCAAAGTAACATAGGCCCGCCTAGCCTCCGACACTTAGGATTACCTTTCCATGTCGTGTTGCTTCACCCGGTTTAGGATTTACTTGGTCACTTGAGCATGCATTAGTTAGTTTTCAATTCTTCTTATTCATGACCATCGGAATCATCCTTGTGATGATTTGTGTAGTGGTGAATCATACAATGAGGTTAAACCACCATGCTTGACTTACATGATAATCTATGATATCTATGATGGACTTAGTTTTTGGATAATATTACTACTATATAAATATACATATACACATAAACATGGTTGAATTTGTGATGATAATCAAGCCATGATTATTTGTCATAAACTTAGGCTATCCTATCTACGATCTAAGATTCTCGTTATTGATTCTAATGGACAAATTAGGATCCATGAAATCAAACTTAACTTAGTGTAAAAAACGAGTACTTGGACTAGATAATACTTTCATACGTATATACTTTGTCTTCTTTAAGTTCTGAATCCGAATCTTTCGTTTAAATTCCAATACTTACACACCTTCGTTTACCCCATGTAGGGTGACTTTGGTGTTCCATCATCCAACTAACAAAACTCTTCACGGGATTTCAAAGGAAGCTTTACAAAACCGTGAGTACACTTGACCCTTTTTATGCTTTATTGCACTTTTGGGTGTAACATGTTTTACTTATTAAAATACACAATTCACACAAACTTATTCATTCAATCAATCCGCCATACAAGCTATTTGTTATGCTTAGGTTGTTTATGCTAGAATACATACATGCACTCTATTTGTTATTAACTTAGCTAGCTCACCTTAACAAATATAGCGCAATAGGAGTAGCACGCTGCCCGTCGGGGTATTGTTAAGTTAGTATACATAACGGTCTCGTTCACTTTGTGGCGAGGGATGAACTTTATTCTTGTGGGCACTCGGGTTTGACTTTTAGTTATGCATGCTAGTTCAACCTTGTATATAAATTGCCATATTGGATTTGAGACATTTTATACCTATGCTATGTATTTAAACTTGTGTACTCGCCAATGCTTTTTGTGTTGAACTATACTTTTAAACATGTCGCAGGATGATGATCATGATCATGATGAAATCTAGTTGGGATGACCTTAGAAACTCATAATGAAATGCTAGATTTGTTATCTTATTTTGATTAAACTTGTTGTATTTTGAATTTTTCACATGTTGTACTTTGATTTTCATGTTGTACTTGACAATTTTTGGTTATGAAATGAAATCGGTTTTGAATTAATTATTGTCACAAATAGCATTATGTGTAATGAGAAATCTATTTCGTCTCACTCTGATGTTTCCGCCATCGGTTAGGGTGTGAGAGAATGGTATCAGAGCCATAACTATAAGTAATTAGGTATAATTGCCATGATTTGACCTAGTCTATAGTAGGTTCCATACTTGACCATTCTTACTTCATGTTTAACTTGTTAATTCTTCTTATTTGCTTCTATCTCTTCTTTTTGTCTTAATATTACAATGTGTCTTTCCTAAGACATTTACACAATACATGTTGAAGACTTGAAGACACTCGTATTATACAAACGACACGAATTCACCAAAATAGGCGTGAAACCCACAATTTGGTGAATGACTCTCAATCCGCTATTCTTAATTTTGTACGAAATTACACTATCAAGTTAGGAGTGAAATCCACATCATGATGGTAAATTTCCAATTCAAATTCTAGTGGACCCTCGTCAAAGTGTCAGAGTTAACTTTCTTCACCCGACGAGTACCAACCACAATTAGGGTACGATGTTGTCAAGTTAGGGTGAAACCCGCAATTTTCCAACTAGTCCCATTCCTTGATTTTCAATGCCGCCAAAGTTTTGATTTTTCAATCGATTAGGGACGTGTAGTAACTGGAAGGGTAAAATACCGGTAATCGCTTCCCGACGAGAGTATTTTACCTATTGGCCAAAGCACGTTACCCTAATTTGAAAGGACTTTCAATTCACTTTGGAGTTGTCGAAGTTTCTAAAATCCAATGTTTTATTGAGCCTCTCTTTTATGTTATTTCAATTTCTATGTGATTTTAATACTTGTTACCTCGTTCATTTGAAAACCGATGCACAATTCGCACGTCTCTCGCAATAAAAAACATTAATAATCCACGTGAACAAACTAAATTTAGACTCTTTTTACGCAATCATATGTGTTTATACTTTGTGAATACTTGTTAAATTCTTGCAAATTATGTGAATCATATGTGTTACATGATACTTAAATGCTTATGCATGTAAAATGTAATTTTTATGTTATGATCAAGTCTCATCATTTCCCTATCTTTCAATTCCTTAGATGCCTCCCTACAGTTTATCTCACATAGCCAAGAAGTCCAAATCGGGTTCGAAAAATGCTTCCAACAGCAACAATGATGAGTTGATATCGAAGAAAGATCTAGTGGGTTTAATCGCTAAACAAATGGCCAAGCAAATGGCCAAAGTTATTCCCGACATTTTAAGAAAAAATCAAACCGTTCCTGAAACCCCTAATGCCTCCGTTGATTCCAAGGTGGAAACACCTAAGACGACATTCCTATTCAAGCAGTTCATGGCTTGCAAACCCCTAGAATTCACTGGCAGAGAGGGCGCTACCACATTACTTCAGTGGTTCGATTCCATCGAACTCACCTTTCTGCAAAGCGATTGTACTGGCAACCTTCGAAGCCTCAACGCAACAGGAGTGTTCCGATCGACAACCCTCGATTGGTGGACTTCCGAGCATAACGCATGAGGAAATGATGTAGCCCACACTCTACCCTGGACTAAATTGAAAAAGCTAATGAGAGACGAGTTTTGTCCTCCCCATGAACTTTGGAAACTAGAAGACGAATTCTGGAAGGGTTGATAACGCTGGCCTCACTGCCCGATTCAAGCAGCTAAGTGTCTTGTGCCCTGGCTAAGTTGACACTGTTGACAAAGTCATCACAAAGTACATCCATTGTCTCCCACTTCGTTCATGAACCTTGTAGAGTCAGCTTCACCAAAAACCCTCGAGGACACCTTTCGTTTGGTAGCCCCACTCAACAACAACTCCGTTATTCGTGGGACTTCTGATAAAACTCCATCGAAGAACGCGCACCAAGCCACAACCGATACTATCACCGTTGAACCCTCCCCTCACAGTCATCCAAGAAAAACAAAGGCAAGAACCGGAAGGCTTTAAGCCAAAATTGTGTGGTCGTCACTCTTCAAAACCCTAATCCCCTTCAATCAGTCGCTGCTACTCCCAACCCTGAGCCACAAAGAAAGAACTACAATGGAATGTATCCCAAGTGTAACACTTGCTTCTACCATCATCCTAATAACGCACCATGCCGCTTATGTACAAACTGCAACAGGTTTAGGCATTTCGCCAACCAATGTCGATGTGGTCCAAAGCCACTCGCCAGCCAAAACCAAGCCATAGTAGCCCAAAACCCCGCACCAAATCAAGCCCAACCTCAGGCCTCTATTGTTCGAGCATGATTCAAGTGTGGCGATCTTAACCATATCGCCAACGTCTACCCTCAACGCGCCAACAACAACAACAACAATCAGAAACAGCAGCAACAACAAGCTCAAGGTAGAGCTTTCGTCATCACCGCCGCTCAGGCGCAAACGCCAATGACGTCATAATTCTCATCAACAATGTCTATGCATCTTGTTTATTTGATACTGGCGTGGATAAAAGTTTTGTATCCGTTGAATTCGAACCAATGCTTAAGTGTAGACGATCTAAGTTGCCCAAGTCATTCACTATAGAAGTCGCTAATGGGAAATCTGTCAAAGTCGATTCCGTTCTTTCTAAGTGCTCCTTGAATATCAACAATCATACATTTCCGTTGATCTCATACATATGCAAATGGGTAGTTTCGACATCATAGTAGGTATGGATTGGCTTAGGCGAGTTCGTGTTGAAGTTGTTTGTTCTGATAAGTTCCTACGTCTTCCTCTTCCTAATGGTGATTCCTTACTCTTCTATGATGAGAAACCTTCTAAAGGTCTCATGCTTATGTCGTGTACTCATGCAAACAAACACTTGCGCAAGGGTTCCTTCGCCTTTCTTGCCCACGTTGTGGAAAAGAAGGATAATGTCCCAAGCATAAGTGATGTTCCTGTCGTTTGTGACTTTCCCGATGTTTTTTCTGACGATCTCCATGGTCCTCCGCCTGCTCGTTCTGTCGACTTTCGTATCGATTTAGTGCCTGGCGCTACACCTGTTGCTAAGTATCCTTATCGTTTAACACCCTCAGGAATGCAATAGCTATCGAGCCAACTTCAAGAGCTTCTTGATAAAGGCTTTATACGCCCTAGTACTTCTCCTTAGGGCCCTTCCGCCTGTTCGTCAAGAAGAAAAATGGATCTTTTCGGATGTGCATTGACTATCATGAGCTCAACAAACTTACAGTAAAAAACCGATATCCTCTTCCTCGAATCGACGATCTCTTCGATCAATAACAAGGCGCGACCTGCATTTCCAATATTGATCTCTGTTCAGGTTATCATCAACTTTGAGTCCTCGAAGAAGATATATCGAAAACCGCTTTTCGTATACGTTATGGTCATTACGAGTTCATGGTCATGCCCTTTGCTTTGACCAACGCACCTGCGATTTTCATGGATTTGAAGAATCGTGTATGCAAAGCTTATCTTGATCGTTTCATGATCTTCTTCATCAACGATATTCTCATCTATTCCAAGACTCAAGAAGAGCACGAGTGACACTTGCGTCTTATCCTTCAGCTTTTACGCCTTGAACGTCTTTACGCCAAATTCTACAAGTGTAAATTTTGGCTAAAAGAAGTTCAATTCCCTGGTCACACCATCAACAAACTTGGTATTCACGTTGACTTACGAAGATTGAAGCTGTGAAGAATTGGATTGCTCCTAAGTCTCCGTCTGAAATTCGTTCGTTCCTTGGTCTAGCTGGTTATTATCGTCGTTTCCAACTTCTCGAAAATCGCCGTTCTTCTCACTTCCTTGACTCAAAAGGATAAACCTTTTGTTTGGGGTCCTAAATAAGAGGAGTCTTTTCAAACGCTCAAGGACATGGTTTGCAATGCTCCTATCCTTGCTCTTCCCGATGGTAACGACGACTTCGTCGTGTATTGCGATACTTCAAACCAAGGTCTTGGTTGCGTTCTTATGCAACGGGACAAGGTTAACGCTTACGCGTCGAGGCAACTCAAAATGCATGAGAAAAACTACACTACACACGATCTTGAACTTGGTGCAATTGTTTTTACCTAGAAAATATGGCGACACTACCTTTATGGTACCAAGTGTGTGGTCTTCACCAACCATAAGTATAAAAACTTTCCTAAAAATCCTAAACATGCCCTACACGTCTTAAAATATACCCCATATTCAAAAAACAAGCATAAATAACCTTTATATTTACAAAAATAAAATAAAAACAAATATATAGGGTTCTCGCGGGGTGCGACCCATTCCTCTGGGACTGTCGCGGGGCGCGACAAGGTGGCACCAGACGGCACCACATTGCGCCACGTGTCCCCCCTCGTGTGAGATCTACAGTGTGAGTCGATCAAGCTAGCCTTGTAACTCTCGCGAGGCGCGAGAGAACCCTGATCAGACCTATATAAGGAGGCCTCTTCCTCATTCATTCTCGTTCAATTCTTTTCTCTCTAAAAGCCCCTATAATAGCAATAGTGTTGCTCGATATAATACCCCTAAAAAGCGAAACTCTGCCTCGTTGTAAGTATTATGACCCCCGGTTACGTATTAGTTACTCTACCCGATTGATCTAGGGGTCCGTAACGCATGTCAAGGCTCTGCCTGACTCAGTCGTTGGAGTTATGTCTCGGGGATATGACTAATGTAAATTGGGTTATCTTACTAACACGTGTGCATTGTTTAATTTTAATAGATTAGAACCAGGAAGTCACCAGAAATCAGTATTATTATCTAAATCAGCAAAGTGAGTACATCTTATTTTTGTAAATCTTTTTGTGAGTCATTTTGTTTTTCTACCAAATTGTTTTTATCAAAACCTCAATTGTTTTAAATTATGATAACAGTGATTGAGTCTATGTATTCTACAATCACTGTCGGTATGTTGGGGTTTTGTATACATTACTTGTTACTACATTGTGAGTAGTAGCATGACCACAAGTCAGGATTGACAGTACCGTGGGTGGTAATTGGGTAGATATAAACATTGTAATCGCTCTCAATACCGTAAAGATATAAAATCTTGTTTTGATTAAACTGGGATGCACTCGCCAATATTTCTTGCTAATAAAACTTTTTAAAACGCGTTTCAGGTAACTTAATGTGAAGCTAATAGAAGCCAGCTGGAGAGCACTAAAGGCTTGGAAAAGTGGCTATAAAAGTTACCTAAATAAGAAATAAGTTTTGTTTTAATAAATTAGAGTTTATCCCTATAAACATATTATAATGGAAACTTGGGTTTTTCCCATGTATTTATTATTTATAAAAATGTGGTATTTTAACTCTGATAAACTATTTCCTAACTACGGTCCTGAGGTTTAATTTCCGCTGCCCAATTAATAAACACCGATACCACTAATCTGGATCTCGTGGCACCCGCTCCCGGGGTAGGGGTCAAGGGTTGCGACAGAGAGTGGTATCAGAGCTACAACCACTCGTTAAGCCACATAAGTGTTCTGCTAACATCAAGATTTTTATCAGTTATGTTAGGAAATAATCTATGTAATTATGTGTATATATGTATATTAGTGTTTTGTGTTATTTTACAATCTGTTAGTTTACAGTATGAGTGAGCAGGGTACGTCTGACGCTTACCGTCATCTAGCTAGTTCCCCTAAGAGTGAAGGAACTTCATCACAGCCTACTCCTTCGGGGTATTCTGCTGACACTGAAGAAGGAATCTTCATCTTTAAGGCCCAATCCGAGGAACCATTCCCTTCGAAAAAGAGAGGATGGTTTAGTAGGGGAGCATATGAGAGGAGAAAGCGAATGAGAAAGTTACAACAACAAAGAGCGTTAGCAGCAGCCAATAGGGAAGTAAATGCCCAAACCCAAGAAGCAGTTAATAGACAGTTGGTAAACTTTCATATGTTAGCCACCACTGCAGCAGATCCAAAACTTGATCAGATAGTTGCACCACAACCATTGCCATTATTTCTAACCCAACCAATGGAGATAGAAGTTAACCAAGGAAACCAATTCCCCATACCAGCATTTAACCCTAACGAGATACTTAGAATCCCAGCACCTAATCCTCTAGCGTATGACCCATGGGAAGATGACGATAGGGAATATCAGGAACTCTATCCACATGGAGAACCAATACCAAATCCCATAGTACATTATACCGACCTTAATCCTTTAGATCCATTTTGGAATGACGACCTGTATTTTCAGAATGTGTTAAGCTACCCGTACCCATATGGAGAACCTATACATCAATACCCTGACCCAGTACCAGCACCACTGCCATCCATGAGTGAGGAGAATGTGCAGGAACTCCGCACATATAGTGAGGAATTAGTGGAAGAAGAGAGAATACAACAGATAGGAGAAAAGCTCGTGTGGAAATATGACGAGCGAGAAATACAGTTCTGGATGAACCGCCCCTAGTAATAATTATAATAATAATAATAATAATAATAATAATAATATAGACATATATATATATATATATATATGTGTGTGTGTGTGTGTGTGTGTAGTTTGAAAAAAAATCAACTAAAATAGATAACCTAATACCTATCGATGCATAACTAGTAGTGTGTTTAAATTTCAGTTGTAGGTTGTAATATATATATATATGAAAAGAGTAAAAGTCGCAATGTTCGACGTTTTTGATCAATTTGTTTGCCTGATTGTTTGCATTAAATCTTATTATGTGATATTAATACCTGATAAATGTTTATAATCCAGATGGATAATGAAGTAAATCAGGAAAACCAGAATAATGATAATAATGGAAACCAAGTAAATAACACTGCCATCCAACATATAGTAGCACAAGGAATTATAGACGCTATGCCACATATTATCAAGACTGTTAGAAAAGTAGAAAATACTAAACTATAAGTGGAAGTAAACGACCACCTACTGAACCCAGCCACATCATGAATAATGGATCACTACTCCAATTACCTATTCCAAAAAGAAGAAGAACCATGTTATATGGGTGTTCTTACAAAGAATTCTGGTCTTGCAAACCAATAGAATTCTTTGGCAATGAAGGAGCCATTGCAGCCCTACATTGGATAGAAGAGACAGAGGCAGTCTTAAAAATAATCAAATGTGCAAATGAAGATAAGATTATGTTTGCTTCTAATCTTTTTAAGAATGCAGCTCTAGAGTGGTGGAATACCATTCTCCAGTCTTGAGGAAGTGATAAAATTTATAAAATGGAATGGACTGACTTTAAGAAGATGGTTGAAAGGAAATTTTGTCCTCCTCATGAAAAAGAACAAATCGCTAATAAGTTCTTAAATCTTAAAATGACTGGAATAGACTGCAAGGGTTACACTACCATATTCTTCGAATATGCTAGAATAGTGCCAACCCTAGCCTCATCAGAACCAGTATTAATCTCCCGTTACATCTAGGGATTAATTAGTGAAATCAGACATGTAGTCAAGGTAGCTCGACCACAAACTATAGAAGAAGCGGTAGAACTAGCCAACACCTTGACTGATGAATTGGTACATATTCAAGAAGAAAACCAGAAAAAGAACCTAGCCCAAAGACTTACCCAAGTCGTCATGGAAATACCTACCGTGGGAAAAACACAGGTCTTACTTTTGCACCTTATTGTAAGTACTGCAAAAAGAAGCATTCAGGAAGATGTTCAATATACTGCAACTTCTACAAAATATCTGGACACAAGGAAGAAGACTGCAGGAAGAAACCCAACAATAAGCTATGCTTTAACTGTGGAGAGACTGGGGATATAAAACCAAACTGTCCGAAACTAGCTCTAGCAACAAACAACCAAACTACTAAGAATGCCAGAGCATTTGTTCTGACAGCTGAAGAAGCCAAGATGATTCCAGATGTGATTGTAGGTACGTTTTTAGTTAATGATATTTTTGCTAAAGTATTATTTGACTCTGGTGCAAACCAAAGTTTTATTAATACTTCGTTCTACAAACTTCTCAATCAACCATTAACTAAACTTCAACAAGAATGTCTGGTAGAAACGGAAAACGAAGAATCCATTAAGATTTCTGAAATCTTGCAGGAAGCAAGAATAGAAATTTTAAACCATAATTTTATTACTAACCTTTACCTAATGAATCTGGCCGGATTTGATATCATATTAGGGATGGATTGGTTAATAGCCAATTAAGCCATCATTCTATGTGATCAAAAGTCGGTACAAGTAAGTTCACAAAAGGGTGAAAAGATCACAATTAAAAGAGATAAGCCAACCAGATCCGCAAAATCCATCTCTGTGATGAAAACAGCAAGCTATGCAAGGAAAGGATCACTAGTGTATATGATTTCCATAATTATTAACACTAAAGGAAAAGAACTAAAAGATATTCCCGTAGTATCTAAATTCTTAGATGTTTTTCCAGAAGAGTTATCTGGATTACCGCCAGATAGAGAGGTTGAATTCAGAATTCACCTAATACCAGGAACAACACCGATTGCTAAGGCACCTAACCGTTTAGCACCAGCGGAGATGCAGGAACTGAAGAAACAGTTGGACGAACTTCTGGAGAAAGGTTTCATACAACCTAGTTCATCACCATGGGGAGCACCAATCTTGTTTGTCATGGGGAAAAATGGATCAATGCGTTTGTGCATTGATTACCAAGAATTGAAGAAGGTTACGATTAAAAATCGGTACCCACTACCGAGAATCGATGATCTGTTCGATCAACTTCAAGGAGCTCGATTCTTTTCTAAGATTGACTTACGCTCAGGATATCATCAACTGAAAGTATAGGAAGAGGACATTCCTAAAATTGCTTTCAGAACAAGGTATGGTCATTATTACAGTCATGTCATTTGGTTTAACCAATGCCCCAGCCGCATTTATGGACATGATGAACAGAATATGTAAACCATATCTGGATAAATTCATAATTGTCTTTATAGAAGATATTCTCACTTAATCTAAGAGTAAAGAATATCATGCATAGCATTTGTTTATACTTCTGAATTTGCTGAGAAAAGAAAAGCTTTATGCTAAATTTACAAAATGCGAATTTTGGTTAAAGGAAGTGTAATTCCTTGGACACCTGGTTAATCATGAAGGAATTAACGTAGATCCCACAAAAATTAAGGCGATTACTAAGAGGAAAGTCCCTGAATCACCGACGGAGGTGAGAAGTTTCCTTCGACTAGCAGGTTATTATAGACGTTTCATTCAAGATTTTTCTAGAATAGCCATTCCCTTAACGAAACTGACTTGCAAATCAGTTAAATTTGAATGGGGACCAAAACAGGAAGAAGCTTTTAGGATTCTAAAGCAAAAGTTAACCAACGCACCTATACTCGGGAAACCAAAAGGAACTGAAGACTTGACAGTATATCGTGACGCTTCTAAGATAGGTTATGGATGTGTGTTGATGCAACGTCAAAAGGTTATAGCCTATACCTCAAGACAGCTTAAGAATCATGAAGAGAATTATACAACCCATGATCTAGAAGTAGGAGCCATAATTTTTTCCCTTAAAATTTGGAGACATTATCTTTATGGTAGCAAGTTTACTGTTTTCACCGATTATAAGAGTCTAAGATATGTTTTTGGGCAAAAGGAGTTAAATATGAGACAGAGACACTGGATGGAGATTCTCAGTTATTATGATTGTGATATCCAGTATCATGCAGGAAAGGCTAATGTAGTAGTTGATTCTTTAAGTCGAAAGTACCATGAAAAGCCAAGACGAGTACGTTCTCTCAAGTTAAATCTGCAGATAGATTTAAATGAGCAAAGTAGAGAAATACAGATAGTAATCAAGGACGATACTGAAAAATTAAAAGGAATGATTAAGGAATTAGAACAAGGAATAGATGGAATTTGGAGATTCCATAAGAAAAGAATCTGGATACCCAAGCATGGAAACCTACGCCACCGAATTTTAGAAGTAGCCCATAAGTCTAAGTATACGATACATCCTGGTAATGATAAAATGTATCAAGACTTAAGAAAGAATTTATGGTGGATAGGATTGAAAAAGGATATAGCAACCTATGTTGGTAAGTGTCTAACCTGTTCACAGGTTAAAGCTGAACATCAGAAACCCTCAGGTTTATTGCAATAACTAGAAATGCCTATATGAAAATGAGAATTGATAAAAATGGACTTTGTTACTAAATTACCCAAGACACGAAAAGGTAATGATGCAATCTAGGTAATTGTAGAAAGATTAACCAAGTTTGCTCATTTCTTACCTATGAAGGAAACTTTCAGTATGGAACAATTAGCTAAGTTATATGTAAATCAAATAGTTTAATTACATGGAATTCCTTTATCTATTGTTTCTGATAGAGATAGCCATTTTACTTCTCATTTTTAGACTAGTTTCCAAAAAGCAATGGGAACCAAGTTAAAACTAAGCACAACTTATCATCCTCAAACGGACGGACAAAGCGAAAGGACAATTCAGATAATGGAGGATATGCTTAGAGATTGTGTAATTGATTTCGGAGGAAATTGGGACGATCATTTACCATTAATAGAATTTTCCTACAATAACAGCTATCATACCAGTATTAATGTTGCACCATTTGAAGCACTTTATAGACGAAAATTCCGAACTCTAGTCTGTTGGGCAGAAATTGGAGAAAAACAACTATATGGACCAGAGATAGTACAAGAAACAACGGACAACATTATTCAAGTCAAGGAAAGACTATAAGTGGCACGAGATCGTCAAAAGAGTTATGCTGATAACATGCGAAAACCGTTGGAATTTCAAGTAGGAGATAAGGTATAATTAAAAGTTTCTCCATGGAAAGGAGTGGTCAGATTCATAAAAAGGGGAATGCTAAGCCCCAGGTATGTTGGACCTTTTGAGATTATTAGAAGAATAGGACCAGTAGCTTATCAGCTATGACGTGCTGTCGTGGTCACAATCAAATTTAATCCCAAAAACAACTATATAGATAGCGGTAAGTGGGTATCGAACTCAGGGAGTATGTGGAAAGTGTGTTGATTTTATAGCTTTGCGATTAAACTACAATTAACCTAATTTGCAGAAAATTAAGATCAATGAATTTGGATTGTTGTTTTAGAAAACTAAATTAAAACTAATTGCAAATCAAATGTTGGTTGTAAAACAAATTAGGAGAGAACAATGACCATCTTAGGTTTCAGTTTCTTTAAACAATTGTGTGTAATTCCAACTAGAAAGAGTTACATAGACATAACTCGTGCATGCATAATCGAAGTCATAAAAGGGAACAAAGTACTTGGATTATATAAACGCGAGGTTGTTTCCCGATAACCAATTAATCAATAACCAACCCTAACCCTTCCCGTGATATCTCGATTGCCAACGGCACCAAGAACGTACGATTGAGACTAGAAATTGCAATATCAATTAACAAGTTACAAGCAATTAAACATACACCATGATATTCAAGCAACGCAAGTTATCATTCTAGAAATTCGGAAATAAACACACAAAAGTTCAATAGAAACCTTCACCTAAGATGATCACCGAAAAGTTTAGCCGGACATAGTTTGGTGAATCATCATACTAACAAATCTAATGTTCATAGGAATCATAAACACAAACCGAATGTTAGAAATTGTTCCAAACCAAGCAAGACAGCCAAAATTCGCCCCTAGTGAGTTCCAAAACCGACCAATCATAAGAACATCTGAAAAGACATCATAAAACTGCTTAAATGAGGCAGTTACACTTTGGATCGCAGCCTCCACCGTAAATTACGGCTCCACCGTAATTTACGGTGGACTTCAACATGTTACGGTGGATATTGACTGATTTACGGTAAGCTTCAGGTGAAAACCAAGTCCACCGTAAATTACGGTAGGACCGTAATTTACGGTGGTGAGCTGATTTATCTTCCTTGTTTCATCTTTTGTTCCTTGCTCGACCCGTTCATCTCCAATACCCTCCAAAGCTGCATTTTATCCACTTTAAGCTCCCGAACCGCACCTGAAACATATGCAATAGTAGTTATCTAATTCAAGATAATTACACGATTAAGTGAATGATTATTTCGTCTTTTAACATGATTAAGGGTTGTCCAATGGACCACCCGTCACATCCCCACACTTAACCGTTGCTTGTCCCAAGCAACTCATCAAATCAGTTTCAAAATAAGTGATCAAATTAAACCAAGCAAAAACAAGCAATCTTTTTACTAACCCCTTTTTAACACCCAACCAATGCACCCCTCTCTAAATCTCTCCTCTCGGCTACAAGTGAAAACTAGCAAAGATAAGCTAGACACACACTAGGCAAACGGGTGGTTGCACAATCATAAGCTTGTACCTAAATCAATCATTCTCCTAAAATGTGTCAAACATAAATGCAAATCAAAGGGACTTTCAAGGTTGTAACGTGGCTAGGCGTATGGGTAGGAAATGGAATATATATGAAGTAGCGAAAACTTGACCCGGTCTTTTATTACATAAAAAAACAAACAAACAACTATCAAACTTAACTACTATACACAAGATAACTAACATCACTTCTTTTTTTCATTTTTCATTTTTCATTGCTTTTTCTCTTTTTTTTTCTTTTTTCTAATTTTTCTGATTTTTTTTTCAAGCAAGCAAAAATACAATAACGCATCAAACATATCTACTTCAAACTACTAAAACTACTAATACTATCACCAACACTATAAGACCGGATCAAATTTGGGTAAATTTTTAAGTAAGTAGCTAGGGGTAACAATTGATAGGCTTTTAAGGCACAAAATGGGCAACTAAATGTCCAAACCCCCGCCCCTCTCACTACCATGCTCATATATATAACTTATGAGGTCCAACCCCCCAAATCCCACACTCGCTCACACCAACGACGAGGCTACCTAAATGCCCTTATCCTTTTTGCATTCATGTCTAACTAAGGACTCAAATCGCATTCAAGCACAAGTTCTAATGCACCCCCACCCGTAGCCACTCTCATAAAAAACAATCATTATTTATGTACAAGTGTGGCTACAACTCTCACCAAGAATGAAAAAGGTATCAAGGGTTGCCGGCGCATCAACTTGGGGTTAATCTAGGGTGTTCAAATTTTTACATCGTTTCACTTGGCTCAAAATTTTTCAAAATCTTCAAAAAATCCCCCCCATCCCCACACTTGGGATACATTGACCCCAATGTATGGTTTTGAGAGACTTTGACCACTAAAACTTTTTCAACATCAACAAAAACGCTTCTTCACTCAAACCCCAAATTTCTTTTTGGATTTTTCATTTTATAATTTTTTTTATGTTTTCTTTTTAAAACACGACACCACAAACAAACACCAACCCAAACACAACATATCAAAACACCACCCAACCTCCCAATCCTTAAACAACAAACTATCAAATATGCACAAAAATATACAAAAGGAGAAACACAACCTTACTAATAATAGCGCGGTCCCGGAGGTCCAAAAACGGAAGACATCACGTCATTCCATTCACCGAACGCGAACGAACCGCTACTACTTCCTCCTTCTTGTTGTTGTGCTCCCTCTCGTTGCCTCGGGTCAATCCATTGCGAGTGGTGGATCGGCGGGGTTGGATACGACATACTACCATCATATGGTGGTAATGACGCATAATCCACATGTTGTGGATCCACAACCACCGGCCGCCCGGCATGATAATCCGCATGCAATCTCCTCTCTTGATCATCAAAATAATTGTTATTTATTTCCACTTCCCGGGAATACGCATGAGTGCGATTCCATAACTCTTGACGATCCAAGCTATGTTTCAAGGCCCGCTCTATACTAGCACTATTTCTCGTGTTTTGATCATACAACGTCCTTTCCGACCCCGACCACGTATCAAACACGGATGCCGGAGGGCGTTGATTTGCAATTACTTCTTGCATTTTGCCTTCATAGGCCCATCCCGGCACATACGACTGCTGCGTATAATCATAAAACATCCCACCATGACCCTGACCATAACCACCTTGAACCACAGTTTCACCACCATGCGGCTCGTCCGCATAGTCTTCATCTCCACTCGGAACTACTTCTTCATCGCTCTCTGGCTCATCCGGCTCTCCCGGTAACAAATCTCGTGCACCCAACTTTAGTGCCCTCCACCGTTGCCCTTCCGACTTTAACTTGTGATACCGCTCTGACTGAGTATACGTCCAAACATTCCCCAACTTATCCAACGTAAAAGGCTGATGCCTTTTCGTTGCTCCTCGATCTTCGGATGTAATCGCCTTCTGTTGTTTCATCAGCCCCGTAATCATTCGACAGTACGGGATGATGTCTCTTCCATACTTGTTCCGACAGATCCATAAGTGGTTCATAATAAGATAACGTATAGGAAAACGCGGACCCCCGTGCATCAACGAATAAAGAACAGGTACTTCAGGAAACCTCACATGTTCTTTATCTCCCCTTCTTGGAATAACATTGAGAAGACAGATTGTATGCAACAATTTAGCTTCAATTTTTAAATTCTTCCGGTATAGGATACCACTGTATCTACCGGGTAAGAACAATGCTGCCAACATATCATTCTATCGCTGATGTTTCTCCGGCTTCACAAGAAGATCATCCAAAGTCGGTATCATATAATCGCGGGCTGGCAAACTGTCATATTTTCCGAGCTTCTTCAAGGTATCAAAAGACATTTCCACGGGAACTCCATTCACAACACCCGTCAGCTTCATATTCGATGGCCTATCATACGTGTTGACCTTAAGCGTTGCCATCCATTCTTGGATTTCGGTGATAAACAAGTTGCTTTTATCTTTGTCAAAGCAACTAAGTGCCGACTCCCAACCTAGAGCCCGGAACTTGTCAAACACCCCAAACTGCCCAAACTCAGCTTCTCGAACATCCCTTTCACATATAAAGGCCGCTGCCTTATTCTTCAACTTATTCATGCAATCATTATATAATGTTGGCTGCCATGCCTCTGGTTGTTTATCCAAAGGGCCCGAGTCCCATTTCGGTTTCTCTGCCGGGTCCAATTCCATCTCTTCTTCGCTTTCACTTTCGCTTTCATCCACTCTACCCAAATATTGTCTCTTCTTTGGTTGTTGTTCCGGCTGTTTACCCTTTCCTTTTGAAGACGAAGACGAACCAGCTCCCGTCTTTTCTTTAGTTCGTGCCATTCCTACACACATTAGTGTAAACAACACAACCAAAGAAACAAAATTAAACCCCTTTTCCAAAACATCCCCACACTTGCTTGTTATCATGGTTGTAGATGCTAGTGAACCAAAAGTCTATCAAAAATTTTTCAAAAATCGGGCATGATGTCTCTACAATGTAGAGATCCCCAAAAGTTCACTACATTAACCACAAATCCTACATCTACAACCATATCCATGTTCAAATAACCAATTTCATAATCATATCTAAGAACAAGCAAGTGGGCATGGGCAAATAACCTAAATAACCTTACTTTTCACAATGTAGCATCAAAATACAACAAATAAGCTTTCATACCTTTGCTCGAAGATGCAAGAATGTTTGTGAAACAAAAGCTCCAAAAACCCCCAAAAATTTCCGAATTAGGGTTTGAATTTCGGACCCTAAAACTGTGTTTTTTTGCAAATTTCTTGCCAAAATCAGAGACTACGTGAAAAATTAGTCTAGATAGACTCCTATTTCACTTAGTTTGGACAAGAATTGAGACGGTTATGGAGGTTTGAAGATGAAGAAGGCTATGGAGGCTTGTGGGTCTCGTAATCTGCTGTATTATGTTTTTTTTTATATACACAAGAACCGGACCAGATATTAACATAACCTGCGTACCGTAAATTACGGTCATACCGTAATTTACGGTATGATCTGAACATAAGCCCTCACCGTAAATCAGTAGACTTGTGCCGTAAAACTCAGAACATTTCATCACTCACCGTAATTTACGGTAAGACCGTAAATTACGGTACATGTTGAAAATCAAATCAATACCGTAAATCAGGAAACTTTCACCATAAAAACCACTTATTTTCAATGCCCACCGTAATTTACGATGAGACCGTAAATTACGGTCAGAACTGGGCATTTCTTGTTTGCTGAAAAATGTGAGCTTTGTGCCTAATTTTTATATTTTTTTCAATTTTTCCAATTTTTTTATGTTTTTAAATTTTTGCAAAAACACGTAAAAATTACCCTACCCCCTCGAAAATCCCGTGTTGTCCTCAACACAATGTTAGAATAATTCGTGACCCGAATATCCCCACACTTGTTTCAACCACAGGTTTCGAAGAAATACGGTAATTGCGCAACTATACAAAACAAACAAAATGAAACACTACTATTTACACTACCAAACCTGGGCCTCTCATGGTTGTTCCTCATCGACCGGGCGTAAGATGTAGCCCGCTTTGTCAAGCTCCAAAGTGTTTATGTCGTTCCCATCCAAGTACGGCTTTAACCGGTGACCGTTCACCATTTGTTGCTTCAATGTTTGCTCGTCTTGGATGTCTACGTCACCAAATCTACCAACTCTCCGAATGACATACGGACAATTTACTTTTGAGCTTGCCCGCGAACATCTTTAGCCTTGAGTTATACAACCAAACTTTTTGACCCACTTCGAACGTTTTCTTTCGTAATTTTGCATCATGCACCTTCTTGAGTTTATCTTTATACGCCGATGCACATTCATATGCCTCGTCTCGAATCTCTTCGATCTCGCTTAGTTGCAACTTTCTCAATTTACCTGCCTCGTCATAATCCGCGTTGACCGTCTTAATTGCCCAATGCGCCCGATGCGCTAACTCCATTGGCAAGTGACAACCCTTTCCAAACACAATCCGGTAAGGTGTTGTGCCAATAGGAGTTTTGTAGGCCGTTCGGTATGCCCACAACGCATCATCTAACTTACTCGACCAATCCTTCCTATCCGTTCTTACCGTCTTCATGAGAATTTCTTTAATTTGACGGTTGGACACTTTGACTTGTCCACTCGTTTGCGGATGGTAAGGTGTGGCAATCCGGTGATTCACGCTATACCTCTTCAATAATTTCCCAAAGTTAAAGTTCTTGAAATGCGAACCACCATCGCTTATAATAACCCGCGGGATGCCGAAACGAGAAAAGATGTTGGATTGAACAAATTTACAAACAACCGAATGGTCGTTTGTTCGTGTTGCAATAGCTTCAATCCACTTCTAGACATAATCCACCGCTACCAAAATGTATAGAAAGCCATTCGAATTCGGAAAAGGACCCATAAAGTCTATACCCCATACATCAAATATCTCTACAACCAATATTGGTTGTAATGGCATCTCATCCCTCTTCGATATGCTTCCCATTTTTTGACAATTTATGCAATTTCTAGCAAACTCACATGCATCCTTGAAAATTGTGGGCCAATAGAACCCACATGAAAGTACCCGGTAGCCTGTTTTGTGCCCACTAAAATGACGCCCACATGCGGACGAATGAGCATGGGTCAAAATTTCCAACACTTCTGTCTCGGGCACACACCTTCGTATAACTTGATCCGGTCCAATCTTGAAAAGATCCGGTTCATCCCAAATGTATTGCTTCACTTGGACCATAAATTGTTGTCGACGCTTCTTGGTCCAATGACTTGGGATGGCACCCGTGGCTAAGTAGTTGACATAGTGAGCATACCACGGTGCAACAAAGGTGGAAATGGCTAGTAATTGCTCGTCGGGAAAACTTTCATTGATTTCACTTACATCATCGATCCCTTCCACCGGAATCCGAGATAAGTGATCCGCCACTACGTTCTCACTTCCCTTTTTGTCTCGGATTTCTAGATCAAATTCTTGTAACAATAATACCCACCGAATCAACCGAGGCTTCGCGTCTTTCTTCTCCATCAAGTATCGGACCGCACTATGATCCGAATAAACCACCACTTTGCTCCCCCAAATATAAGCACGAAACTTATCCAAAGCATACACCACCGCTAGTAACTCCTTTTCGGTTGTGGTGTAATTGAGTTGTGCTTCGGATAAAGTTTTGCTTGCATAGTAAATCACCACCGGCTTTCTATCAACCCGTTGACCCAAAACTGCACCAATAGTGGTGTCGCTTGCATCACACATGATCTCGAACGGCTTTGACCAATCCGGTGGTTGCAAGATAGGAGCTTTGACCAAATGTTCCTTCAAAACAGTGAAAGCTTGCATACACTCATTAGTAAAATCAAATGGGACATCTTTTAATAACAAGTTGCATAAGGGTTTGGTGATAACACTAAAACCCTTTATGAAACGTCTATAGAAACCCGCATGTCCCAAGAATGACCTTACACCCTTAACATTTTTCGGAGGTGGCAAAGATGCTATTACCCTTATTTTCGCCTTATCCACCTCCATCCCCCTTTCAGAAATTACATGACCCAACACAATGCCCTCTTGCACCATGAAATGACTTTTCTCCCAACTTAGCACTAGATTTTTCTCAACGCACCTTTTTAAAACCTTTTGTAATTCGTTGAGACAAGCATCAAAAGTAGTGCCAAAAATGGAGAAGTCATCCATAAATACTTCAAGCGACTCTCCAACCATGTCCGAGAATATACTCATCATACATCGTTGGAAAGTTGCCGGAGCATTGCACAAGCCAAATGGCATCCGCCGAAAGGCAAATGTGCCATATGGACAAGTGAAGGTGGTCTTGTGTTGGTCATCCGGGTGTATTGCTATTTGATTGTAACCCGAGTACCCATCTAAGAAGCAGTAATATTTTTGACCCGATAATTTTTCAATAATTTGGTCAATGAAAGGTAGCGGAAAATGGTCCTTAGAAGTGGCGGCATTCAATTTTCGGTAGTCAATACACACACGCCACCCGGTAACCGGTCGGGTGGCAATTTGTTCACCACTTTCATCCTTGACTACTTGAATGCCGGCCTTCTTAGGCACCACTTGGGTGGGACTCACCCAAGCACTATCCGAAATCGGATAAATGATTCCCGCATCCAACCATTTAATTACCTCCTTTTTTACTACCTCCCTTAGGTTCGGATTCAACCGCCTTTGAGCTTCTCGCGTCGGTTTGGCATCTTCGGTTGTAATGATTTTATGCATGACAATTGATGGACTAATTCCTTTGAGATCGGCAATTGTCCATCCGATAGCTCCCTTGTTTTCCTTCAAGACTTCCAACAATGCTTGCTCTTGAGCCCACTCCAAATTAGAGGCAATAATGACCGGTAAAGTGTCATTATCCCCTAAAAACACATACTTCAAGTGGCTCGGCAAGTCTTTGAGCTCCAACTTTGGCGGTTCCTCTAGTGATGGTTTAGTACCCGAATCTATTTCCGCCGGTAAGCCTTCAAACTGGTGGGTCCATGGTGGCCGACCTTCCTTCAATGCCATTGCATCTTGCTTTTCCTCTTCAACCCGGAGTGCATAAGCATGTACCTGTTCAGAAAAATCACACAGGCAAACATCCAAACCATCCTCCTCATACTCATGCGGGTTGCATCCGTCAACTATATCTGCCATGAAACACTCATCAACACCATTAGCATTAGAATTGTTAGTAAAAACATTCAAACGCATCTTTCGATTTCCAAAAGTCATATCGACTGTACCAAATCTACAATCGATGACTGCGTGTTCGGTGCTCAAGAATGGCCGACCCAAAATTACGTTTTGTTGTTGTTTTGGGTCCGCCGATGAGTAGTCCAAGACTAAAAAGTCAACCGGGTAATAAGATTCATCAATTTTAACAATGACATTTTGAACCATACCTCGGGGTAACTTATGAGACAAATCGGCTAAAACAATCGTTGTCTCCACCCTTGCTAACGGACCAAAATCGTATTGGTCATATAAGCCCCCCGGTAAAATGCTAACTCCGGCTCCAAGATCTAGCAACGCCTTAGCCATTTGAAAATTACCAACTTGTATGTTAATCAATGGCGTGCCCGGATCTTGGAGCTTAGGAGGAAGCTCCCCGTTCAAAACCGCACTCACTTGCCCGGTTAAATCGACCCGCTTAGGCATTTTCTTTTTGCTTTGCCTCTTTTGTGTACACAATTCTTTTAGAAATTTTGCATAGGCGGGTACTTGTTTTATTGCATCAAGGAGTGGGAGGTTAATTTTAACTTGCTTGAACATGTCCCACAATTCTTCTTTTGGGGGACCTCTTGATGCAATAAAGTTTTTCTTACCCGGGACAAGTAAAGCCGATGGAAACGGGACTTGACTCGGTTCACCCTCAACTTTTTCACTTTCTTTATTTTCACCCAAACCCGGTTTATTAACATTTAATTCTTTTGGTTTAACCGGTGAAACATCATCATCACTATCATTACCCGTGATGTCCTCAACTACCCCCTCAACCAATTCGGGTGACAAATTGGCTTTAAACTCTTTTCCACTTCTCAAAACACTAACCTGATGAACATTAACATTACCTCTTGACGAACCGTGTGATGGATTTACCTTGGTGTCACTAGGCAGTTGACCCTTATTCTTCTTCAATTCAGCCACATCGGTTGCCAATTGACCCATTTGGGTTGTTAATGATTGTATGCTTTTGTCACGAACTTCATCTTTTTGCATTCGGACTTCATCAAGTTGATTCCGTTTTTGCATCTCCGTTTGCATGCTCTTTAGCATCTCCATCATCTCGTTTCCACCCGAAGAACCCCTTGTTCTTGACCCGATTGATATTGCTTTTGATAGCCTTGGTTGTTCCCGCCTCGATATCCACTTTGATTGTTATAAGGTTGGCGTGAACCAAAGTTACCTTGGCTACCTTGGAAGTTCGGGTTAGCTTGATTTGAGGGGTTCCCATAGTGAAAATTTGGGTGGTTCCTCAACCCGGGGTGGTATGTATTTGAATTCATGTTGTTGTAGTTTCTACCACCCCCTCCTTGACCTTGACCTTGAATAGCATGAACCTCTTCGTATTGCCCTTCCACCACCCCTTGGCAATTTTCAGCCGCGTGACCTATTTCATTACACAAAGCACAAACATCATAAATTTGGTTAGTAGTTTGAAAATTACCATCATCTATGGTGTGCACTTGTGATCGAGCAATGGCCGGTCGCGCTCTCCTCGATGCTTGAGCTTTTCTTTTTGATGTACTTGCCATATTCTCTAAGAACTCCCAATCATCATTTTCATAATTTGTGCCAAAAGTTCCACCGGTAATGGACATCAAATCACGAGCATCTTCGGCACTCAACCCCTCGTGGAAAGCATTCATCAACTCCCACAATTCCATTCCATGGTGAGGGCAATTCTTTATCATCATATTAAATCGTTCAAATGCCTCATGGAACATCTCACCATGTTGTTGTTGGAAGCTCCTTAACCCCTTTCTAGCATCATTAGTCTTTTGGGCGGTGTAGAATTCGTCTAAGAAAATTTGTTGCATCTCCGCCCAAGTATAAATTGATGCTGAAGGCAAAGTGTAGAACCACTTCTTTGCCTTGTCTTCCAACAAAAATTGAAATAAGACCAACTTGATATCATCAGCCGAAAAACCTTGACTCCCAAGAGTATTGCAAATGGAGTCATAAGCCTCTAAGTGGAAATACGGCTCCTCCGTTGCTAACCCTTTGTATTTCGGCAAACTTTGCAAGGAATTCGTTCTTACTTCAAATGTTCTCCCTTGGTTGTTGTGAGGGATAACCACCGGTGAGGGGTTTTGAGTAATGATTGGCCTGAAATGTGCTTCTATCCCCCGTTCTTGTTCTCTAAGATGCCTTCTTGGAACACCCATTCGACCCCTTGGACGAATTGGACCCATAGGTCTTGGTATATGCCCTTGTGGTACGAACGGTGGTTGAAACTGTTGTTGTGGCATCGGTGGATGTTAAATCAGCCTTTGAAATTGCGGTTGTACGTTTTGTGGCCGAATTTGTTGCAATGGGATAGGGCGTTGCATAGGTGGCCCTTGTGGTCTTGGCCGAATATGTTGCGGTATAAGTTGTTGTTGTTGTAGCACTCCACCTACACTTTCCATCCCTTGAGATTGACCCGGCACATACCCAAACTCTCCTTGATCTCCATCACCCCCATAAGCATATCCTTCTTCCTCGTATCCCTCAAACTCTTCTTCATAACCTTCAAAATACCCATCTCCTCCTATACCCGAAGATTGCATATAAGGATAAGACGAATATTGCATACCGGGTTGGTTCGATGGTCGATATGTAGAGGTAGTATGGATAACGGTTGAGCTTTGTGGTAATAAGTGAGTAGAAGATGATTGACCCGTAGTCAGAGGAAAGAAATGTGAAAGTGGTGGAATTGTTGCGGAAGGGCTATAGGTGAGAGTAGGTTCGACTTGAGTAGTAATCGGTTGTGTAGTGTTGGATGGTGTAGTATCATGGATTGGAGTAGGAATTGTAGTGGTGTTTGGTATAGTGGTGTTTGGTGAAGGTTGTGTGGATGTAGGAATAAATGTTGAGGTCGTTTGACCCGTTGTGGGTGGTACTAGTGTTTCGTCCATGATGTTTCTTGGTGTAATGGGTGAAGTGGGTGAACCAACGATTCTGTTTTCGCGTAGTAAAACTCGGTTTTGCCTTAGTGTTCTTTCGATTTCCGGATCAAATGACAATGGTGACGCTTTGTGAGAGCCTCTAGTATGCATGCACCTGTAGAACCTGCACACTAAACACACCAGTGTAAACCCGAAAATAACAATGCAAAACTAACAAACTGACACACGTTGCGCACTACTCCCCGGCAACGGCGCCAAAATTTGACGTGCTGTCGTGGTCACAATCAAATTTAATCCCAAAAACAACTATATAGATAGCGGTAAGTGGGTATCGAACTCAGGGAGTATGTGGAAAGTGTGTTGATTTTATAGCTTTGCGATTAAACTACAATTAACCTAATTTGCAGAAAATTAAGATCAATGAATTTGGATTGTTGTTTTAGAAAACTAAATTAAAACTAATTGCAAATCAAATGTTGGTTGTAAAACAAATTAGGAGAGAACAATGACCATCTTAGGTTTCAGTTTCTTTAAACAATTGTGTGTAATTCCAACTAGAAAGAGTTACATAGACATAACTCGTGCATGCATAATCGAAGTGATAAAAGGGAACAAAGTACTCGGATTATATAAACGCGAGGTTGTTTCCCGATAACCAATTAATCAATAACCAACCCTAACCCTTCCCGTGATATCTCGATTGCCAACGGCACCAAGAACGTACGATTGAGACTAGAAATTGCAATATCAATTAACAAGTTACAAGCAATTAAACATACACCATGATATTCAAGCAACGCAAGTTATCATTCTAGAAATTCGGAAATAAACACACAAAAGTTCAATAGAAACCTTCACCTAAGATGATCACCGAAAAGTTTAGCCGGACATAGTTTGGTGAATCATCATACTAACAAATCTAATGTTCATAGGAATCATAAACACAAAACGAATGTTAGAAATTGTTCCAAACCAAGCAAGACAGCCAAAATTCGCCCCTAGTGAGTTCCAAAACCGACCAATCATAAGAACATCTGAAAAGACATCATAAAACTGCTTAAATGAGGCAGTTACACTTTGGATCGCAGCCTCCACCGTAAATTACGGCTCCACCGTAATTTACGGTGGACTTCAACATGTTACGGTGGATATTGACTGATTTACGGTAAGCTTCAGGTGAAAACCAAGTCCACCGTAAATTACGGTAGGACCGTAATTTACGGTGGTAAGCTGATTTATCTTCCTTGTTTCATCTTTTGTTCCTTGCTCGACCCGTTCGTCTCCAATACCCTCCAAAGCTGCATTTTATCCACTTTAAGCTCCCGAACCGCACCAGAAACATATGCAATAGTAGTTATCTAATTCAAGATAATTACACGATTAAGTGAATGATTATTTCGTCTTTTAACATGATTAAGGGTTGTCCAATAGACCACCCGTCAAGCTACAACTTCTAGAGGAAATGGCAGGAATACATGATGTATTTCATGTATATAATCTCAAGAAATGTTTAGCAAATGAATCATTAAAGGTACCTCTTAAGGACATACATGTAAATGAGAAGCTGAAGTTTATAGAGAAACCATTGCAAATTGAAGATAGAAAGACCTAGAATCTCAAACACAAGGGATTAGTTCTAGTCAAAGTAAAATGGGATTCCAAGAGAGGACCAGAGTACACTTGGGAGCTCGAAGCAGAGATGCAAAGAAAATATCCACACCTGTTCCGGTAGACCTCGAGGACGAGATCTAATTCAAGGTGGGGAAGATATAACAACTCTCCTAAAAATCCTAAACATGCCCTACACGTCTTAAAATATACCCCGTATTCAAAAAACAAGCATAAATAACCTTTATATTTACAAAAATCAAATAAAAACAAATATATAGGGTTCTCGCGGGGCGCGACCCATTCCTCAAGGACTGTCGCGGTGTCGCAACCCCCGACCCCTTGTCCCGGGAGCGGTGTCGCGAGATCCAAATTTAGTGGTATCGGTGTTAATTAATTTGGCAGCGAAAATTTACATCAAGACCGTAGTTAGGAAATAGTTTATCAGAGTAAAACACCTCATTTTATAAATAATAAACACATGGGTAAAACCCAAGTTTCCATTTATAATATGTTTATAGGGATAAACCCTAATTTATTGAAATAAAACGTCTTTCTTGTTTAGGTAACTTTTATAGCCACTTTTCCAAGCCTTCAGTGCTCTTCAGCTGGCTTCTATTTGGCTTTCACATTTTGTTACCTGAAACACGTTTAAAAAGTTTTGTCAGTGGGAAATACTGGTGAGTGCATCCCAATTTAATCAAAACAATTTTATATCTTTACAATATTGAGGGCATCCGCAATTACATTTGTTTACATCTACCAAATTACCACCCATGGTACTGTAAATCATAACTTGTGGTCATGTTACTATTCTCAGTATTAGTAACAAGTAATGTATACAAAACCCCAACATACCGACAATAATTTTAGAATTACAAATACTCAATCACCGTTAAATTACACTTTAAAACAATTGAGGTTTTGTAAAAACAGTTTACAAAAAGTGAATGTACTCACATTGCTGGTTTAGATAACCCTGCGGCTTTCTGGTGACTTCCAAGTTATAATCTATTTAAACAATGCACACGTGTTAGTAAGATAACCCAATTTTACATTAGCTATACCCTCCTCCCGAGACAGAACTCCAACGACTGAGTCAGGCAGAGCCTTGACATGCTTTACGGAGCTCTAGATCAATCGGACAGAGTAACTAATACGTAACCGAGGGTTATAATACTTACAACGAGGCAGAGCTTCGCTTTTTAGTGGGTATTACACCTGAGAATTATTTTTACTACTAGTGATTTGAGAGAGTTTTCGATTTTTGAATAATTTCTCAATTGAACGTCGAGTACTCCATTTATAGGCTGGAAACAGAGGGCCTCGCGGCCCGCGACAGCTTCTGCTGTCTCCTTCGCGGCTCGCGACGGTAGTAGGTTAGGTCTTAGGCTTGTTGACTTAAAGGTATAGGCTCGACACGACATGGACACGTGGCGCTATGTGGGCTCGCCTGGTGTCAGCGGGTCGCGGCCCGGGACAGACATACCTAAGTGTGCCGCGCCCCGCGAGCGGCCATAGAATTTTGTTTTATTCAATTTTCAATGAAATAAAGGTATTTCAGGTCCGTTTTTCGTACACGGGGTGTATTTTAGGATGTATAGGACATGTTTAAGGGTTTCGGGAGAGTTGTTATATCCTTCCCACCTTGTTTTAGATCTACTCCTCGAGGTCTACTGGAACATTTGTGGATATTTTCTTTGCATCTCGGCTTCAAGCTCCCATGTGTATTCTGGTCCTCTCTTGGAATCCCATTTTACTTTAACCAGAACTAATCTCTTGTGATTGAGATTCTTGATCTTTCTATCTTCAATCTGCAACGGTTTCTCTACAAACTTAAGTTTCTCATTTACCTGTATGTCCTTAAGAGGTACCACTAATGATTCATCTGCTAAACATTTCTTGAGATTACATACATGAAATACATCATGTATTCTTGTCATTTCCTCTGGCAGTTGTAGCTGGTAAGCTACTACTCCCATTCTTCTAATAATCTCAAAAGTTCCAATATACCTGGGGCTTAGCTTTCCCCTCTTAATGAATCTAACCACTACTTTCATGGAGAAACTTTTAATAATACCTTGTCTCCTACCTGAAATTCCAATAGTTTCCGTATGTTATCTGCATAACTCTTTTGACGATCGCGTGCGGTTTTCAGTCTATCCTTGACTTGAATAATCTTGTCAGTTGTTTCTTGTACTATTTCTGGTCCAGACAGTTGTTTCTCTCCAATTTCTGCCCAACTGACTGGAGTTCAACACTTTCGTCCATAGAGTGCTTTAAATGGTGCAGCATTGATTCTAGTATGATAGTTGTTATTATAGGCAAATTCGATTAATGGTAAATGATCGTCCCAATTTCCTCCGAACTCAATCACACAAGCTCTAAGCATATCCTCCATTGTTTGTATTGTCCTTTCGCTTTGTCCGTCCATTTGAGGATGACAAGTTGTGCTTAGTTTTAACTTGGTTCCCATTGCTTTTTGGAAACTAGTCCAAAAATGAGAAGTAAAACGGCTATCTCTATCAGAAACAATACACAAAGGAATTCCATGTAATAAAACTATTTCATTTACATACAACTTGGCTAATTGTTCCATACTGAAAGTTTCCTTCATAGGTAAAAAATGAGCAGATTTGGTTAATCTGTCTACAATCACCCAGATTGTATCATTACCTTTTCTTGTCTTGGGTAATTTAGTAACAAAATCCATTGTTATTAACTCTCATTTCCATACAGGCATTTCTAATTGCTGCAATAAACCTGAGGGTTTCTGATGTTCAGCTTTAACCTGTGAACATGTGAGACACTTAGCAACATAGGTTACTGTATCCTTTTTCATTCCTAACCACCAGAAATTCTTTCTTAAGTCTTGATACGTCTTGTCACTACCAGGATGTATCGTATACTAGATTTACGGGCTTCTTCTAAAATTCGGTGGCGTAGGTTTCCTTGTTTGGGTATCCAGATTCTTCTCTTAAGGAATCTCTAAATTCCATCTGTTCCTTGTTCTAATTACTTAATCATTCCTTTTAATTTTTCAGTATCGTCCTTGATTACTGATTCCTGTATTTCTTTAATTTGCTCATTTAAATCTATCTGCGGATTTAGCTTAAGAGAACATACTCGTCTTGGCTTTTCATGATACTTTCGACTTAAAGCATCAGCTACTACATTAGCTTTCCTGCATGATACTGGATATTACAATCGTAATCACTAAGAATCTCCATCCAGCGTCTCTGTCTCTCATATTCAATTCTTTTTACGCAAAAATGTACCTTAAACTCTTATGATCTGTGAAGACTATAAATTTATTTCCATATAAATAGTGTCTCCAAATCTTAAGGGCAAAAATTATAGCTCCTAACTCTAGTTCATGGGTTGTATAATTCTCTTCATGATTCTTAAGTTGTCTAGAGGCATAGGCTATACCCTTTTGTTGTTGCATCAACATGTGACAACTGGCACAAAACCGGTAATTTTCGTACAATTTAATTAATACGTAATGACTGCAATTATGTGTTTAAATGTCAACATTATCTGATTACATGATATACTTGTGAATTCATGCATGTTTTATACTACAAGAAATTGCTTTATGCATTAATGATAGCGTTGCGTCAGAAATACTAGTAAAATCACCGGTAAGACACACTATGTCAACAATTCTGCAGAAAGCAGTCAGACAATAGAATTGGAGCCTAGGTGTAGGTCCAACGTCAAGAATACATTAAAACCCAAGAGTATATTCAAGGGTTAACATATAGACTTCCCGGAAGCTAGAATACGCACTAAAAAACACCCGAAACGCACTTTAAATGCAGAAATCTGCATAATTCAGCTATAAATCAGCTATAATCAGCTTTTTAATACATAAATATTATGCAGAATTCATGTTTTATTATCCAGAATACCCTCCTAAGTGTTGGAAAATAAAAGGGTACTTAAAGGACACTAAACGGTGCAATTTAGCACTTTAACGAACCGGTATCTAACCGAACAACCGGACAATACCCGAAACATCAAAATATTACTAGAAGCATTATTTTATTATTTCTGAACTGGTTATGGTCCCCGAACACCATAACACCCCTTATAACGTAATAACACATTAAATCCCTAAACTTTACACTTGAAACTTAACCTATTTGTGTAATTAGTAAATTGAAATTTACACATTACCCCCCCCCCCCCCATATGGTGGACGGTCATGGTGGCCCCCATCAAGGATCTTACTTGATCTTATGAGATTGCATATGATCTTCTAAAGATTGGCTAAAGATCTTACTTGATCTTCATAGATATTATATGATCTTATTTAGATCTTGTCATGTGCTATAAGTATCACCATCACCATTTCACCATTCACACACCACACCCTTCTCCCTTGCTCCCCACCTACGGCCGTGAGCCACCACCCACACCACCACCATCTTCATCCATTGTTCATCCATTCCAAGCTTAACCTAAGGTGCAAGAAGGTGTTTAAGGAGGTTTAGAGCTTGTGGATCTTGAAGAACCTTCTTCATTTGCTTTTATCCAACCCATTTATCTTCTTCCACATCAAGTGTTCTTCCCTAGCCCTTGTGCTAGTAGTAAGCTCCTTGTAATTTGTTACTTTATGTTTTGATGAATAAAAGATGATGAATATTGTTAATCACAAGAACACAAAAGAACATGATCATGGTACTTTAACATAAGCTTAAAAATATAAGAATAAATGTTGAATATGTTGATTTACTTCTTGTTGATTGATTATTAGTGTTAGTAATGTTAGACATCATATGGAAACTACTAGATTGTGATTAAACACATGATCTAGTAAGTTAAGTTGGTGATCTTGTGAAAGACCAAGATCATCATTCTTTATGTCTCCATGAACTTGAATAATGAAAGTGATCTTCATATGTAAAGATGATTTAAACAAAATATAAATCTTGTAAATAGATGATTACAAGAATAATTTTCCCAAGAAACCAAGTTTATGAGATTCACAAGTCATGGTTTCTAAGTAAACTAATAATATTTTTAGTGTTTAAACAAGACTAGAAACATATTTTAACAAGAAAAATACAAGAGAAATATTTTTAGAAAAATCATCTTACAAGTTGTAAATGACTAAATCTTTTAGTAAAGTGATTTACAAACAAATAACCATGTTTTTAAGGGTGACTAAACCTACTAAATAACATGGTAAATTACTACAAGTTTTTACAAAAACTTCAAGTTCATGATATAGTGTAATATACTTGATTTTGACACTCAGTAAGTGTTAAATGAGATGATGATTGTTGTGATGATTTAAAAGAAAATAAACACATGTTTTGAAAACATGGGAAACCTCCATTTTTAGGGGAAACTCTGTCAAAATTTCTATAAATTTTGACACTTAGAAAAATATAAGTTTTTGAGAAACGTATTCCCTAAAAATGTATCTAAGAATATTTACCAAGGTTTCCCTAATTTTTGTGTTAATAAATGATGATTTTTTCAAGACTAAAATTGATATTAAGTATGTATATTTTTTTAGAAAAATATATATATTTATTGATTACCAAATTTTGTGCTAAGTGTATGTAGTATGTTTTACATGTAATAGTGTATTAGGACCTGAATACACACTAACTACTCCTAAGGAGTGAAAATACAAAAATACACATACAACATGCTTAGACAAACACGAGAAAATATATTTATGAAAATATATTACTTGATAGAATAAATAACTTGGACAAGTTATAAACATGAAATGCAGTTTTGGACAAAATACATAATTCGGGTGAAAAATACAAGATACTTATATTTATTGTTGAGAAAATAATATAAGACACATAGTTAAAAATATAAATTGTTTTTAACACAATAATACATACACAAAAGATAGTGACTTGTACTTGTGCGATATAAGTCTAGTGACTAACGTTAATAAAACATGTTTAGGTCACGACACTAGAAAGAAAAATCCGGTGAAGTTTACGGCGCAAGGAACGCAAAGTTGTGAGTTCATGCTCCTCATTTTCTTTTAACTGTTTTCAGTTTTATAACTTCGGGGGTGAAATACATGTTACAAATGTTACAATGTTTACAAATGGTATGATGGATACAAGAATTGAGAAATGATACGATAAATGATATGAGAAATGATACGAGAAATCGTGTCACGAATAGGGTACCATAAGCACCATTAATCAACAATATACCTAGACCGCAGAACAAAAGGTTAGATCTAACAGGTTTTCGGGCAGCCACACTCTTGGTGAGAACGAGTACCAAGTAGTGCTTTTGTGTCTCAGTCGTGAATCGACAACTAGAAAAATGCCTATGGTTTGGATGCTTCCTATGTCGTGTCACATGTTAATGGCCTTGCAACCCATTAACAACTTGATACATACAGAAATACTTGATTTATACAAGATACATACAGAAATACTTGAGTTATACAAATTACATACCATGTTTTCATACAAAGTGTACAAACGTTCAATACAAAAATTGCATGAATTCCCACCAACATTATGTTGACGTTTTTCCAAAAAACTCACATGTATTTCAGGTAACTAAAGTGGATGTGCGCGCGGTCTTACTCATGCTCATGGATGTTGTTTATGTTTATCCTTAAATAAAGTTGTAAACTTTTCGGACAAAATGCTGTCTTGTGATGTAAACACTTAAACTATTTTTCAGTTATGTAATGTATGGCGTTTGGAGTTATTTTTACGATGTTTACCATTCGTATGCAATGAGAACCTTTCATGATCACACCTCGTGCTTCCGCCTTAGAAAGGGGTGTGACACAACACACATCCATAACCTAACTTAGAAGCATCACAATAGACTATAAAGTCTTCAGTTCCTTCTGGTAATGCTAGTATGGGTGCATTGGTTAACTTTTGCTTCAAAATTCTAAAAATTTCCTCCTGTTTTGGTCCCCATTTAAACTTAATTGATTTGAAGGTCAATTTCGTTAAGGGTATGGCTATTCTAGAAAAATCTTGAATGAAACGTCTATAATAACCTGCTAGTCCAATAAAACTTCTTACCCCCGTTGGTGATTCAGGAACTTTCCACTTAGTAATCGCCTCGATCTTTGTAGGATCCACATGAATTCTTTCATGATTAACCAGATGTCCAAGGTGTACTTCTTGTAACCAAAATTCACATTTTGAAAATTTAGCGTAAAACTTTTCTTTTCTCAACAACTTTAAAAGTATATGCGGTGCTCTGCATGATCCTCTTTACTCTTAGAATAAATAAGAATATCATCTATAAAGACAATTATGAATTTATCCAGATATGATTTACATATTCTGTTCATCATGTCTATAAATGCGGCTGGGGCATTGGTTAAACCAAATGGCATGACTGTAAATTCATAATGACCATACCTTTTTTTGAAAGCAGTCTTAGGAATGTCCTCCTCCTGTACTTTCAGTTGATGATATCCTGAGCGTAAATCGATCTTAGAAAAGAATCGAGCTCCTTGTAGTTGATCAAACAGATCATCGATTCTCATTAATGGGTACCGATTTTTAATTGTAACCTTGTTTAATTCACGGTAATCAATGCACATACGCATCAATCCGTCCTTCTTTTTGACAAACAAGATTGGTGCTCCCCATGACGATGAACTAGGCTGTATGAAACCTTTCTCCAGAAGTTCGTCCAACTGTTTCTTCAGTTCCTGCATCTCTCCTAGTGCTAAATGGTAAGGTGCTTTAGCAATCGGTGCTGTCCCTGGCAATAGGTGAATTCTGAATTCAACCTCTCTATCTGGCGGTAGTCCAGGTAATTCTTCTGGAAAAACATCTAAGAAATTAGATACTACGGGAATATCTTTTAATTCTTTTCCTTTAGTGTTAATGATTATGGAAATCATATACACTAAGGATCTTTTCCTTGCATAACTTGTTGTTTTCATCCCAGAGATGAATTTTGTAGACCTAGTTGGCTTATCTCCTTTAATTGTGATCTTTTCACCCTTTGGTGAACTTACTTGTATTAACTTTTGATCACATAGAATGCTGGCATGATTGGCTACCAACCAATCCATTCCTAATACTATATCAAATCCAGCCAGATTCATTGGATAAAGGTTAGAAATAAAATTATGGTTTAAGATTTCTATTCTTGCTCCCTACAAGATTTCAGTAATCTTAATGGATTCTCCATTTGCTGTTTCTACCAGGCATTCTTGTTGAAGTTTAGTTAATGGTTGATTGAGAATTTTGCAAAACGAAGTATTAATAAAACTTTGGTTTGCACCAGAGTCAAATAATACTTTAGCAAAAATATCATTAACTAAAAACGTACCGGCAATCACATCCGGAATCATCTTAGCTTCTTCGGCTGTCAGAACAAATGCTTGGTCATTCTTGGTAGCTTTATTGTTTGTTGCTGGAGCTAGTTTCGGACAGTTTGGCTTGATGTGCCCCATCTCTCCATAGTTGAAGCATAGCTTATTGTTGGGTTTCCACCTGCAGTCTTCTTCTTTGTGTCCAGACATTTTGCAGAAGTTACAGTACATGGAGCATTTTCCTGAATGCTTTCTTCTTACAGGACTTACAGTAAGGTGCAGAGGTAGAACCAATACTTTTCCCACGGTAGTTATTTCCATAACGAAATTCTTGGGTAAGTTTCTAGGCTAGGTCATTTCTCTGATTCTCTTCTTGCATACGTACCAATTCATCAGTCAAGGTATTAGCTAATTCTACTGCTTCTTCTATGGTTTGTGGCCTAGCTGCCTTGACTACGTGTCTGATCTCACTAATTAATCCCCAGAGGTAACGGGAGATTAATACTTGTTCTGGTGAAGCTAAGGTTGGCACTATCTAGCATATTCGAAGAATATGGTAGTGTAACCCTTGTAGTCTATTCTAGTCATTCTAAGGTTTAAGAACTTATTAGCAATTTGTTCTTTTTCATTGGGATGACATAATTTTCTTTCAACCATTTCCTTAAAGTTGATCCATTCCATATTATAAGCTCTGTCACTTCCCTTAGACTGGAGAATAGTATTCCACCATTCTAAGGCTGCATTCTTAAAAAGATTAGAAGCAAACATAATCTTATCTTCATCTGCACATTTGCTTATTTTTAAGACTGCCTCTGTCTTTTCTGTCCAACTTAAAGCTGCAATGGCTCCTTCATGGCTAAAGAATTCTACTGGTTTGCAAGACCAGAATTCTTTGTAAGAACAACCATAAGACATGGTTCTTCTTTTTTTGGAATTGGTAATTGGAGTAGCGGTATGTTATTCACGTTGTGACTTGGTTCATTAGGTGTTTGTTTACTTCCACTTTTATTATTTTCTGCTTCTTTAACAGACTTAATAATATATGGCATAACATCTCTAATTTCTTGTGCTACTATGTGTTGGATGGCACTGTTATTTCTTTGGTTATCATTATTCTGGTTTTCCTGCTTTTTCTTCGTTGTCCATCTGGATTTACAAACAATTATCAGGTATTAGTATCACATAATAGGATATAATACAAACAACCCAAACAAACAAGTTGATCAAAATCGTCGAGCATTGCGACATTTACTCTTTTTCATATATATATATATATATATATATATATATATATATATATATATATATATATATATATATATATCTTACAATCTAAAACTGAAATGTAAACACACTACTAGTTATGCGTCAATAGGTATTAGGGTATCTATTTTAGTTGATTTTTTTTTCAACTACACACGTTTATATATATATATATATATATATATATATATATTATGGGTTGAACTGCATCTCCCGCTCGTCGTATTTCCACACGAGCTTCTCTCCTATATCTCGCATCCTCTCTCCTACTTCAATCAATTCCTCACCGTACATGCGGAGTTCCTGCACGTTCTCATCACTCATGGGTGGTCGTGGTGCGGGTACTGGGTTAGGGTACATAAGTAATGGTTCTCCATACGGGTACGGATTATTTAAGATTTCCTTCACATATTGATCGGCGTTCCAATACGGATCTAAAGGACTGAGGTTGGTGTATGGTGCTATGCGGTTTGGAATCGGTTCCTCTTGTGGATAAAGTTCCCTATAATTCCTATGGTCATCATTCCATGGATTATATGCTAGAGGATTAGGTGCTGGTATTCTAGGTATCTCATCAAAGTCAAAAGCTGTTATGGGAAATGTCACGACCCCCGACCCGGTTTGACCCGTTTCAGGAGCCGCGGGACAGAAATCCCGTGGTATTTATTTAACAGCGGAAGTTTTCATCAGGATCTTTTAAAAACTGCAATTTCCCGATTATTTTATTTCACAATTCGGGATAAAGCCCGGTAATTTACAATCTTGAGATTTCAAGGAGAAATCTTTAATTTACAAAACATGTTTCTTTATTTTATACTAAGCCACTTCCTTAAGCTTGTAGTGCTTCTCCGCACTTTTCCTGGATCACAACAGATCACCTGAAACATGTTTGAAAAAGGTTTTGTCAGCGGGAAATACTGAGTGAATCATTCTATTTACTAAAATGACATGTTTGTTATAATTTACAGTATTAAGAGCGATTACAATGTTTCTGATATCAAACCAACTACCCACGGTATTTGTCACTCGACCGGATCTGTGACTATGGTCATATCCCCCATTGGCTGCCCCAATGGTGACGATTATCAAGTAATGTATACAAAACCCCACATACCGGTTGTAATTTGGTGATTACAAAGACTTAATCCCTGTAATTATAACTTTGAAAATAAACATGCTTTTGAAATTAAATTTGATAAAAAGAGAATGACTCACTTTGCAGATTTAATTTGAGCAGAGCCTAGCCTACTGATTAGCCTTGTATCCTAAATTAAATAACAATGCACACAAAACTGGGTTAGTAATCAATACAACATTTACGATAACTCAAGAGATCAAACCCTCACAACGAATGACAAAGTGCGATACTTAAACATCCATCGAATTAACGACGAATGACAAAGCATAACCCTAATGTGGGTAGCACTTAAACATCCATTGGATATATTGATCAATCGGACATTGAATCGTAGCAGCGATCGAGTTATTACCCTGTTTTGCGGCAGCAATTCGTGATTCGTGTGTGTTTTGATAGTAATTCTTAGATATCTCAGTGTGTATTACGAATTTCTTCGTCGTTTCAGTGCCCAGAATCAAGTCCCAATCTCTGCTATTTATAGTGAAATTTTACCCTTGCTTACGGACCGTAAGACTCAACCCTTACGGTCCGTAAGGGACACCTAATGACCATAGGGTGGCCACGTCTGGGACTAGCCTTGCTGAGTTGACAACTTCGTAAAATTCGAATTTGACAGCGTTTTATTTAGATAATCGTAACTAGGGTTTACCCCCCCCCCCCCCCCCTGAGTTTTAGGGGCCCTGGTCCTGATTTCGATTGTTCTGAAAATTTTAGGGTTTGTGCAGAATCACTTGGGTGTCTCAATTAGGGTTTCCTATTGGACAAATTAATTTAATAAATATGACTTTTGATGAGAGTTGTTACATTCTCCCCACCTTAATAAAAATCTCGTCCTCGAGATTTACTGGAATAATTGAGGATACTTTCACTTCATTTCTGATTCCAGCTCCCAAGTGTATTCAGGTCCTCTCCTTGAATCCCACTTGACTTTGACCAATACTAGTCGTTTATGTTTGAGAAACTTGATTTTTCGATCTACTATTCAAAGTGGTTTCTCTACAAATTTCAACTTTTCATTTACCTCTATGTCTTGTAAAGGTACTACCAGTGATTCGTCTGATAGACATTTCTTGAGATTTGATACATGAAATACATCATGTACTCCAGCTAATTCCTCTGGTAGTTGTAAATGATAAGCAACTGGTCCTATACGTTGGATCACTGGAAATGGTCCTACGTATCTGGGACTTAGCTTTCCTTTCTTACCGAATCTAACAACTCCTTTCCAAGGGGAAACTTTCAACAGTACTCTGTCTCCAACTTGGAATTCTAACGGCTTTTATCTATGGTCTGCATAACTCTTCTGGCGATCTCGAGCCGTCTTCATCCTTTCCTTGATTTGAGTAATTTTGTCGGTCGTTTCTTGCACTATTTCAGGACCTGACAATTGACTTTCTCCTATTTCTGCCCAACAAACTGGAGTTCTGCACTTTCTTCCATACAGTGCTTCAAAAGGGGCAGTTTCAATACTTGAATGATAACTATTGTTATAGGAGAATTCAATTAATGGTAAATGATCATCCCAATTCCCACCAAAATCTATTACACATGCTCTAAGCATGTCTTCTAGAGTTTGGATCGTCCTTTCACTTTGCCCGTCCGTTTGAGGATGATATGCAGTACTTAGGTTTAGTCGAGTTCCCATTGCTTCTTGGAAACTTTTCCAGAAATGAGAAGTGAAACGACTATCTCTATCCAATACAATGGAGAGTGGAACTCCATGTAGAGATACAACTTCATCTACATACAATTTTGCCAATCTTTCCATGCTAAAGGTTTCTTTCATAGGTAGAAAGTGAGCAGATTTGGTTAATCGATCCACAATTACCCAAATCGCGTCATTACCTTTTCTGGTTTTGGGTAACTTAGTAACAAAATCCATTGTTATGAGTTCCCATTTCCATACAGGCATTTCTAACTGTTGTAATAGACCTGAAGGTTTCTGATGTTCTGCCTTAACTTGTGAACAAGTAAGACACTTAGAAACATATCTAGCTATATCCTTTTTTATGCCTATCCACCAGAAATTATTTCTTAAATCTTGGTACATCTTATTATTTCCAGGGTGTATGGTATACCTAGATTTATGAGCTTCTTCTAAAATCTTATTTCTTAATTCTCCTTGCTTAGGTACCCATATTCTGCTTTTGTGGAATCTCTAAATTTCATCAGCTCCTTGTTCTAATTCTTTTATTTATCCTTTCATTCCTTCAGCATCATCCTTGATTGCTGTTTTCTGAACATTCCTTAATTGTTCCATTAAATCTAATTGTAAATTTAATCTAAGAGCACGAACCCGTCGTTGCTTCTCATGATACTTACGACTTAAGGCATCTGTAACTACATTTGCCTTTCCTTCATGAAATTGAATATCACAGTCGTAGTCACTTAGGATTTCCATCCATCTTCTGTGCCTCATATTTAACTCTTTTTGCCCAAATATATATCTTAAACTTTTATGGTCTGTATAGACAGTAAATTTACTTCCGTAAAGATAATGTCTCCAAATCTTAAGGGCAAAAATTACGGCTCCTAACTCTAAGTCGTATAGTTCTATTCGTGCTTTTTCAGCTGTCTTGAAGCATACGCAATTACCTTCTTGCGTTGCATAAGCACACATCCTAATCCTAGTTTTGAAGCATCACAATATACTTCAAAATCTTCAGTTCCTTCTGGTAAGGCTAAGATTGGAGCATTGGTTAACTTCTGTTTCAGGATCCTAAAAGCTTCTTCTTACTTAGGTCCCCATTCAAACTTAACGGATTTACAGGTTAGCTTAGTTAATGGTACAACTATCTTGGAAAAATCCTTAATAAACCGTCTATAATATCTAGCTAAACCTATAAAACTTCTAATTTCCATTGCGGATTGCGGAACCTTCCATTTGGTAATTGCTTCTATCTTAGCAGGATCTACATGAATACCTTCGTGATTCACCATGTGTCCTAAAAATTGTACTTCTTGCAACCAAAATTCACACTTCGAGAATTTGGCGTACAACTTTTCTTTTCTTAACAAAGTTAAGAGTGCATGCAAATGCTCACAATGTTCTGTCTGACTTTTGGAATAATAAGTATATCGTCTATGAAGACAATTACAAATTTATCCAAATACGGTTTACATATCCTATTCACCATGTCCATGAATGTTGCGGGTGCATTCGTTAATCCGAAGGGCATGACTGTAAACTCGTAATGACCATACCTAGTTCTAAAAGCAGTCTTAGGTATGTCTTCCTCTTGTACTTTCAATTGATGATATCCGGAACGTAAGTCGATCTTAGAAAAATATCTAGCTCGTTGAAGTTGATAGAAAAGATCATCAATCCTAGGTAATGGGTATCGATTCTTAATTGTAACTTTATTCAATTATCTATAATCAATACACATTCTTATCGAACCATCCTTCTTCTTTACAAACAACACTGGCGCTCCCCAAGGGGATGAGCTAGGTTGTATGAATCCTTTACTTAGTAATTCATTTAATTGCTTTTTCAATTCTAACATTTCTGTGGGAGCTAACCGATAAGGTGCCTTGGCTATCGGTGTAATTCCTGGAATTAGATGAATCCTAAACTCTACTTCCCTATCTGGTGGTAACCCTGGTAACTCTTCTGGGAATACATCTGGGTATTCTGAGACTACAGGAATCTCCTTAAGTTCTTTACCCTTAGTACTAATGATTACTGAAATCATATATACTATTCCTTGTTTTCGTTCATAACTAGCAACTTTCATCACTGATATGAACTTCATGGGCTTACGTGGTTTGTCTCCTGTAATTATGATTAATTCCCCAGTAGGTGCCTGAATTTCTATGGAATTTTGATCACAAAGAATTCGAGCATGGTTGGCTACTAACCAATCCATTCCTAACACAACATCAAATTCGGCTAATTTCATAGGTAATAGGTTTGCATGAAATTTATAACCTGAGAGTTCTATAATTTCTTTTTGCAAAACTTTATCTATGCTAACAGAGTTTCCGTCTGCCATTTCGACTGTAAAAATCTGCCTAAGGTTGGTTAATGGTAAATTAAGAGCTTGACAGAATGAAGTATTTATGAAACTTTGGTTTGCACCAGAGTCAAATAATACTTTGGCGTAAATGTTGTGAACTAAGAACGTACCAGCTATCACATCTGGAATTAACTCGGCCTCCTGAGTTGTTAACTGAAAGGCTCGAACATTCTTCTTGTTAGCTCCGTCAGCTGTCTTGGCTTTGTTGTCTGCTGGCTTGATCAATTTAGGACATTCTGTTTTGAAATGTCCTGCTTCTCCACAGATGTAACAAATTGTGGATTTCTTCCTGCAGTTTTCTTCACGATGTCCTATAGTTTTGCAAAAATTGCAGGTTATATCGCATCTTCCATAATGTTTCTTTTTGCATTTCCTGCAGAATGACGGAGTTGGAGATTGCCCTATTCCTCTTCTCTTGAAGCTGTTATTATTACCCGTACGAAATCCTTGGGTAATTTTCTGAGCCAGTTCCTTTTTCCTGTTTTCATCTTGCGTGCGTACCAGTTCGTCAGTTAGGGTGTTAGCTAATTCCACAGCATCGTCAATCGTACGAGGTCTCGCAGCTTTAACGATGTTACGGATTTCACTAATCAATCCCCAAATATAACGAGAAATGAGTACCGGTTCTGCCGAAGCCAGTGTTGGTACTACTCTAGCATATTCAAAGAATGTCGAAGTATATCCTCGACAGTCCACATTAACCATCCGATGGTTTAGGAACTTATTTGCCATTTGATCTTTTTCATACTCGGGACATAATTTTCTTTCTACAAGACTCTTAAATTCTTCCCAGTTCATGGCATAGGCTACAATCCTTCTTTTAGCTTGTAATACTGTGTTCCACCATTCTAACGCCCCTTCTTTAAAAAGATTTGACGCATACTTAACTTGATCTTCCTCAGCACACTTACTTATAGTGATTACTGCCTCAGTTTTCTCTAACCAACGTAATGCTGCAATAGCCCCTTCATTACCTGCAAACTCAGTTGGTTTACAGGCAAGGAATTCTTTGTAAGTGCAACCAGGTGTTGCAGCTTTCATTTTCTTGAAAATTGGGGCTTGCGGATCATTATTGTTATTAACATGATTACCGCCTCCGTTTATACTATTACTAAAATTGTTGCCCTGAGTACGTTTACTAGGAATGATTGATTGAGGTTTAACAGGTTTCTGGACAGCAGCAACGATTGCTGGAATAGCATTGGCTATTCCTTGTGCAATGATATCCTCTATATCTTGTCTATTTAACAATTGTTCTTCCTGAATTTGCTCAGATTGATTTACTTCATTTACTGGTTCATTACCAATGTTTTCCATCTGATAATTAATATATATATTTTATTAGTATCCGATAAATAACAATTATACACAAAATCATCATACAAATTTCACAATACACATATAGCCAAAACTATCGATTTCTCGATTCCCATTTTTATATTTTATAGTCTGCATCAATACACCCTATTATCTTACAAAGTTTTATTTGTAGTTATTTTACAGACTGATTTTTACTATTACTATTACACAACCACAGTTTCCTAAATCCCCTATCCTTTGTCAGATGATATTCTAGTAACGGCGTTCCCTCTCATCGTATTTCCAGGAGATCTGTCCCCCAATCTCTTGGATCCTATTCCCAGCATCCATTAGTTCTTCGCCAAAGTGGCGGAGTTCAGCCATATTCTCGTTACTCATTGGTGGATTTGGTAAAGGTTCTGGATCGAACTAAGGAAAAATCTTATAGGGATTGTTTTGGAACTGTATTTCATTAGTCAACCATTCGTCTATTCCTAAAGGTTGCGAGTGGATTGAAGGGTTTGGAATAGCCGGTTCTAAGTTCATTGGTAGTTGTGTTTCAAGAGAGTGAATAAAAACATTTTAATTAACATGCTTAATAGTATTATAGCTTGCCAATATAAAATCTAGCTCTTCCTGAGATGGTAACCCCTCAGTTTGCCTAGAGCTTTCCCCAATTCCCATTTTCTTAGGCTTGGGTTTCTCGAGAGGTAAAGCGTTGAATTCTATAGGTTCTTCTATGTCTGGTATATACCTATTGAAATCTCTGGAAACCTCTATTCTTACTGGATAGAGATTTAAATTCTGAAGGGCGTCAGACAAGTCACTCATGCTGTTTAGCAAAATACACACAATTACTAAGTTAAAATCATAACAAAATTTTATAGAAAAACTTTTAAATATTATTTCATACTGGGTAACTACCAAAACAACTGAAAATTAAAACACACTAAGGTTTACTTATTTATTTACTGGGTAAGGTTTCTAGACTGTAGTTAATCCGGGTGCTAAAACTTTGAGTCAGATTATTTTAAAGATTTGTATTTATTGCTACAGTGGCTAGCATATAGAGATATGCCCATACTGTACACAATTAGTCAGATAATAAAACACATAATCACAAAATAGTAATTAATAAAAAAAAATTAAGTATTTTCTAAAAACTTAATTGGCTTAAATCAGTGGCTCTGATACCACCTTTTTCTGTCACGGCCCCCGACCCGGTTTGACCCATTTCAGGAGCCGCGGGACAGAAATCCCGTGGTATTTATTTAACAGCGGAAGTTTTCATCAGGATCTTTTAAAAACTGCAATTTCCTGATTATTTTATTTCACAATTCGGGATAAAACCCGGTAATTTACAATCTTGAGATTTCACGGAGAAATCTTTAATTTACAAAACATGTTTCTTTATTTTATACTGAGCCACTTCCTTAAGCTTGTAGTGCTTCTCGGCACTTTCCCTGGATCACAACAGATCACCTGAAACATGTTTGAAAAAGGTTTTGTCAGCGGGAAATACTGAGTGAATCATTCTATTTACAAAAATGACCTGTTTGTTATAATTTACAGTATTAAGAGTGATTACAATGTTTCTGATATCAAACCAACTACCCACGGTATTTGTCACTCGACCGGATCTGTGACTATGGTCATATCCCCCATTGGCTGCCCCAATGGTGACGATTATCAAGTAATGTATACAAAACCCCACATACCGGTTGTAATTTGGTGATTATAAAGACTTAATCCCTGTAATTATAACTTTGAAAATAAACATGCTTTTGAAATTAAATTTGATAAAAAGAGAATGACTCACTTTACAGATTTAATTTGAGCAGAGCCTAGCCTACTGATTAGCCTTTTATCCTAAATTAAATAACAATGCACACAAAACTGGGTTAGTAATCAATACAGCATTTACGATAACTCACGAGATCAAACCCTCACAACGAATGACAAAGTGCGATACTTAAACATCCATCGAATTAACGACGAATGACAAAGCATAACCCTAATGTGGGCAGCACTTAAACATCCATTGGATATTTTGATCAATCGTACATTGAATCGTAGCAGCGATCGAGTTATTACCCTGTTTTGCGGCAGCAATTCGTGATTCGTGTGTGTTTTGATAGTAATTCTACGATATCTCAGTGTGTATTACGAATTTCTTCGTCGTTTCAGTGCCTAGAATCAAGTCCCAATCTCTGCTATTTATAGTGAAATTTTACCCTTGCTTACGGACCGTAAGACTCAACCCTTACGGTCCGTAAGGGACACCTAATGACCATAGGGTGGCCACGTCTGGGACTAGCCTTGTTGAGTTGACAACTTTGTAAAATTCGAATTTGACAATGTTTTATTTAGATAATCGTAACTAGGGTTTACCCCCCATGAGTTTTAGGGGCCCTGATCCTGATTCCGATTGTTCTGAAAATTTTAGGGTTTGTGCAGAATCACTTGGTTGTCTCAATTAGGGTTTCCTATTGGACAAATTAATTTAATAAATATGACTTTTGATGAGGGTTGTTACAGGAAACTCGTTTCCTGGGTTAGGTTCTATCTCCATTGGTTGGGTTTAGAAACAGTGGCAACGGTTGTGGTGCGATAAGTTGGTCAAGGTTTGGATCGGCTGCAGTGGTGGTTAATATATGGAAGTTGGCCAAAGGTCTATTAACTAAGTCTTATGTCTGGGCATTGACTTCCCTATTAGCTGCCGCTAAAGCCCTTTCTTGCTGGAACTTTCTCATTCTCTTTCTCCTCTCGTGTGCTCCCCGACTGAATCGTCCTCTCTTTTCAAAGGGAATGGTTCTTTGGATTATGCCTTAAATATGAAAATACCCTATTCTGTATCAGCAGAATACCCCGAAGGAGTAGGCTGTGACGAGGTTCCTTCACTTTTGGGAGAACTATCTAGATGATGGTAGGCGTCAAACGTACCTTGCTTACTCATACTGTTAAACTAACAAATTTTCAAATAACACATAACACTTATATACATGTATGCACATAGTCACATAGATTATTTCCTAACAGAATTGACAAATTTTGGTGTCAGCATAACACTTCTGTGGCTTAAATCAGTGGCTGTAGGTCTGATACCACTCTTTGTCGCAACCCCCGACCCCTACCCCGGGAGGCGGACGGCCGCTAGCTCACCGATTTAGTGGTATCGGTGTTAATTAATTTGGCAACGGAAATTTACACCAGGACCGTAGTTAGGAAATAGTTTATCAGAGTAAAACACCTCATTTTATAAATAATAAACACATGGGTAAAACCCAAGTTTCCATTTATAATATGTTTATAGGGATAAACCCTAATTTATTGAAATAAAACGTCTTTCTTGTTTAGGTAACTTTTATAGGCACTTTTCCAAGCCTTCAGTGCTCTCCAGCTGGCTTCTATTTGGCTTTCACATTTTGTTACCTGAAACGCGTTTAAAAAGTTTTGTCAGTGGGAAATACTGGTGAGTGCATCTCAATTTAATCAAAACAATTTAATATCTTTACAGTATTGAGTGCATCCGCAATTACATTTGTTTACATCGTACCAAATTACCACCCATGGTACTGTCAATTCTGACTTGTGGTCATGTTGCTATTCTGTCGCAACCCCCATCCCCCTATTCAAATACAGGAACGGGTGGCCGCGGCCAGTTTTGGTGGTATCTGGTATTGTCTAATTTGGCAGCGGAATTTTCATCAGGACCCTAGTTAGGAAATATTTAATCAGAGTAAAATACCACATTTTCATAATGTTAAACACATGGGATAAAACCCCAGTTTTAAGTACACACATTTTCATAGGAATAAATCCTATTTTTATTTAATAAAAACATCTATTTCTTTTTAGGTAACTTTATTGCCACTTTTACAAGCCTTCAGTGCTGTCCAGCTGGCTTTTATTTGGCTTTCACATTTTGTTACCTGAAACGCGTTTAAAAACATTTTGTCAGTGGGAAATACTGGTGAGTGAATCCCAGTTTAATCAAGTTTAAATAAAATCCATTGTACAGTATTGAGGGCGATCTCGCAATTACATTTTTTTCCAAGTTATATCAATTAACATCCATGGTACTGTCAGACCCGAATTATGGAAATGTTACCCCTCGCATGGCAGTAACATAACTTTGTATACAAAACCCTAACATACTCATGATAATTGTATTCTTACAAATACTCAATAACTGCTTAATATATAATTAATGGTGTGAGGTTTTGTAAAAACAGTTAACAAAAAGGAGATTACTCACATTGTTGTCTTAGATTATCCTTTAGGGTTTCCTGGTGACAATCTATAATTTACACAAATGCACATGTGTTAGTAAAATAACCCATTTTAACATTAGTAATACTCTCCCCGAGACGGGATTCCAACGACTACGTCGGGCAGAACCACGACAGCCGTTACGGAACCCTAGATCAATCGGGCAGAGTATCTAATACGTATCCAGGGGTTATGATACTTACAACGGAGCAGAACTTCGTTATTTAGGGGGGTATTATACCCGAGATTATGCCTACACTTCAGAAAATTCGAGATTGAGAAAAGAAATGAACGAACAGACTAAAGATCCAAGGCCCTCTACTTATAGGGCCTGATTTCCACTTTTACGCGGCCCGCGTAAGGTGTAACCCAAGGGTTACGTGGCCCGCCTTGTAGGCCGAGTAGGGTTTAGGTGATACGGGTCATTGTCTAGCTTCGACATGTGTTAGGCCACATGGCGGCCCAAGGTTTCGCCATCTCTCACCTGGTCGCGGCCCGCGTAGGCTTAAGGGTTGGCTTACGCGGCCCGCCTAAACCCCAAAAATTTGAATTCTAATTATTTTTAATAATATTCAAGGTATTCGGGGTCCGTTTTCGCGTATGGGGTGTATTTTAAGACATATTGTGATATTTTAAAAATATATTAGGGTGTCGAAAATAATTCAAGGGTGTCGGTTTTCTTTAGGGTTGTTATATCCTCCCCACCTTGTTTTTGAGCTCGTCCTCGAGATCTACTGGAATAAGTGTGGATATTTCTTTTGCATTTTTGATTCAAGCTCCTATGTGTACTCAGGTCCTCTTTTGTAGTCCCACTTCACTTTGACTAGAACTAATCTCCTGTGTTGAGGTTCTTGACTTTCCTGTCTTCAATTTGTAGAGGCCTTTCTATAAATTTGAGTTGTTCATTTACCTCTATATCCTTAAGAGGTACTACAAGTGATTTATCAGCTAAACATTTCTTGAGATTAGATACATGAAATACATCATGTATTCCTGCCATTTCCTCTGGCAGTTGTAGCTGATAGGCTACAGGTCCTATTTTTCTAATAATTTTAAAAGGTCCAACATACCTGGGACTTAGCTTTCCCCGTTTGATGAATCTTACTACTCCTTTCCAAGGAGAGACTTTTAACAATACTTTATCTCCTACTTGAAATTCCAACGGTTTGCGTCGGTTATCGGCATAGCTCTTCTGTCGATCACATGCTGCTTTCAGTCCTTCCTTGACTTGAATGATCTTGTCAGTTGTTTCTTGCACTATCTCAGGTCCAGATAGTTGCTTTTCCCCAATTTCTGCCCAACAGACTGGGGTTCGGCACTTTCATCCATAAAGTGCTTCGAATGGTGCAGCATTGATACGTGTGTGATAACTATTATTATAAGAAAATTCTATCAATTGTAAGTGATCTTCGCAATTACCTCCGAAATCAATTACACAAGCTCTAAGCATGTCTTCCATCGTCTGAATTGTCCTTTCGCTTTGTCCATCCGTTTGAGGATGATAAGCTGTGCTTAGATTTAACTTGGTTCCCATGGATTTTTGGAAACTTGTCCAAAAATGAGAGGTAAAACGGCTATCCCTATCAGAAACAATTGATAAAGGAATTCCATGTAAAGAAACAATTTCATTTACATACAATTTAGCTAGCTGTTCCATACTGAAAGTTTCCTTCATTGATAGGAAGTGAGCTGACTTAGTTAGCCTATCTACAATCACCCAGATTGTATCATTACGTTTTCTTGTTTTGGGTAATTAGGTAACAAAGTCCATTGTTATCAATTCTCATTTCCACACTGGCATTTCCAACTGTTGTAACAAACCTGAGGGTTTCTGGTGTTCAGCTTTAGACTTATGGGCTTCTTCTAATATACGATGCATTGTATATTTAGACTTATGGGCTTCATCCAGAAATCCATATTGCGCTCATCGTACTTCCAGACGAGTCGCTCTCCCACCTGTCTCATCCGTTCACTATTCTCTAAAATTTCTTCACCAAAAATTCTTTCTTAAATCCTGATACATTTTATCACTTCCTAGATGCATTGTATATTTAGACTTATGGGCTTCTTCTAATATACAATGACGCAGGTTTCCTAATTTAGGTATCCACATTCTCTTTTTATGAAATCTCCAAATTCCATCTGTTCCTTGTTCTAATTCCTTAATCATACCTTTTAATTTTTCAGTATCATCCTTGATTACTAATTCTTGTGCTTTTCTAATTTGATCATTTAAATCTACTTGTAGATTTAATTTAAGAGAATGTACCCTTTTTGGCTTTTCATGATACTTTCGGCTTAAAGCATCAACCACTACATTTGCTTTTCCTTCAAGATACTGGATATCACAATCATAATCACTAAGCATCTCCATCCAGCGTCTTTGTCTCATATTCAATTCTTTTTGCCCAAAAACATATCTTAAACTTTTATGATCAGTGAATACGATAAACTTACTACCATAAAGGTAATGCCTCCAAATTTTAAGGGCAAAAATTATAGTTCCTAACTCTAGATCATGGGTTGAATAATTCTCTTCATGATTCTTAAGTTGTCTAGATGCGTAAGCTATAATGTTTTGGCGTTTCATCAACACACATCCATAACCTAATTTAGAAGCGTCACAATAGACTACAAAGTCTTCAGTTCCTTTTGGTAACGCTAATATGTGCATGGGTTAATCTTTGCTTAAGAATTCTAAAGGCTTCTTCTTGCTTTGGTCCCCATTCAAACTTAATGGATTTACAGGTTAACTTAGTTAAAGGAATGGCTATTTTATAAAATATATCGAATAAATCTCCTATAATAACCTGCCAATCCTAAGAAACTTCTAACCTCAGTTGGTGACTCAGGGGTTTTCCATTTGGTAATCGCTTCGATCTTGGTTGGATCTACATGAATTCCTTCATGGTTAACTAAGTGTCCAAGAAACTGTACCTGTTCTAACCAAAATTCGCACTTTGAAAATTTAGCGTAAAGCTTTTCCTTTCTTAATAGACTTAGAAGTGCGTGCAAATGCTTTGCATGATCTTCCTTACTTTTAGAATAGATGAGAATATCATCAATAAAAACAATTATAAATTTATCCAAATATGGCTTACATATTCGGTTCATCATGTCAATAAATGCGGCTGGGGCATTGGTTAAACCAAATGGCATGACAGTAAATTCATAATGACCATACCTTGTTCTAAATGCGGTTTTAGGAATGTCCTCTTCCTGTACCTTTAATTGATGATATCCTAACCTTAAATCGATTTTAGAGAAAAATCGAGCTCCTTGAAGTTGATCGAACAGATCATCAATCCTTGGTAATGGGTACCGATTCTTAATAGTGACCTTGTTTAATTCATGGTAGTCAATGCACATATGCATTGATCCTTCCTTCTTTTTGACAAACAGTATCGGCGTTCCCCATGGTGATGAGCTCGGCTGTATGAATCCTTTCTCTAATAATTCATCTAACTGTTTCTTCAGTTCCTGCATTTCAGCGGGTGCCAAACGGTAGGGTGATTTGGCAATTGGTGCTGTTCCTGGCAGTAGATGGATTCTGAATTCAACTTCTCTATCTAGTGGTAGTCCTAGTAATTCTTCTGGAAATATATCTGAAAACTGAGATACTACTGGAATGTCTTTTAGTTCTTTTCCTTTAGTGTTAGTGATTATAGAAATCAAATATACTATAGATCCTTTTTTTATATAGCTTGCAGTTTTCATCACAGAGATGAATTTCGTGGATCTAGATGGTTTATCTCCTTTAATTGTGATTTTTTCACCCTTTGGTGAATTTACTTGAATTGACTTTTGATCACATAAAATATTAGCTTTATTGGCTATTAACCAATCCATTCCTAATATGATATCAAATCCTGTCAGATTCATTGGGTACAGATTTACAAAATACTTTTGGTTTAAAAATTCTATTCTTGCTCCCTACAAGATTTCAGAAATCCTAACCGTTTCTCCATTCCCTGTCTCGACTGGACATTCTTGTGAGAGTTTAGTTAATGGTTGATTAAGAAGTTTGCAAAATGAAGTACTAATAAAACTTTGGTCTGCACCAGAGTCAAATAATACTTTAGCAAAAACATCATTAACTAAAAACGTACCGGCTATGACGTCCGGAATCATTTTGGCTTCATCTGCAGTCAGAACAAATGCTCTAGCATTTTTAGTGTTTTTTGTTGTTCGTAGCTGGAGCCAATTTTGGGCAATTTGGCTTAATATTACCTTTTTCTCCACAGTTGAAGCATAGTCCATTACTAGATTTCCTCCTGCAATCTTCTTCCTTGTGTCCTGACAACTTATAGAAATTGCAGTGAGTGGAGCATTTTCCCGGATGCTTCTTCTTCAGGCCTTGCAGTATGGTGCAGAGGTAGAACCTATATTCCTACGGTTAGAATTCCTAGAACGGAATTCTTGGGTATACCTTTGAGCTAGGTTTCTCCTCTGGTCTTATTCTCTAGTACGGATTAACTCATCAGTCAAGGTATTTGCTAGTTCTACAGCTTCTTATATAGTTTGGGGTCTGCCTGCCTTGACTACATGTCTAATCTCTCAAATTAATCCCCAGATGTAACGGGAGATTAATACCGGTTCAGGTGTTGCAAGGGTTGGTACTATTCTAGCATATTCAAAGAATGTGGTAGTATAACCCTTACTATCTACCCCGGTCATTCTAAGGTTCAGAAACTTATTTGCTATCTGTTCCTTTTCATTGGGAGGGCATAATTTTCTTTCTACCATATTCTTAAATTCCTCCCATTCCATATTATAAACCCTATCACTTGCTCTAGACTGGAGGATAGTGTTCCACCATTCTAAGGCTAAATTCTTAAATAGATTAGAAGCAAACATTATCTTGTCTTCTTCAGCACACTCGCTTATTTTTAAAACAGCCTCAGTCTTTTCTATCCAGCGTAGGGCTGCAATGGGTCCTTCATTGCCCGAGAATTCTATTGGTTTGCAGGACCAGAATTCTTTGTAAGAACAACCATAAGGCATGGTTCTTCTTCTTTTGGGAATGGGCACTTGAAGTACGGGTTCATTTTTTATGTTGTGTTCTGGTTTAATTGGTCGCTTACTGCTATGTTTACTTTTATTTTCCGCATCCTTAACAGTTTGGATAATAAATGGCATTGCATCTATAATTCCATGTGCCACTATGTGTTGGATAGCACTATTATCCACTTGGTTTCCATTGTTATTGATGCTCGGATTCTCATTAACCAAGTTATTGTTACTCTGGTTATCGTTATTCAGATTTTCTTGATTTCCTTCGTCGGCCATCTGAATTTTAAACAGTTACCACGTATTAATATCACAAAATAATATTTAATATAGCCAATCATATGACACGCATTCTGGTCAAAAGCGTCGATCATTGCGACTTTACTCTATTCATATAATATGCATCTATTACACACCAGTACTGAAATTAAAATTACAATATCGACTGAAATTTAAAGTTACACTACTAATAATAGGCATCCGTAGTTTATTTTTTCATACACATACTCACATATTTTATTATTATATTATATTATTATTATTATTATTATAACCTTCTCAACCATCACTTCTACGGATATGGATTCATCCAGAAATCCATATTGCCCTCATCGTACTTCCAGACGAGTCGCTCTCCCACCTGTCTCATCCGTTCACTATTCTCTAAAATTTCTTCACCAAATGTCCTAAGTTCTTGTACATTTTCTGCACTCATTGGGGGTGCAGGTTCTAGGACTGGGTTCGGAATCTGTGGTGCGGGATCATGGTATGGAGGTATAGGGGCCTGAAATGGGTAAGGATTTTCTAGAATCTCCCTAATGAATACATCATTATCGTAAAAGGGATCTAGAGGATCTAACCCTGGGTAGGCTTCTAGGTTCGGCATGGGTATATCTTCGTGTATTGGGTAACGTTGCACGTAGTCCCTATTGTCATCCCACCACGGTTCATAATTTGGGTCTAAGGGATTTGGTGCTGGTACCCTAGGTATTTCTTCCGGGTTGAAATTATGCATTTCTACTTGATTTTCAGGGTTTTCTATCTCCATCGGTTGATCAGGAATTGGTGATTGTGGTTGGGGTGCTATTATTTATTCCAGATTAGGGTCATCTGCAGTGGTGGCTAGGATGTGGATATTGGCTATACCCCTATTAAGCATATCCTGGGCATAGGCATCGGTTTCTCTTTTGGTTGCGGCTAGTGCTCTCTGATCTTGTAACTTTTTCATACGCTTCCTACGATCATGTGCCCCTCGACTGAACCATCCTCTCTTTTTCTGAGGGAATGGCTCCTCGGACTGAGCTTTAAACACGAATATTCCTTCTTCCGTATCAGCAGAGTACCCTGAGAGGGCAGGCTGAGAAGAGGCACCTTCGCTTCTAGGCGAACCAGACAATTGACGATACACGTCAGATGGTCCTTGGTCACTCATACTGTAAACTAATGAATAGTCAAATAACACATAACAAGAAATACAATTATGTACGTATTCCCGTAATTTATTTCCTAACAATTTAAATTTTGGTGTCAACGGAAACACTTCTGTGGCTGAATCAGTGGCTTAGCTCTGATACCACCTTCTGTCGCAACCCCCGCCCCCCTATTCAAATACATGAACGGGCGGTCGCGACCAGTTTTGGTGGTATCTGGTATTGTCTAATTTGGCAGCGGAATTTTCATCAGGACCCTTGTTAGGAAATATTTTATCAGAGTAAAATACCACATTTTCATAATACTAAACACCTGGGATAAAACCAAAGTTTTAAGTACACACATTTTCATAGGAATAAATACTATTTTTATTTAATAAAAACATCTATTTCTTTTTATGTAACTTTATTGCCACTTTTACAAGCCTTCAGTGCTGTCCAGCTGACTTCTATTTGGCTTTCACATTTCGTTACCTGAAACGCGTTTAAAAACATTTTTTCAGTGGGAAATACTGGTGAGTGAATCCCAGTTTAATCAAGTTTAAATAAAATCCATTGTACAGTATTGAGGGCGATCTCGCAATTACATTTGTTTCCAAGTTATATCAATTAACATCCATGGTACTGTCAGACCTGACTTGTGGAAATGTTACCCCTCGCAAGGCAGTAACATAACTTTGTATACAAAACCCCAACATACTCATGATAATTGTATTCTTACAAATACTCAATAACTACTTAATATATAATTAATGGTGTGAGGTTTTGTAAAAACAGTTAACAAAAAGGAGATTACTCACCTTGCTGTCTTAGATTATCCTTTAGGGTTTCCTGGTGACAATCTATAATTTACACAAATGCACACGTCTTAGTATAATAACCCATTTTAACATTAGTAATATTCTCCCCGAGACGGTATTCTAACGACTACGTCGGGCAGAACCACGACAGCCGTTACGGAACCCTAGATCAATCAGGCAGAGTATCTAATACGTATCCAGGGGTTATGATACTTACAACGGAGCAGAACTTCGTTATTTAAGGGGGTATTATACCCGAGATTATGCCTACACTTCAGAAAATTCGAGATTGAGAAAAGAAATGAACGAGTAGACTGAAGATCCAAGGCCATCTACGTATTTGATTTCCACTTTTACGCGGCACGCGTAAGGTGTAACCCAAGGGTTACGCGGCCCGCCTAGTAGCCCGGGTAGGGTTTAGGTGATCCGGGTCATTGTCTAGCTTCGACGTGTGTTAGGCCACGTGGCGGCCCAAGGTTTCGCCATCTCTCACACGGTCGCGGCCCGCGTAGGCTTAAGGATTGGCTTACCTAAACCCCAAAAATTTGATTTTTAATTAATTTTAATAATATTCAAGGTATTCGGGGTCCATTTTCGCGTATGGGGTGTATTTTAAGACATATTGGGATATTTTAAAAATATATTAAGGTGTCGAAAATAATTCAAGGGTGTCGGTTTTCTTTAGGGTTGTTATATATTCTCAGTATTAGTAACAAGTAATGTATACAAAACCCCAACATTACAAATACTTAGTCACTGTTAAATTACACTTTAAAACAATTGAGGTTTTGTAAAAACAGTTTACAAAAAGTGAATGTACTCACATTGCTGGTTTAGATAACCCTACGGCTTTCTGGTGACTTCCAGGTTATAATCTATTTAAACAATGACCATGTGTTAGTAAGATAACCCAATTTTACATTAGCTATACCGTCCTACCGAGACAAAACTCCAACGACTGAGTCAGGCAGAGCCTCGACATGCGTTACAGAACTCTAGATCAATCGGGCAGAGTAACTAATACGTTACCGGGGGTTATAATAATTACAATGAGGCAGAGCTTTGCTTTTTAGTGGGTATTATACCCAAGAATTATTTTTACTACTAGAGATTTGAGAGAGTTTTTGATTTTTGAATGATTTCTCAACTGAACCTTGACTACTCCATTTATAGGCTGGAAACAGAGGGCCTCGCGGCCCGCGACAGCTTCTGCTGTCACCTTCGCGGCCCGCAACAGTAGTAGGGTAGGTCTTAGGCTTGTCGCTCAAAGGTATAGACTCGACACGACATGGACACGTGGCGCTTTGTGGGCTCGCCTGGTGTCAGCGGGTCGTGGCCCGCGACAGACTCATCTAAGTGTATCGCGCCCCACGAGCGGCCATAAAATTTTGTTTTATTCGATTTTTAATGAAATAAAAGTAGTTCAGGTCCGTTTTTCATATACGGGGTGTATTTTAGGATGTATAGGACATGTTTAAGGGATTCGGGAGAGTTGTTATACACGGGGCGCGACAAGGTGGCACCAGCGGCACCACATTGCGCAACGTGTCCCCCTCATGTGAGATCTACGGTGTGAGTCGACCAAGCTAGGGCCTACCCTAGTGGTCTCGCGGGCCTTGAAGGCCTGGCCTTGTAACTCTCGCGGGGCGCGAGAGAACCCTGATCAGACCTATATAAGGAGGCCTCTGCCTCATTCATTCTCGTTCAATTCTTTTCTCTCTAAAAGCTCCTATAATATCAATAGTGTTGCTCGATATAATACCCCTAAAAAGCGAAGCTCTACCTCGTTGTAAGTATCATGACCCCCGGTTACGTATTAGTTACTCTACCCGATTGATCTAGGGCTCCGTAACGCATGTCAAGGCTCTACCTGACTCAGTCGTTGGAATTCTGTCTTGGGGGTATGGCTAATGTAAATTGGGTTCTCTTACTAACACGTGTGCATTGTTTAATTTTAATAGATTATAACCAGGAAGTCACCAGAAAGTAGTCGTATTATCAAAATCAGCAAAGTGAGTACATCTTATTTTTGTAAATCTTTTTATGAGTCATTCTCTTTTTCTACCAAACTATTTTATCAAAACCTCAATTGTTTTAAATTATGATAACAGTGATTTAGTCTATGTATTCTATAATTACTGTCGGTATGTTGGGGTTTTGTATACATTACTTGTTACTACATTGTGAGTTGTAGCATGACCACAAGTCAGGACTGACAGTACCGTGGGTGGTAATTGGGTAGATATAAACATTGTAATCGCTCTCAATTCTGTAATCGCTCTCAAACTGGTATGCACTCGCTAGTATTTCTTGCTGATAAAACTTTTTAAAACGTGTTTCAGGTAACTTAATGTAAAGCTAATAGAAGCCAGCTGGAGGGCACTGAAGGCTTGGAAAAGTGGCTATAAAAGTTACCTAAATAAGAAAGAAGTTTTATTTCAATAAATTAGGGTTTATCCCTATAAACATATTATAATAAAAACTTGGGTTTTTCCCATGTATTTGTTATTTATAAAAAATGTGGTATTTTAACTCTGATAAACTATTTCCTAACTACGGTCCTGAGGTTTAATTTCCGCTACCAAATTAATAAACACCGATATCACTAATCTGGATCTTGTGGCACCCGCTCCCGGCGTAGGGGTTGGGGGTTGCGGCAATAAGAGTGTCCAGCACATCTTCAACCAAAAGGAACTGGACATGCATCGACTTGGGTAGAGTTGTTAAACGACTACGACTGCGAAATTCGATACCATCCAGGTAAGGCGAATGTCGTGGCCAACGCACTTAGTTGCAAAACTCATGTCAAGAGTGTTCGTTGCTTCCAACTCATCGACGATCTTCGAAACCGCATTCGCGAAGCTCAGTACTCCTCTGTTAATGAGGGTAACCTCTATAACGAAATGCGACGTGGTGCAAAAGAAAGTCTTATAACCAAATCCGATGGTATTCTATATCATTTTGATCGTGTTTGGATTCCTAATCGTGATAACCTTTGAGAACTTCTGATGAAGGAAGCACACGAATTTAGGTATTTTATTCATCCTGGTGCTGATAAGATGTATCATGACATGCGTATGCCTATTGGTGGCCTGGAATGAAGAAATATATCGCCACCATTGTTTCGAAGTGTCTCACTTGTTCCAAGGTTAAGGTTGAACATCAACGTCCCTCTTGCTTGCTCGAACAACCAGAAATTCCTGTCTGGAAATGGGAGAGCATTGCAATGGACTTTATTACTAAGTTCCCTCGTAGTTCGTCTGGTCATGACAATATTTGGGTGATCATTGATCGATTGACCAAATCTGCTCACTTTCTCCCCATTCGTCAAGATTACAAGGTTGAGAAATTGGCTTGTATCTACACGGATAAAGTCATTTGTCCTCATGGTATTCCTATTGACATCATTTCAGACCGCGGCAGTCGCTTCACTTCTCGTCTTTAGAAAACGTTTCAATCCGCGATGGGTATGTATCTCAACCTTAGCACAACTTTTCATCCTTAAAAGAGTTCTCTATATAACTATTTATAAACCATAACTATCACTAATGATCCATAATTATGATCATAAATCATGGTTGGTTAATAACTCTTGGGATTCTCACTATTAAAGGCTTCTAAAGGGAAATCGTAAAGTCCATTTAACTTATACAATTACTTCCATCAAGTAAATGTTAGGAACTTGTAGTTGTGTCATATTGGCAACGTTACTCAAATGATCCGTTAGGCCACATGAACGGATTATTTCTAACAATATATTCATGTTTCTCTTTCTCCTACAATTACATATATTAAATAGGCGATTTGGTCCTATGCATAAACATCCTAGAAATTCAATCTACCTTATTTATTTATCATAAGAATGTTAGACTATGAGGTGTGGAGAAGGGTAGTTCTCAAAGGATCATCCGCCATGTAGACGTCCACGTAAACATGTGTGAGGATGGGCCTAAAGGAGATGACCTAGGGTGTGGGGATGTGCCTTATATATATATATATATATATATATGGAGCCGCTAGAATGAGAACCACCACGAGTTATGAGAACCGCGAGAACCAAGTGCCACGGAGGGGCGTTGACCACGATTTTTTTTACAACTAGATCCGTATATTTTAACAACATTTGTAAAAAAAATTTCAAACGGCGCGCCCGAGGGGGTAGTTTTTTACACCCAAAGTTTGGTGTTTTTATTATTTTTTTGTTTTTTCTTTTTTTTACAAACTTTGGGTGTATAAAACTACCCCCTCGGGCGCGCCGTTTGAATTTTTTTTTTACGAATGTTGTTAAAATATACGGATCTATTTGTAAAAAAAATCGTGGTCAACGCCCCTCCGTGGCACTTGGTTCTCGCGGCTCTCATAACTCGTGGTAGTTCTCATTCTAGCGGCCGCCTATATATATATATATATATATACAGGGGAGGGTTTAAGTGAGAACGCTAAATATCGCGAGAACCGTGAGAACGAATGAAAAAACCACGAGAACTTGGTCAAAACAATTCAAATTCAAAATTTCTTTTTACGCTTATCATTATTGTTCGAATACAATGTTTGAAATTAAATTTACATGTTTAAATTTACGTGAATTCGTAAATAAAAAAAAATTACACATGTGTAAGTTTGTCATTTACACATGTGTAAATTTGTTATATTTACACATGCGTAAAAAACTAGTAAGAGTGATTTTGAGAGGATAAATGAATTATTTGATGTTGTAAATTGTTTTTGATGTTTTATTTTAATTACAATGAGGTTTGTATTAAAAAAATTGGTTTTGATTGGTTTTTCATTCGTTCACACGGTTCTCGTAATATTTAGCATTCTCAAGATAACCCTCCCCTATATATATATATATATATATATATATATATATATATATATATATAGGGTAGGGTTCCAGCGTGAACAACCTCCCAAGAGTGAACTGCGTGAACATATATGGACCCTTGATTTCCTTTTTAGTTGTTAAGGGTAGGATTGTAATTATATAAAAAAATTAGATTTAAATCATTATTTTAATAATTGAATTAAGTTACATCTTTCCTAATTTAAATTCATTATCCACATTATGTTTATTTATTAATAAGATAATCATCACCATAATTCAAATTTTGATTTTTAAGATCCATTTAACCTTCATATTTCAACTGTATACACATGTGTACTTGGATATAAACAGAACAGTACACATGTGTACTCAACTTCGTACATATGTGTATAGTAATACACAGGTGTACATCAACATTCAATACAAAAAAAATTCTAAGATATCACAAAAACAGACGATATACGTATGTGTACATCGCATTAAAAAGAGGGCAAAATCAGAATACACATGTGTACATCGCATTTAAACAAATAATTATGTTAATAATTGAATTAAGTTACATCTTTCCTAATCCTTAATTTGATTTGTGAGAGATTTATGCAATCAATTTAAGATTGAAATTACACATATACCCTTTTTGTATTTAATTAAATGGAAAAAATTAACCAAATAATTACCATCATGCCACTCACTTTAATCTCAAGATCATAAAAATCAAGGGCCCAGATCAGTTCACGCAGTTCACTCTTGGGATTTTGTTCACGTTTGAACCTAATCCTATATATATATATACATATACACACACACACACATATATATATAGAAAGTATATCGTACATTACGACTTAACGTACTTCACGTACAACAACGTGCGTGATTTGTTATATAACATGCGTGATTAATGTTTTCAATATGCGTGATTATTGTATTTCAACATGCGTGATTTTGGATTTTTGAATTATAACGTGCGTGATTTTAAAATGAACGTGCGTAATTACCTGTCGTACGTGATGATGTACGATAAGCCGTAATGTACGTGTGTGTGTGTGTGTATGTATGCGTGTATATGTGTGTTTGGTATTAAGAAGAAAGAATCTCGGCTTCAACGTCTAGGGGAGGACGGAGACAACGGGGACGAACCGGGGGGGGGGGGGGGGACGGTGTGCAAGCCGTCGCCGCTCCTCGATGCACCCCATGCCGAGTAGTCTTATATTTAGGGTAAATCTAACATTAGTAAAAAGAATGCAAGATCTTAAAAGTTCTAGGTAATATACATATACATATATTATTTATACATAAATTATTTATATCGATGTTATATTATATTAATTTTTTAAAAGTTAATTTTGTTTTATTTGTTCATTAATTTATATATATATATATATAGGTAATAAGACTAGGTTACCCTTGTGTGATCTTAGTTAACAAAAAATTAATTAAGTTAGGGTCAAATGACATAACGTGTAACATTTAGAAACATTAAGTATATAACTCATCAATTTTAAAAATAAACACGACATTAAAATGTGTATGTATATATATAAAAGACAAAATTTGTATTTCACTCAAGTTTATATTTTACATTTAGGACCAAGAGATTCCTCACTTTAATGATCATGGATTTTTTTTTTCCTGCAAGGGGTCAAGGAACAAGCTTTTTTTTTTTACAATTAAGAAACTAAAATCCACAAACTATGGACATAAGATAAAACAAAATAGCAAATTTCCATCATCAAAACTATATCCATGTAATAAAGAATTACCACTTAATGAAATAGGGAACTAAACAATGATGATGAGAAATTTCCATAGCATTGTTGATGCACACATTTATATGATGCTACTGGAGGCTTTGTCTTTGTGCCATCAAAACTATATCCATGTAACCCCGATGCTTGTTGTTGTACACATGTTTGGGTAAAAATTCCGGGAATGAACACAATCACTAAGAGATAATACCATGCATGGTGCAGTCTATTAATCTTTCAAAAACTCTTCTTTTTGAGACGTGAACTTCATTAAAAATAAGCCAAACCCGAAAACCAAGCGGCCACCACACAACTACATAATTAAAAATTTACACCAGTTTTCCCAGGATAAACTCTTAAATTTCGATCTATTTTTGAGCCATAGGAACCCCAATGTCTTGACTTCGCTGATCACCTCTTCGATCCGCATCCTTCTATTCTGGAAAGTCGATTTGTTTCTAGCTCTCCATAGACTCCATATCCCAATATACACAATACCATGGAAAAAGCTTTTCTCCGGCTCTTGTAACCCCACGAGATTGTGCACCTCGACCGAATCTCTAACCGAAAAAACGAAGATACTTTGAACCTTGCACCACGCACTCACGCGCTGCCACAAAACAATTGCCATCCCACAGTTAGTAAACAAATGATCTGTCGTTTCCGAACAACTCAGACATAAAGGACATCCCTCCTCTTCCACATATATATACCTGACTCTGAGAGCATCTCTCGTCGGAATTCTTCCCAGCTCTGCCCTCCTGACGTGAACATTGCACTTCGCTGGCACCCTTTTACACCAGTCAAGCACAAAAGAGCGGTTGTGAGTAACACTCTTCATCAACAACTTCTTAACCGAACCGACTGAAAAAGCACCGTCTTTGTTTCCGAGCCATTCCCATTTATCCAGCCCATCCGTGAGAACAATCTGATCCAGGATATTGATAAGACTGCCTAATTTAGACATTTCTATCACACCCTGCAAAAATCAGAGTTGAGTGTAACGACTCGTATCTTCATTGCACACCAGAAGTATAAAATGCTAAGACTTCTAGAAAGTTGAACGCCCGCTAAGTACTCAAATCCCAATGGGTTCTCCTATTCCAACCGTGCCCTAGTTTGAATATGTAACCTGAGAAAGAACATGCGAAAAAGTCAACATAAAGTTGGCGAGTTCATAGTTTGTTTGAAAAAGATTTAAAATAAATCTTTTTGGTAACCGGTTTAAATATTGTTGAGAAACGTAATAAACCATTTTTCTCGGCATGTTATTTGAAAAAACTTGGTGCTTGTAAAACTTGTATAACCGTCAATGTCCGTGTACGACAGAGACAACATGCCCGCATGTACCTATAACCAACCTCGAGCTAGTGAGTGCCTCGCCAACCGTGTACTTAAGACGGTACACTAGCAGTCGGTTATAGTTCCAATATGTAGTGAGGATTTCACTGTACAGTTTTAAGGACCCTACGGCCCTTCGGTTCAGTAGAGGACAATCCAGTCCTTATGTTTGTATGTAGAACAATCTAGTCCCTATGTTTGTATGTAGGACAACTATAACGCCCTGCTTTTTCGTAACTTTCCTTAATTAGAAAACGTGTCTTGTATTTCTATTTTTGGAAGTTGTTTCTTTTGTATTTCGCATTTAGTTTCAAACCATTGTAAATCCGAGACGTCGGTGGTAATGAAATTCTATTTTTTAATTCATGCTTATACGTGTTTCAATACTTGGATTATACGTTACCAATCTCAAATACATTCGCGCGATCGATACTCATCATACTAGTACCCATAACTTATACGTACTTGTTAACTATTAAATACGTGGTTAATAATAATAATAATAATAATAATAATAATAATAATAATAATAATAATAATATAATAATAATAATAATACTATAGTAATCATCAACGTAAGTTGATGTTATGTATTCAAATATTATCCTATATATTAAAAAACAAACCTTATGAATAGTTGCTTCACCATTCAAGGCTTGCCACGTGGCAAGCCTTTTGTTTTTTTTTCATTTTTGTTTTTTCTCATTTAAAATGAATAGTACCTTCTCCATTTAAACCTTGCCACGTGGCAAGTTTTTTTTCCCATTTATCCATCTTTTATCAAAATAACGGTACGGTCCTGTTCGGTCTCGGTACATGAAGGTAAAAACCGGCACCAGCTTGGTACAGAAAACATCAAATGTATGTACCGAATTGATATTGAAAATTTTTAGTTTGGGAAATTCGGTACCTCTAACCAATACCATTTGCTCATCCCTGATCACGGGTACCGTACAAACACCAACGGTATCGTACAATTTTTTTTATTGATTTTCTTCAACTTTAGTGTTTTTTTAGTTTAAGGGCTAGGGATGAGCTCGGTGCCAACCGATACTAAATTGGTACTGGTACCGAAAATACCGGTTACGGTACAGGTATATGAAGGTAAAAATTGGTAGCAAACCGGTAGTAGGAACGCCAAAAGTTAAAACCGAATTGACTTAAAATCTTTCGGTTCGGGAAATTTGGTACCGTTACCCAATACCATTTGCTCATCTCTGACCACGGGTTTCATACGAACAACATCATTACCATAAAACTTTTTTTTGTTGATTTTCTTTCGGTTATACTATTTGCTCATCCCTGATCACGGGTACCGTACAAACACCAACGGTATCGTGCAACGTTTTTTATTGATTTTCTTCAACTTTTAGTGTTTTCTTTTTTTTAGTTTAAGGGCTAGGGATGAGCTCGGTGCCAACCGATACTAAATTGTTACTGGTATTGAAAATACCGGTTACGGTACAGGTATATGAAGGTAAAAACTAATAGCAAACCGGTACCAGGAAAGCAAAAGGTTGCTACCAAATTGACTTAAAATCTTTCGGTTCGGGAAATTCGGTACCGGTACCCAATACCATTTGCTCATCTCTGACCACGGGTTTCATACGAACAACATCATTACCATAAAACTTTTTTTTGTTGATTTTCTTTCGGTTATCTTATACTGTTTTTTTTTCTACATTTTCTTTTTATTCTTGTCAGCGGTTCTATACGTAACGCGCTCGTAGTGATTTCAAAACCCATGTAAACACAGTGTTAGTGCATTCATCTGTCAACTTCGTCTTAGATCGTGTCTCGGTTCGTTGCGAAGAATGTTCAAGAATGATGTCATGATGACATCACCAAAGCAACATCATCATGACATCATGACACAAGATGACAAAAGCAATTAAGGAAATGATATTGTAATTACGTTCATACATTTCTGATTTCGCTTTTATGTCCTAGATGAGGATTTCGCTTATATGATCACATGGTGATTTCGCTCACATGTCATGACATTGGAGCGAAATCAACTGCAATATAAATACCCAAATGTGTGATCATTCATGGAACTTGGAGCGAGATCTTTTCATATGCTAGGTAACCAAACTCTGTCAAAATCATTTCAGAAAGCATAAATAAAGAAGATATTGAAAGGAACAGCTGTTGTTACATTACGTATTCTGATTCCGCCTTTATACGTGATGATGAACTGCCTTGACTGATCGTTTAGGGTCACGACACGGTCCAACAAGTGGTATCAGAGCTTCAGGACGAGGAGTTCATACTACTTCAGTTGATTCGACATTATTCTCTCATTTCTACTCTATTTCACTTTTTTTTCGGATTATACAAATTACTACGGTCAAAATGAGTTGAAGTTCAAATATATTGTGCGAAACTGGTTTTTAAACAATACGTAATAATATCAGTTCTTAAAACATAGTAAAACTCAATCAATTTTATCAAAATTCAATCAGTTTTCGAACAGGAACTTCAAACTCAGATCTGGAACGAATTTGTGGTCGAAATTGAACAATAATCATATCATTGTGTTCGGAATTAAGTATAGATCATTCCTTGAAAGTATCAGATTGTATTTCGGATTAAAACATGGTGAAATTTGGTTAAAACTTGATTTCGCTTTTATGAACATCGAGAGATAGTTGACTGATTTCGTTTTTGCGGACACTTTAAATCTGATTCCGCTTATTTGAACAGTTTGATTCCGCCCTTGTGACACTTTAGTGATTCCGCTTTTGTGACACTTAAGGTCTCGATTATTGTGACACTTAGAATTTTGTGTTCATCAAATTACGTGAACCGTTTGAAAAGTAAATTGAATTGTGTGATACGTAAAACAAGTTGGTTGAAATATGTGAGCATGTGATTTTGGTTTAAATGTCAAAGTATTTCATGTGATTGAACATTGAATAGTGTGAACTGTTTGAGTGCTTACATCGATATGTGTATAAGAGTCTATGAAGTGTTAAAGATGTCAGATTGCATGTGATTGCATATGATACGTGTATTAATCTGATAAATTGTTATCATTTGGTTTGAATTAAAATCAGTTTGCATGTGTGTTGTATACAAAATTTTTTGAGTTGATAAATGTTGGCAAGTGAAACAAAATAGGAACGGTCCAATGAGATTTTAGATAACATTGAAATTGTCGGATAGCTTTAATTGTTTGATTGCATGTGAACTGACAATGAGTATATTGAAAGTTGTGAAGTAATCTGTTTGTCGGCAAAGTTCAATTGAGTAAATCAAGGTTGCATGAGTATGTTATAATAATTGTTTGCACGTGAAAGATAATTGTTGTCTGACACATTCTAAGAGATTCGTTTGGTTTAATCAATATATCATGTGATTGTGTTGGAAAGATTTAATTGAATAGACTTGTGGTCACGTGATTTTTTTTTATATATTACAGTTAGGTCGTTTTGTGTGGTCAGTTGCGTGAAATTATCCAGTTCATACGGTTTGGAGTTCAAAGGTTTCAAAGGGTCAAGTCATTTGAATTCGATTCGGGTCCTAGAAGTCCACACAGTTGGTCAACTTTCAGTCCGCACAGAAAATCATCAGTTCGAGTACTAGTTTGTTTCAGTTAATTGAGAAGTTGTTAAACTGATTGTCGTTTGTTTTGTTTGGTTGCTAGGTAATTGAAGATATCAGGCAGTGGTGAAGAATTCTACAATACTTTCTACAACGCGTTCAATTCCGAATCATCCGATAGAAGATCTGAGATGAAAGAATATTCAAAAGAGATTTCGGAAAATTTGAAGTTTGAGAACATGTACGGAAGCCAACAAAAGCCACCAAAGCTAATGAAAGTGGAAGATTATCACTGGTGGAAAAACAGATTTGAGGGTTGGGTAAAAGCTTTCGCTACTGAAAGCTGGTTAAAACTGACACATGAATATGTTGCACCAGTAAAAGAGGGAGGAGAGTTAATAGATCCAAAAGATTTTACAGAAAAAGATATAAAAAATGTTGTGGCTGAACATAGAATGATAACATTGATCAAACAGTCAGTAAGAGAGGATATTATTTCATTACTCGAACAAGAAAAGACTTCAAAAAGTCTGTGGGAAGCGTTAGAGAGAAAATGTGTAGGAAGTAATGAAATTGTTAAAAACAAAAAAAAAAATTGTTGCGTAAAGAGTTTGATTTATTCAATTGTATGAAAAATGAGTCTGTTTGTATAATGATTGAGAGATTCGGACATCTGAAAATGGAGCTGATCAGACATGAAATCTTACCTTCTGAAGAGGAGCTGGTGGATAAATTGTTTGATTCATTGCCAAATGATCAAGAGTGGCAATACTTCGCTTTAATGTTGAAGAACACTATCAAGCCTGAAGATTTGAAAGTGGATTTGCTAATTGAAAGACTTGAAAGCCATGAGTTGGAGATAAAGAGATCTAAAGTCAACAATTCAGCTTATCAGCAGAATGTGGAGCTTTACTACAGAGGAAATGTACCGCAAGCTGGGTCTCCAAGAACAGCATTTTCTGCAGAAAGTTCAAGTTCAGTGAATAATGAAAGTCTTCACAGTGGTTTTCACAGTGGATCTTCTTTAACAACTTCTGGTCAATCTGCTTCCAAGAATTTGTTTCAGTGTAATATCGCAGTGGATCTGAAGAATGGGCAGAATTTCAGCGAAGAATCGGCAAAACAACAGATGGTTTTCTTGGCATCTGTACTTGAATCGTATGAAAGCCTCGTTGCAGGGAAGATTGGCAATACCAATTTGACTAAAGAAGATTATGATCAATTAGATCCCGAGGAGATGGAATTAATGGATATAAGATGGTGCATGGCCAGTGCGGTTCGTCGGGCACAGCGGTTCATGGAGATCACGGGGAGAAAGTCAATTGGTGGGCCGTCTACCAAATTGGGATTTGATAAATCCAAGGTGACATGTTTCAAATGCAAACAAAGAGGTCATTTTAAGCGTGAGTGTAGAAATGCGTATGCTGCTGATGATTCTGAAAATCCATTCAATGAAGATTACTACAGAAAGGCGATTTACCATCAGAACAAGTCTGAACCACCAAGATTAAAGCAACCAGAAGAAAAATCAAGGGCTCTTGCAGTTATATATGACGATGAAGGATATGACTGGAGTCAAGAGGTTCTACCTGAAGAAGATGCAGTTGGATATGCATTTGTTGCAAATGATGAGCATGATAATTGGTGGAGAAGAGACAGTGCGAGATGGGAGATTGGCAAATTGTATGAACCATTCAAAGAAGCCCAGAGAGCTAAAAGATGGAATGAAGAGTTAGAGTGTTACATCGATCCACAGGGTAATCCAGTAGTTGATCCATCAAAAGTGGATTTTGATGCTGTAACCAATGTGTTTCCAAGTGAGGGCACTTTCAACACAAGAAGGCTTTCTGATAAAAGCTATTTGCCAAATTTGATGATCAAGTTAAAAGAAGTTTTTGAAGCAAGTTTACCGAAGGTGGTAGAACTGAAGAAAAGAAAAGAAGAAGAATTGAAGAAGATGATTGAAGAAGTGAAGACTGTTGCAAAGCTTGCTGGAGAGGAACAGAGAGCTGAAGAAACACAGAAGAATGAAGAAGCTCAGAAAGAAGAAAAGGAGGAAGATCAGAAAACTGAGTCAGAAGAATCGGTGCTGAAAGAAACTGAGGTTAGAAAATTTTCTGATTTGTCGAATGTTGAAATCTTTGATAACAAAGAAAACAAGTGCAGGAATTGCATAGAAATGTGCAAAGCCTGTACTGAAAAAGATGATATAATCAAAACAAAAGATAATGAATTAAGCAAACTTGAAAATGGTTTTACAATAAAATGTAAAGATATGATTGAAAAAGAAGAAATTTTGAAACTAAAAGTTGAAAATTTGACACAGAAATGTCAAGGTCTTGAAAAAGATAATGATGTTTATCGACAACTGTGTTCTACAAAATGTGTCGATTGTGTTGAAAAAGAATCTAAATTTCAAGATTTACAAAAACAGTATGATTCTTTAAAGTGGTCGAGTCAGAGAGTACAAGAAGCTTATGATATTTTGAAGAGCCAAGTCAAAAGTTTTGATCAAAGATTGTCTGAAACTTTAACAACCAAAGAAATGTATGAGAGACAGTTTAAAGAAAAGCAAATTGAATTAAACAAATGTGTTGATGAAATTGCAAATCTTAAACAAGTCTTGGCTGAAAAAGAAAAGGTTGTTACAAAACTTCAAAGTTATCATAACTCTTCGTACATTCTCGAACGCATTTTCAACATCACACCAGATGACAAAGATACTGAAAATTGCAAAAAGGGTATTGGTTCAGAATTTCATCAGGTACCACCACCATTGAGAAACAATTATACTTTTTATGATGAGGAAAAGGTGGCAAAGGGTTTGAATATAGCTGACCAGTTACCTGAAAGTATCGATGTGACTTACTCCAAATCTGATGATGCTAATGATTCAGAGGTGGTAAGTAAGGTTGTTGAAAGCGTTTTGAAAGATGAGTCTACAAAAGGTAAGTCTGAATCACAGGATGAAAATGAAGGAAATCTTTATGATGGTTATCTGAAAAACACAAAATCCGAGAAAAATTTGAATGATGATTCAAAAGGATTGGTTTATACCATGATTGGATCGGACAAATTATTCTTAGATGTTGTATTCCCGATTCAGAATGTGATTTCAGAGAAGGTCGATCAAGTTTTCAAAATGGTTGAGATTGAGAAGTCTGAGATTCCAAAGTTTGCTGGTAAAGGTCATAAATCTTTTTATAACAAACCTGGTTTTAAGAAGAAAAACATGAAGGCTGGTTTGGGTTATAAAAAGAAACAGAATTGGAATCAAAGTAAAAAACCAAATTTGCAACAAAAGATGAATTTTGTTCAAGGGAAAAGTTTGAAAGAAGAAGAAAAACTCAAATTTGGACGACAGTCTAATGAGGAGTTTGATGCTATGAAAAAGAAACAACAACAGGCCAAGGATGTTTCAAAGAAAGTGTGTTTTAAATGTGATCAAATTGGACATGTTGCAAGAAAGTGTCCAAATCCAAAGCCTGTTGATGTTGAAAAACAGAAATCTGAGGATGTGAAATCGAGGTCAACCAGATTTGATTCGAAACAAACTTGGTGGTACAATACAAACAAGTTTGCTTCAAATCAAAATTGGAAATCAAACCCGAACAGGTTCGATTCAAGACAGACCTGGAATTCTCACACACCCAGATTAAGAACAACACAGAGTTGGAGAATGTCTGTTGATATGACAAAACCTCAAGAGTTTTGGAAACCTAAAAATGTTATTCAAAAACAAAAGGTTCAAAAAGAGACAAATTTTTATAAAAGAGGTACTCCGGAAGGTCAAATGTGGAGTGCTAAGAAACAAGTGACGCCGGTAAAAGATGAGAAAGTTGAAGTCAAAGTTGAACAAGTTTTAAGTGACAAAGAGTTTCCGAAATTAAATGAACATTATTGTGTTGAAATGCCTAAGGTCCAACAGACCTGGGCTAAATTGTTCAAATAATTGATAAATTTTGAAATGTGCAGGTGCTCAATGAAGCTGAAGATTGTGAGAATGGTAGTTGGAGCAGCCTGACACAGGAAGAGGTTGCTGAACCCTGGTTTGGTTGAACAGGGAGTTTAGTTTGATTGTTTTCTGTATATAAATAAACAATATTTTCAAAACCCTAAAAATTTGAAAAATTAAAAACCAAAAATATGTTTTAGTTTGTTAAAATTTGAAAAACCATAAATATGTTTGTTTTTAATTTTGTTTGAATGTATGTTGATTGAATATGCCGAAATCCTCACGGCTGAACAAACATGATTACTTTCATCAGATTGAAAAACGGTTTTCAAACTGTTAAGATCAATGGGTTGTAAATCATGGGGGTACGTTATATTTTCTGCAAATCAGAGCACTTGAAGCAGAAAATGGATGGCGAGACAAAGCTATCAGTGTTGGTTGTCAAATTTTCTTTATATGATTTTGCATTTTAGGGGGAGTAATATTGTCAGAAAATACAAAAACATTTGAAAATTTGAAAAATTCAAAAACATGATAAAATTCAAAAATTTGAGTTTTGCGTAAAAAAGAGGAAATGATAGTACATCAGTAGACAGTTACAGTACGCTAAAGAAATGGAAAGTTTAAATGTGTTAAACGATCTCACCGTGGATGTGTCGGTAGGTTTTTATACATTTAGTAAACTTTTTCGGGATATAAACCTAAATTCAAACTTGCTTATTTTGTGGGGAACACTACTTGGATATATAGGTAACCCCTGAAATCTCGTTTGAAAGGTCTCTTAATCTGATATACTAGGTCTTTATACTCAATGATGTCTGGGGTATTATTCCGAGACTTCTGCTGAACGGTGGTTCTGACCTAGTCCTTGGATAATACTTGCTGCAATGCTTGAAATACAACATTAAACCCTCAGCATGCTGAAACAATAAAATTGATAAATGCTGTTGTTGTAAGCAAAAAGATCCTCTAAAGGGGACACACCGAAAAGTCGAAGCTGATATCTCTCTGCGTATACGGAAGTATCGATCTGAGATCCCTTGGCCCTCGCATACCTAATTTATATACAGATATCATTGTAGTATACTCACCTGTAAGACTGATTATTGGGATTCTGGATACGGGAGTATATTCAAGAGGTGGGAAACATGAATGAGTTTAAGTTCCTAAAATACCTAATTCGTATCCTGAATCAGTTGAAATTTGTATGAAAATTTAAGTGGACAATTATATCGACAATCTAAGTGAATTGTTTAATGCATAATGTGATTTTAAGCTCAACGGTACCTGTGATTTGTCATAAACTGATATGATCCTCTGTCACATACTCAAACAAAAATATTATTTGTAAATATGTTTGTACATATTTCTTTACTGCTTTATGTTTTCAGAAAATACAAAAAGATTTTGATTTCTGCTTTATTTTTGACAACTGATGTCTGAGTGCTGAGTTTCAAAATCTAAGTAAGCTGATCGTGTTTCTAAAAATAAAACAAGTTCATTAATTTGAAACTTGAAGTTTTAAAATAAAAAATTCAAAAACAGTTTGTGATATCTCCAAGGTCATTAATTTGGACTTGGATGATTAACTAGTGAGGGATTTGGATGCTTATATTGTTATAGAGCTAGTTTCCGATACGATTCGATGAAACTGCCAAATTTATGAGAAGTGATTTTGAAGAGATTGAATTGTCAGATTATGATTTCTGGAAGTTTAAAATGTTATTACTTATAGTTGTATGAGTGATTGCAGGAAAAGTCCAGACTACGATCCCGAGAGCAGAGTTTAAGGGGGAGTCTGAAGACAAGCTGAAAGTTAGGAGGAGCTTGTAGCTGAAAAGCTAGGTGTCGATCCCAAAGCACGGAAGCTTGATGAAAGGGGGAGCCTGAAGCTGATAAAGACTGAAGACTGAGAAGACTCGACACTTAAGACTCGTCAACATCTGAGGGGGAGTCTGTTAGTGCATTCATATGTCAACTTCGTCTTAGATCGTGTCTCGGTTCGTTGCGAAGAATGTTCAAGAATGATGTCATGATGACATCACCAAAGCAACATCATCATGACATCATGACACAAGATGAAAAAAGCAATTAAGGAAATGATATTGTAATTACGTTCATACATTTCTGATTTCGCTTTTATGTCCTAGATGAGGATTTCGCTTATATGATCACATGGTGATTTCGCTCACATGTCATGACATTGGAGCGAAATCAACTACAATATAAATACCCAAATGTGTGATCATTCATGGAACTTGGAGCGAGATCTGTTCATATGCTAGGTAACCAAACTCTGTCAAAATCATTTCAGAAAGCATAAATAAAGAAGATATCGAAAGGAACAGCTGTTGTTACGTTACGTATTCTGATTCCGCCTTTATACGTGATGATGAACTGCCTTGACTGATCGTTTAGGGTCACGACACGGTCCAACACACAGACTAAATGACAAAAGAAGTTCGCCGCAACGCGGCCATAGTAATAAACCTAGTTAAATTAAAACACTATAAAGAAGCAACAACTTGGTGCATATGTGGGTTGTAACATGGGCATGGGGAGTGTTTCAAAAAAAAACTTAGATTTTTGACTTTTGCTTACTTATCTCTTATCTATCTTTTCAACAACCAGACATCTCCATCTTCATCTTCACCGATCATCTCCATCTCTCTTCTCTCTTCCCCCTCTCTCTAGAATGATTCTGAGATGGAAAAAGAAGGAAACCCAACTTCCACTCATAGCAATCGTCTTCTTCCTCATTGTCCTCTGTACCATCTTCTACAATGAACCCCGAACAACTCCAATACTCAAATCGGAGTGTTGGGAGTCCAAGGGTGGAGCCGGTCTCTGTCGACAGGGAGATGGTGGTGTTCTGTCAAAGTCAGTCCAGTGTATCTGTTTCACGGCGGCGCTTAGGGTTCCGACGACCCTCTATGTTCTCCGGTCACGACTCCGGTGGATCTGAACCCTGACACTGGTGACCGGGTTCACATTTCCATGGATAATTTGGTTTCCTGTACGAAGGTATGTTTCCATTTTACTCGGTTAGTACTCTAATTTCCTTATATGATGCTTGCATTTCTCGATTTAGGTCCAGTAGTTGCATGTGCTATATTCTTGCTCTCTTGGCTGCTGGTTTTTTGTGTTGAAGTTGTGGCTGTTCCGGATTCTAATTACCATTGTAAGTTTGAATGGATTTTGTTTTTATCGTTTTGATGTTTTAGATTTTGCCATCAATTTGATTGCTGTTGTTTTTTATAGGTTAATTTGTTATTATTAAGAGTTGAGCAGGCTATTTTTTTATTATGTGGTTAGGGTTTTATTTTTTCTGGTTATATTTTGTTACTGATTTAATAATTTTCTTTTTGTGGAATTACATGGTTGATTAGCTGGTTGCATTTAGAATTGTGGTCGGTTTATTGTTATCTGCTTGATGTTCTATCTATGATGCATACACCATTTGGTATGTTGTTTATGTTGGTCATTTTGAGCAGTCACAACCACATCTCAGGCGGCGGTAACGCATTCAGGAAGCTTACACTGAACTGTCGCTTAAGGTGGTATGTGCTTGATTTTAATGTGGTTTTGAATAAGTGTGTATGTGAACTGGTTTGTGTTTCAGGGTGTGTGTGTGTATGTGTGTGAAGGGATGAGCTAACTTTGATGATTCCAAACTTCCAGAATGTAGACCTCTAGACCTCTATAATTTGTTTGTGGCAGTTCACGTGATGACCGAGTCAAAGTGTATGTAGTGGTCGCCGACGTAGCACGATTGCACAGTGATGAGTGACCTCTGTTATTAAAAGATTGGTTTTTGTTTTAGGGTTCTTTTTAGAAGTACGGATGATAAAGTGGTTATGGAAATTATGTAATATTTTAGAGGGAAACAGTTTCATCGAGGATAAAGTGTCATAACAAAGATTTAGGATTGCATGTTTTAAGCCCTTGAAATTTGTACAAATGTGCTCTCTGATTGGTCAGTCAAGCTTCAGAATCTACCAATGCATTAGACCTTCAAATATATCAAAGTGAAAACATTTATAGTTTTAGCAGAGAATATATTCATAGGCTAGATTTTTTTCACAAGGTATTTCAAATGGTGTTTGCGTGAAATGGTGCTCTAGGTGGTCTTATTTTGTGACATGTCAGGTATGTAGCATCATATGCAATATCTTAGAATGTTTTGTTATAATGAACTTGAAAAATAGTGTCAGGTATGTAGCATCATATGCAATATCTTTGAATGTTTTGTTATGATGAACTTGAAAAATAGTATTTGGTTAATATTTTTGAGATACCAGATGCCAAGGGTGGATGGTTATGAAGCAACTACAGCAATTCCAAGGGCAGAAATGAGAAGCGTGCTAACATGGTTATGTAGTGGCTACCGTCACTGGGGCGTCCGGTGGTGGTCTGAAGGCTGGGTTTTTGTAATTATGGGAGGCTTTGTGAAACAGTAAATAACACGAGTCGAGTAACGATTAATGTTTGATTTAACTTTACAACTCACTTTTGGTGTCATTTAGATCCGGCTTTTTTTTCCGGTGCGATGAGATAACTACGAGTCGGAAGGTTGGAGAAGAAGACAAGGACGGATGCTCGCATATAAGAACCCCGCCGCATTGCGGCGGGTACTAATTCCTAGTTATATTAAAACAAAAAAATATAAAAAGAAAATGGCCGAAATGGTGGCTGTTGTTATTTACTGTTTTGATTTTGTTTTTATAATTTCCCAACCCATATTGTAAGTTAGGTGAAATAATAATGTAACATAAATAATAAATATCTTGTACCACCTAAGTTGCAACATATATAAAAAAAAGGAAATGTGTTGGCTGTGACAGCCCATGCGACCGCCAGCCATCTATGGCAGGTTTTAATTGTTTTTTTTATTACTTAAAAAGCCAACTAATCATATTTATTCTCTACCAACTTAACCCTAATTTTTTCCCCTATAAATACCACTTATAACCAGCATTCCTACCACTTTTGCAACACTCTAATCACTCCCAAATCAACAAAAAACGCAGCTGAGTTCTGAAGTTCGGACAGATTGCTACCTCTTCACTAAAGTGAGCATAACTCACTCAATTCTTGTCCGATTGACCTCATTCTTTTTTCTATGTGCTTGGATTAACCTTAGCTTCGATTCCATGGGTTTTTCACAGTAAATCAGTCCCTGGAACGTCGCCAAAAAGGCCTCAAAGTTCACTGTTCGTTTCTGTTTTAATTAAATCTTTACTAAACTTGTTCAAACTTAAGTCTAACTCATCTCAAACCTATGTCCTTATGCTTATATCCACTTCTATGGTTATTTAGGCTTAAAAACAAGGTTGAGATATTCAAAATCAGAGGTTTAATCCTCACAAACTTTCTGTTTTGTTCAAGGGTTTAACCCACAATTGATGTTCAAGTTCAAGACTTGATATAAGTGTGATTTAGGATTAAATTGGGTTGTCCTACATAAAATCCACACATTGCTTGATGATTTCTTATGGATTAGTGTTTAGTATTCTTGTATTACTTGTAGTTCATTACCCTCCTTGTATGTTCAAAACATCAAGTGTAGTGGTGAACACTTAGAGGTGCCTAAAAGGAAGACTTTTCTTCCTACATCCTACATGATTTCTTTGACACTAAAAGAGGTATCTGAATGGAGGATTCATCCTCCTACCTCATTCTTGAAATACTAGACATAATAATATGTATATAATATATGTAATATACTTAACAAACCGAACCTTTGATGATGAACAAATGGACATTGTCAAGTAGTAAGTTTATCATCCGAACATCATATGTTAAGGATGGTTATTTTTATATGTCTAAGTTCTTATTGTTTAAATTCCTAAATCTTTAATCTACCGTTACTCTCCGATACTCATACGCCTTGTTTACTTCGTGTAGAAGGACTTGGTGTTCCAACCTCCTAATCAACAAACAACTCACTCGTGGATTCAAGATTTGCAAAACCGTGAGTACACTTGACCCATTTACTTTCAAAGACACTTTGGGTTGTAACATGTTATTATATAAAATACACACTCACACACTTACACTACAGGAAAACGGAGCATTAGCGGCGACTTTTGTCGTCGCTAAAAGTCCCACATGTCGCCGCTAAAGGCTTTAGCGACGACAAGTCGCCGCTAAAATGTCGCCGCTAATAGTCCGTCGCTAAAAGACATTGGTCGCCGCTAAAGATGTCGCCGCTAAAGGTTGTTCACTTTTAGCGACGACTTATTGATCTTTAGCGGCGACATTTGTCGCCACTAAAACTCAAAAAACAGTAAAAAAAATTCCAGTTTACTGCTATTACCAATTTTCCGAATACATACCAAACCATTGATGTATACATATATACACATAAAAGTACATAAACGTTAACTAGTTCGAATTTTTGTTTAAGTCAAGCATAAAACAAACAATTAAATGAAACCTTGGATGAAAAGAAGTCACCGCATTCCCCGATGTCATATTTATCTGCAACTTAAATGTGCTTCGCTATGTTTTCAACAACCGAATGATCTTCCTGATCGCTGCCAACATCTGCCATCATATCCGTGTCATCATCGCTGCCAACCGAATGAAACATTGATTTCTTCTGATCCTATTCTGATCAGCCTGTTACATTCAAATTTTAAAATGAGCATATTATAATAGTTATGCGACAACTTTCCCTTTTCTTGTCGTCATATATCATCTTAATATCCAAAACGCCAAAAATATGAAGCAAACACAAAGTTTATATCAAACACAAGAAAATGTCTATACTCACATCCTAGAAGTTCCATAATTTATTGTGCAGACAACTCATTTGTGGTGCAGAGCAGAAACCTGGCTAGTTATTAAAAGCTTCATAACTGACACCGATTTTATCACATTCAAGGCCATCTAACGTGAACCTCAGTCACTCAAGTAGCACCCACATAGAAAAGTTCCTTCCCAAATCTTACGGTTGACCTTGGCCACCCTTCAGAAGCATAAAAAACCAATAGGCAGTAAAAAATAAAAATAAAAAAAAATCTCGAACTAAGTTATGATAATACAATTGTTTCGGAAAAAAAATTACCTGTCTCGGAATAACAAAAAAGAAGTCTTCAAAGGAAAGAATGCTGTCATACCCAACAAAGTCCCCAACGAGGTTCACTCGTAGAAAGTTATCATGTGACGTAACAGCTCGGTTATTAGGCCCAATAACCACTTCCTGCTGCAATAAAACCAAAAAAAAGGAAAAAAATATGAAATATAAAAGAGATCAAAAGTTCTTCAGCAGTTCTATTCAAATTCAGTCATAGTTAAGTTGACGGTTATTAATATGGCGTACAGTGGTTTTCAATCCTGTCTTGACATTGATCCGAATGTTGAACCCAACTGAGTGGTGGCCGATACCAAACACGTGGAACCTAGGTAGACACCATGAACTAGTTTTAGATTTGCAGATGGTGTTAAAATAGGAAGATAAAAGAAAAACGATACATTATACAGTTCTAAAATGATATGCTATAGGTAATAAAGATAAGCATGTAACTACATGGGCCTCATCAACTCCTTAAAACCTTAAGAAATGAAGCATTACAATCTGTGTAACATATAGGATGATTAAAAAACGGCAAAGTCCATACCAGTCGCCAGGAAAACGGAGGCAGTGGGCAGTGTTCACCTTTCCTTTCCTCATCTTATTGACTGATTTCAACAACAAATAAGATTCATTGTCAGAAGGAAAAGAAAGAGCATTTAAATGCATAACATAATATGTAACCAATTTCAAAGAACTTACAAAAGTTTCCACAAGATGAAGGTACCCAACACCACTGCCCACAAGGACAACAAGTTGGCTATAAAGAAAAACATTTGAGAAGATGAGAAGTATTTTAACAATTTTTCAAATATAAAATTTCATTTATGTCAAGCATGAAATCAGTAATTCAATTTACACCAACAAAAACTATGTGAATTAGCTTTGGTTTTCATTATAACCTGGCAAACATGTCGGGTTGGGTCGGGTCATGGGTCAAAACGGGTTCGGGTCAAAACGGGTCAATTAAAAAAAGGGTTGTTTTGGTTCGGGTCAAAACGGGTTCGGGTTGGAACGGGTTTCGAGTCAGAACGGGTATCGGGTCGGGTTAGTTAAAAATGTTTTTTTTAAGAGATTGTACATCAAGGGGCAATTTTTGAGAACCGCTTGAACCACTAGATGAGGAAGTCTTAAGTGGTGTCAAAGAAGATGATGGAGCAGCAATAGACGCCACCTTTGCATTTTTTGCTCGAGAATCTTTCTTTCGTGATGACATATCGATATTTAAACTACTTACGTTAGATGCTCGAGTTGAAGCTTCAATTTCTTCAAACAATTTAGCCTCCAGACTTTCAATCTCTTCAATCTTTTGTAACTGGTGGTTTACTTCATCGCCACTTCCTTCGATCACGCTTGTCAACTCCTCAGTGTCGAGAAAACCTTAATGAAAACTGAGAATTACTAAAATGACATCATAGAATTTAAACAGATTTTGTAAATTTTGGCATACCATCGCTGGTGAAAAAAGCTCCATCCCATGAAAAACTTCTGCGCATTTCGACGTTGGCTTCTTCTGTTGAGTTTAAGTCCATCTGTTTATTGTTGTGTGCCATATCTCCACTGTTTATCACTATCAACTGCTGCTGCTGTTAGAATTCAAAATCCTAAATATGTTCCTTTCTTTAAGATAATCAACGATTTAGTGTCAAGATAATCATTCATCCAAGGTATGTACATATTTTAAAATCAAGATTATCTTTTTTTTAATATATAACTTAATTAAAAATCAATATTATGATCAATAACTCCAGTGAACAAAAATTATCTCTCTAGCATTTTGAATTATTATTCTCAATAGCATTCTAAATCGAAATAAAACTTATGATGTAATCGAAGCGGAACACACACACATAAACCTTAAGGGAAAATCATCGAATGATCATCTTGACCATTGAGTTTGACAAAATAGCCTTAGACTTAAAAGTTTTCCAATCAACAGTGTTTGACGAGTGTCCCTTAGAGCAATAAATTTCAATCTTGGTGCGCCAGATAGAAATTGGCTGCCAGGTTAAACGGCTTAGTCATAGGGATAGTACTTGACTCGATCCTTAAATAGAGCTTATGTCATCACTATATACACTGTCAACCATGAAAACAAACAATTATGAGGGGTTCTCTAGAAGATCAAAACCATTTTGGTGCAATCAGAGCATCTTATCCTATGCAGCTCAAGCGTCAAACTTAAATTCCTACAGGTTGTATACATATAAATGATGATTCTGATTTCTACAGCCCAACTTGATCTATTTTTAAGTAAAACATAGTAGTTAACTGACTCCAGGCTCAGTTTCATGAGTCACAAAGGTCCTTTTCCAAATAAATCAAATGGTGCGCTAATTAACACACTACCAATCAACTTCAAAGTTTATAAAAAAAATAATAACAATAATAATCATATTAGTTATTATCAATGCAAACACTCCACTAAATTACTTTAGCTATGTTTATTGCTATTAAACACATCTATGAAGATTATTGGATAAACCAAAGTGTACCTAGAAGTCTTGAAACACTTCTCTACAAAATCACCAGTCAGAAATTGTTAACTAGGCTTCAATTACTAAACAAAAAAGCGATGTTTATCAAACATAATAATCGAAAAATCCAACTGAGAAATTATCAAACAGAAAAGCATAACAGGGACCTTAGAACATAAAAGCGTCTATTTGACAATTTCAATTCCAAAACAAAACAGAACAACTTCGATTTAGTTGAGAAAGAACGCAGCACAAGTTGTAGTTGAAACTTCGAAATTCCTTTTCGATTTACACTCTTTATTGTTCCTGGCGATTCTGTTTCCACCCCCAAATTCACCTATTCTTTCCCAAGTCTCAACTACAGAGCCTGATAAGATTATTTAGTATACATGAAGTAAATCGCAAAATGGAGGCCTGGAAGAAAGGAGGCCCAAAGCTAGGGCTTTAGCAGCTTTAACCTTGAGTCGCCCTGCTGACACCCAAGCCTAATGCTCTGAAGCATGGTTCAAAAATATAGATTCAACACTAAAGAGGAAGAGGAAAAGTACCTGGTGGTCCGGCAGTGCTGAGAAGGTGTTGCGGCGGCGCTAGGGAGGTGGTCCGGCGAGGTGGTGGCGTCAATTTAGGGTTTGGGGTTGGTGTGATTTGGGAGGGAATGGGTGAATCTCCTGCCCGCCAATGGTTTTGATAACCTTACATGCTCTAATAAAACACCAACCCTTAGATTGCTTAATGATCAAACGGCTATGGATTAATTAAAAGGAGAGGACACGGATAGGACTTTTAGCGACGACTTTTCAGAAGTCGTCGCTAAAGAGGTCGCCACTATTGCTAGTTTTTCTTGTAGTGTTAACCATTCTTTATACTCTCAATCTGTTATACATGCTACTTGTTTACTTAGGTTCATGCTAGATTATACATGTTATATGTCATTAACTTTGCTAAGCCCTCAACTAAACATATATAGCGCTATCGGAGTAGCACACCACCCGTCGGGGTCTTGTTAAGTCTTTATTCTAAACGGTCTCGTCACTTTTGTGGCGAGGGATGCTAAATACTAGTGGACACTTAGGTTTGACGTATTGCTATGCATGCTAGGTACCTTGTTTACAAATTGCCATGTGGATTCGAGAAAATGCTTTTTACTTATGCTATACTTATTCAAAACTTGTGTACTCGCCTTTGCTTTTGCATTGAAATTATTTTAAGCATGTTACAGGTTGAGGATGATGATGCTATGAAACGAAGTAGCGATGATGCCTAGATACACATTTAGACGTCTTAGGTTAAAATTGTTGTATCAATTTTGTTATGTTTATGTTATGAACAATGTTGTCATTTGAATTTCTTGTAATGTGTTGACAATTTTATTATGACATGAAAATGGTTGATTTAATATTGTCACAAATAGTGTTATGAAGTCTCTTGCAATCTATTTCGTCTCATCCCCGATGATTCCGCCATCGGTTGGGGTGTGACAACAACCCACCCGATGTTCGTAAGTAGAACAACCCAGTCCCATTGTTTGTATGTAGGACAACCCAGTCCCATTGTTTCATATGTAGGATAACCTAGTCCCTAATTGTAAAAAAAAAATCCCGTCACTAGTCATGAAACTCATGCATGTTTCGAAAATACGCATGTGTTTTGGAAAACCGGTATGTTTAGCATAAACCTTTCATAAACCATTTGAGTTAGTTGTAATTCGTTTGCAACATGGTTTAGAAATATGAAATTTTCTTTCATCAAAATATTGTGTACCTTTGCAAAACTTACATGTCTTTCCACCCCCGAAAACATTTATAAACATGTAAAACTATAAAAAGTGGGGGTTATGAACTCAAAATTTGTGTTTCATGCGTTTTCTAGCAATCCGAATAATAATCTATAATCCCAACCTACATAAGACCTAAACCAATAAGGCACTGATAGAATGAGATGTTTTCGTTTAAGAAAAATGTTTGAACGACCCATTGGTATTATTATCCATGTTCTCATTATATATATTTACACACAATATATATGAAGTGAAAATATAAGTTTCATCAATGTTGGGATCCCACCCTAAAACCTCGTTTGAAAACTCATGTCAGCACACGTCTCGACCGTTTAATAAAATATATATATATATATAGGGAGGGGCTCATGCGAGAACCACTCTTATTGTGAGAACCATGAGAACCAATGTGAACACAACCTAAAATAGCTAAAAAACCTAAAAAAAAACCCTAAAAAAACCTAACCCCCACCCCCCCCCACCCAAAAACCTAAACCCCCCCACCCCCCCCCCCCCCCCCAAAAAAAAACCTAACCCCCCCCCCCCAAAAACCTAAACCCCCCCCCCTCCCCCAAGCTAAAAAAAACTAAAAAAAACCTAACCCCACCCCCCCCCCCCCCCCAAAAAAAAAAGCCTAAACCCCCCTCCCCCACCCCCCCAAAAACCTAAACCCCCCCCCCCCCCCCCCAAGCTAAAATGCTAAAAACTAAACCCCCAAAAAACCTAAAAAAATCTAAAAAAAATCCAAAAATTTTTTTTTTGATTTTTTTAATATTTTTTAGGTTAAAATCGCTACTTTTCGAATCCAAAAAAAAAAAATTTTTTTTTTTTTAAAAAAAAAAAAAAATTTTAAAAAAAAATTTTTTTTTTTTTTTTGGGTTCGAAAAGTAGCGATTTTAACCTAAAAAATATTAAAAAAATCAAAAAAAAATTTTTTGTGTGATTTTTAGCTTTTTTTAGGCATTTTTGGTGTGTTCACATTGGTTCTCGCGGTTCTCGCAATAAGAGGTGGTTCTCGCATGATCTTCTCCCTATATATATATATATATATATTAAGGAGAATAATCCATATCTATCGTAGATGCAAAATCTACTAAGATGTTGTTTGTTTTTGAAGAGGTAAAACGTTTGCAGTCTACGGACCACATCTGCAGACTCTGCAGCTGAAGATGTGGACCAAACATCTGCAGTCTGCAAGAAGAAGACTGTTTGTTTTTTAACGGCGCGAAAGTAAGTTCAACATATGCATAAACAAAATAGGTTCGACAAATAGGCTCGACGGATGCATAAAAAAAGTGTAATAAGCTCAAGTTGTGAACAATAACAACTTCTATCATAACTACATCAACACAGAAAATGAAAACAACTCACAAATTACAAATAGGTTCGACAGATGCATAAACAAAGCGAAAAAGCTCAAATTATGAACAATAACTGATTATTTCATCATAATACATGTACAGAAAGTGAAACAGATGATAATTAGGTTTTCTAATAGCTAATGAGTGATGATGAAGAAGCAGAACATACGAGAGTTAGCCATGGAGATCTCATTGCCTTCATTTGGATCGAGCCTGGCCTTGCCTCTGCCGCACTTGAGGATGCTAGCGGCGAGCCGCTTCTGTAGCTTCAGCGATACCATCTCCTCCTCCTCTTCACAGCGGCGAACCAGAGGATTAGGTTTTTGCATGATGGAGGCGACGGGGATTTGACGGAGGCAGAGAAACGACAGAGTTTGATGTCGACGAAGGCAGCGAAGGGGGGTCGTCGGAGGAAGAGAAGCGACGGAAGGTGGGGTCGAAGGTGATGTGGAGTGGCCGAGGAGGTGGAGGTGTCGGCTGGCCGGGGAAGATGGAGGTGTCGCTGTGGAGAAGAAGGATGCTAGGGTTTTTTCATTTATTTTTGAAAGAGCAGAGGTTAGAAGAGGCTTGAAGATGTGAGGCCATGTCTGCGCGAGGAAGAGAGGTTTTTTTTAATGAAATTACTTCCAAAAAACAAACACGTTGCAGACTCAAACGTCTGCGCGTGGTTTGCATGGGGCAAACATAAGAGGTTTGGAAGTGCTTTTCACAAAAATCAAACACCCTCTAAGTACCTATATTTATTTCTCAAATAAATATGTACTTAGTTCATCATCATAGTGAAATGATATATTTTTATACTGTTACACAACTAACGAAATCGTTGTCGAAAATACCATCATATCAAACATAAGAGGTTTGGAAGTGCTTTTCACAAAAATCAAACACCCTCTAAGTACCTATATTTATTTCTCAAATAAATATGTACTTACTTCATCATCATAGTGAAATAATATATTTTTATACTGTTACACAACTAACGAAATCGTTGTCGAAAATACCATCATATATGTATATATAAATATACAATTTATATATACATACACATGCTTGTGGGAAAAACGACAAGATACATGTTTATGACCATAGGGGAAGGTTCTATGCAGAACACTAAATATTGCGAGAACACGCAGAACAGAATGAATCACTCATTTTTTTCTATCCTAAAAACCTAAAAAGTAAATGAAAATGTTATAAATGTAAGATTTATTCTTTCTCACACTAGAATTTAAAAGAAAATATGAAAAATCTTCAATTTTTAAATAACCTACACGCATGTAGGTTATGTGTAAGCTAAATTAACTACATGTATGTAGACTACGTGTAGGGAAAAATATATGATTTTTTTATGTATATATAATACATATATGAATGTAAGAAACATAAAATTTAAGAAATATGAACCTTAAATCCCAAAATTTAGTAATTTAAAGTTGTTCTTTTTGTTCTCGCAATAATTAGTGTTCTGTAATGATCCTTATCCTATGACCATAAACATACATCCGGCTAAAGATCGTATAGCGCCCGTTAAGTATGTATGTTTTTTTTATATAATGTATAAATACTCATGTCATTATTCCAACTAAAAAATAGTTTAGCCCTGGTTTTACTTGCACATCACATTTCATAGAACACCACCTTCTTATATAAAATAGCAAAATAACGACTTTTATTAATAAAAATACTCTTGTAAACCGTTGTATAAAAGAATATTGTAAATTTAACAAACTTCTCATCATCAATTGTATTATACCAATAGTATTAACTTTTAGCACAGTAAGATTTGTATATATGCATTGATTAGTTGTACCTTATGTTCATTATACACTTGTAACTTAAACATCGAACGTTATTACATTTTGATTAGTGTATTGTTAGCTTATTTGTGTACTATTTGGATAAAGGTATTACTTTTAACGAAAATAAAGTATGTATATTAATCTCTAAAAGTCATATGTTACCTCTAAATTCTAGAGGTTATACTATCATTAACGATAGCATTAGAAAATAATTATAATTTTCTTTAGAGGCTTAATATTGCCTACTTATACGTTCAAAATATATGAAGTTTATCTTAATTTTTAATATTTATGAGTTAACATGTAAATTAGAAAGTTTTGTTGTCAAATGCAAATGTTGAAACTAAATATATCATGACTTAGACATTTGTGAATCATAAAATAGGTCATAAAACAAGCTCATAACAAGTTTTGGTTTATTTATTTATAAACTTTCTATGAAAACACCCACACTTAGGTGAACCAACATTGCCAGTAGAACTTGAACCCTTGAGGTTAACCAAGCTTGCTACACTAGATCTTGAACCCTTGAGGTTAACCAAGCAAGGAGAAGAAGGATGAGAAGGATAATAGATCTTGAACCCTTGAGGTTAACCAAGCTTGCTACACTAGAACACCAGTAGAACTTGATCTTGGGTATTTGATTCTTGTTGATTTAGAGAAAAAAAAAAGAGACAAGAATGTGTGGGAAAAGGGTGGATTCGGTTTGGGTATGAAGAGCCGAGAGAGGTAAAATAACAGAGTAAAATGGGTAGTCGAAAGCTTTGTATATTATTGAAAGGATAAAAGCTGGTTAACAAATCAGCACTGATTACAAAGAAGTATTTTCGACTAATTTATTGAAGCTAACAAACACTGCTTAAATAGTAAATAAACACAACTGAAAATGCAGAAAATAATGCAACGTAAACCAAAAGACCTGGTACCCCACCAACGGTCGACTCCACGTGCTCTTTCCATTAACTTCGGTCAACATTGACCAACACTCTCCCCCTTAATGTTGACCCGTTCCTTCAAGTCTTCAACTCCAATAAGTCCCCTCATTTCAGCAAACTTTATTCTTGGCAATGCCTTGGTCAATACATCAGCTTTCTGCATATCTCCACTAATATGCTCAACATAAATTTGGTCTCGTTCCACGCATTCTCGGATAAAGTGATACCTAGTATCAATATGTTTGCTTCTCCCATGGAAAACAGGGTTTCTCATCAAGGCAATTGCAGATTCATTATCCACCAAAAGCTGAACCTTTTGAGCTGGTTTACCCGTGAGATCACTAACCAGGTTTCTTAACCATAATCCTTGACAAGCAGCTGCAGTTGCAACCATGAATTCAGCCTCACACGAACTTAAGGCTACAGTTCGTTGTTTTTGTGAAGCCCATGTTATCAAGTTCCCTGAGTAGTAAAATGCCAAGCCAGTTGTGCTTCCTCGGTCGTCTAAATCAGTCCCGTGGCTGCTATCGCTGTAGCCTACGAGTCTGCCATCACCACCACTGCTGAATTTTAAACCAAAATCTGTTGTTCCTTTTACATACCTCAGGATTTGCTTCAAGGCTGCTTGATGACTTTCTTTGGGGTTGTGCATAAATCTACTTACAACACCAACAGAATAACTCAGATCTGCTCGTGTATGAATCAAGTACCTTAAACTACCAACAATCTTTCTGTACTGAGTTGCATTGACTTGCTTCCCACTTTCGTCTTTAGTTAATTGCGGTTTTGACTCCATAGGATATTGAGCACTGTTGCACTTTTCCATCCCTGCAGCCTTAAGAATTTTTTCAGCGTAACCCTTTTGTGTAAGCACTATACCATCATTTCTTTGAACTACCTCAATTCCCAAATAATAAGACAGCAGCCCCAGGTCACTCATATCAAAGACATTCATCATCTTTCTTTTAAATTCTTGTATCCCCTTTTCACTAGACCCGGTAACAATAAGGTCGTCAACGTACACGCCAACAATAAGAGTCAGATTTGATTTATGTACCTTATAAACTGCTGGTTCTTGTACACATCTGGTGAATCCCATATCTTTGAGTGCTTTATCCAATCGCATATTCCATGCCCTTGGGGCTTGTCTCAAGCCGTAGAGAGCTTTGTTCAAACGTAGCACCATCTCTTCCTTTCCCTTCACTGTGAATCCTGCTGGCTGAGTGACATACACCTCCTCTTTAAGTTCACCGTTTAGAAAAGCGGACTTGACATCTAGATGATGCACAAGCCACTTCTCCTTTGCAGCCATTGCCAATAGCAGCCTAATAGTTTCGAGACGTGCAACAGGAGCGAATGCATCTTCGAAATCAACACCTCTTTCTTGAACATACCCCTTGGCGACTAACCTTGCCTTGTGTTTTATGGTATTACCAGCTGCATCTTTCTTCAGTTTAAATACCCACTTCAACCCAATTGCCTTTCGGTTGGGCGGCAATGTGGTCAAAACCCATGTATTATTTTTTTCGATTGAGGCAAGTTCAGTTTCCATGGCTTTCTTCCAGGCTGCATCAGTTGTTGCTTCTTCAAATGTTGTCGGCTCATCGTCAATTAACAGCAACTCTGGGTTTTGCTCATACAAATCTTGTACTTCTGCATCATTCATCGCTTCTGAATCTTGATAAACATCATGAACCGATCGAAAACCTTGAACAGGGGTATCATCAAATGGCACATTATTGCTTTGTTGAGTGTTGTTGAATGTATGTTCTGTACTCGAATTTGTTTGATCATCTTGATGTAAATTTTCTGCAAAGACATCAGATTGTGAATCTGAGTTATGTTGTAGAGGGGTCATAGGGTTCACATCAGAACTGTCTTCTTCATTGACTTGGACTTGGGTCTCTTGTGGTTGGGCTGAATGGGCTACTCCACTAACCACAACATTAGCCCAATAAGGTGTTTTAAGAGGCTCCCCCATTGTGTTTTCATTCCAAGCCCACTTTACGTTTTCATCACATACTACATCCCTAGCAATTACAATTTTCTTCTTGTTTGGATTGTACAACCGAAACGCTTTACTACCTTCTGCACTTCCCAAGTACACCATTGGCTCACTTCTATCACTTAATTTTGTCAACCCTTTTAATTTCTTCACATACGCCACACAGCCAAACACTCTTATGTGAGAAATTAAAGGCTTCCACCCCTTCCATGCTTCGTATGGTGTCACGGTTCTTAGTGCCTTTGTACCAATTCTGTTGAGTATGTAAACAGAGTGTCGGACCGCTTCGCCCCAAAACGGATCAGGTACGTTCATAGTCTTGAGCAGTGACCGCGTCATCTCCAAAACGGTTCTATTACGACGCTCTACAACACCATTTTGTTGTGGCGTGTAGGGCGCCGTCAATTGATGCCGTATTCCCTCTTCTTGACAAAAATCGTTGAAAAGATTCGAGTTAAATTCGCCTCCCCTATCAGTCCTCAACACTTTAATCTTGAGTCCATTTTCTTTTTCAACCTGCATCTTAAATTTTTTGAACCTCTGAAAGGCTTCATCCTTCGTTTTAATTAGGTACACCCACATATAGCGAGAATAGTCATCAACAATCAGCAAAAAATAATTGTTACCCCCTTTTGTTGAAGGTGTGATTGGACCACATAAATCGGCGTGTAAGAGTTGCAACGGTTCCTTGGCTCTCCACAGTGTTTCTTTCGGAAAGCTTTGTCGTGCTTGTTTAGCTATCATACACCCTTCACACACCTGTGATGGATGAGTCACGCGAGGCATACCCGTAACCATACCCTTACGAGTAATTTCTTCAAGCAATTGGAAATTAGCATGGCCCATACGTGCATGCCATAACCATGATTCATCATCTAATTTCATGGTTAGGCACATAGGCTTTCCCGGTGTCAACTTAATTTTGTAGAGCCTATTTTTTGATCTCTGTACCTTCATAATCAACCTACCGGTCTTGTCATACATTTTCAGAAAGCCTTGATGTATTCCCACATCATAACCTTCCTCATCCATCTGTCCTAGGCTTATCACATTGCTACGTAGGGCAGGTATGAAATAGACATTGGGAATGATAAAATGTTCACCATTTTTACAATCAAACAGTAAAGTACCTTTCCCTTTGATCTGTACTTTTGAGCCATCCCCAAAGCGAACTTGACCTGTAACTTTTTCGTCTAATTCTGAAAACAGGTTCTTCTGCCCAGTCATGTGGTTACTGGCGTCGTTGTCCAAGTACCACATATTTCCATCATACTTCTCTTCTCGGTACTGGTCAGGATACACTTTTCCTTCATTTAAGTGGACCATCTTTGCATTTTCTTCTCCACTTATAGTTAACAGTAGAGCCGTTTCTTCGTCTTCTTGTGTCAAGTTCACCTCTTGATCTTGTGGCTTCTTATTTTTACACTCTGAGGCGTAGTGACCATATTGTTGACATTCGAAGCATTTCACGTGACTTTTATCTCTTGGCTTTCGGTTTGTTGCACTAGTTTCTTGGTGAAACCCGCCACCCCAGCGTCCACCTCTCCCCCGGGTCGAACCTCGACCTCTTGAACCATTTCTTCCTCCTCTGCCATTATTCCAACCTCGTCCTCGACCACCCGCCGTGTTCGTCTTGTTCGTTGCCTTTTGATTTGACGAATTTTCAGCCTTTGTGAACAGTAATTTGTTTTCATTCATCACACTTCCCTTCCTGAGATTCAGCCTATCCTCATAGGCCTTGAGATGCCCAATAGCCTCCTCAAATGGCATTGAATCGACATCCGAACTTTGTTCGATAGAGGCTACCGGATTAATGAACTTTTCGGGCACCGTATCGAACAATTTTCGGACTAGTTCTTCGTCTTCCAAAGTCGCTCCAACGCTGTTATACTTCGATATCATACCCGAAATCTTTCCGGCATACTCATCTATAGTTTCTTCATCCTTCATATGTAAGGCTTCGAATTCACTTTTCAATATCCGAATCCTTGCCTATTGCACTCGTTCAGCCCCTACGTACCGCGACTTCAGCGAATCCCATACCTCTTTAGCCGTCTTCTTCTTGGCAGCTTGTGAAAGTATCTCTTCCGGAATCGCTTGAAAAATGAAAGCCCGAGCTTGCTTATTCTTCTTCTCGTCTACAACCACTCCAGTTGCCGGTTCGATGGCTTCCCACAACCCGTGGGCATCCATGATAGCTTCCATTTTGATTGACCATGTGTTGTAATTTGTAGCGGTAAGAATCGGACACTGAAACGGGAAGACGTTATCTTTCGGAGGATTGGAGGATGTTACGACTGACATGGTTTCGAAACGAAGAAACTTGGGTATGCAATTGGATCAGAACAATAGCTCTGATACCAAATGTTGGGTATCAAATTGCAACAACAAGTAACAGAGGTAAAATAACAGAGTAAAATGGGTAGTCGAAAGCTTTGTATATTATTGAAAGGATAAAAGCTGGTTAACAAATCAGCACTGATTACAAAGAAGTATTTTCGACTAATTTATTGAAGCTAACAAACACTGCTTAAATAGTAAATAAACACAACTGAAAATGCAGAAAATAATGCAATGTAAACCAAAAGACCTGGTACCCCACCAACGGTCGACTCCACGTGCTCTTTCCATTAACTTCGGTCAACATTGACCAACAAGACAGAGTTAAGCTTGAGGGTTAAATAATTATAAAAAAATTAGATGGATAAAAAGGAATGGACGTGGCGTCATATGTGGGTGGCCGTATGGGGTTCATAGGGCATGGTCGACTTGCATTGGAAACATCCTAAATAAAACCATCAAATGAAGAAAGTATGGTGGTGTGAAGTAGGCTGCATGATGTAATGATTTAGTTTAACTTAAACTACAAGATTTTATGGTGATGTTGGTTAGTTATGAAATTATTTTATGCAGCCAAATTAAACAAAAGAGATGTGATGGTTGTTTAATTGTCATAAGTAAGAAAGCATGGGTTTTACATTTTAACATAACTTGATGCCATACTAGAGTGTGGGTATTTGAATAAATAATTAAATAAATAAATATTGAAATAATTAAAGGATAAAATATGGTGTGAATGAGTGGTATTTGACATCTTTATATAAGAAAAACAGATAAACCATTTTATTTGTTTCTTAAAAAAACAATTGATATGGGCGGTATTCATGCCCATGCAAACATTATATTATATTATTATTATACATATTATTAGAAACCTACGATGAATAGTGTCAAACAATTATTTTAATTTTGTTTATTTTTAATAATTAATTATTTTATTAATATATTTTTAATTGATTTTGTATGTTTATCTATAAATACGATATTTTATATAGTTTTAAGTATGTTGTTGTGGCGTGCCTAAATTTTTCTATGTATTGATACATTTTTTTCCTGAAACTCAGTTGTGAGTGGTAAAGCTTAAGTAATCGAAACACAAATCTACATGTTATTAAACCTAACTCACATTTAGTTTTTTATATATAAATTAACATTACTTTTTTCATTATTCTAATAATACAATGTAATACTTTATAAAGTTATGAACATATGAGACATGTTTATTGTTTTCTTCGCTTCGCAAAAAGTTTTGTTCAAAATAAAACGGATCAATATAATTGATTTTTATTTGTTTTTTACCGTGATCAACCGAGCAAATACTATGTGAAAGTTGGATAGTAGTATATAGTATCTTTTTTGTATTATAAACTATAGCGAGTATGAATACCATACTGGTACCTTGACGAATCGAACTTATACCATATGTTCTTTACCATGATGAATTGAATTGATGTCGTGCAAACAACTTCGATGGTAGTATAGAGTTTTTTAATTATCATAAACTATAGCGAGTATTGGTACCACGTCAATTCCAATCGAACATCAGTATTTGATGACCAGGGGTAGTTTACAACATAATTTATAAATCTCATAATAATTTAATGCCAAAAATACCTCTAATAATAACCTGTTTTTTAGACTAAGTTAGACAATGTGATTAAAATGACAAGAAAAAGGAAAAGTCAGGGACCCAGAAGAGAAAAAAAAACTATTTGGACTAAAATGATTATTTAAACAAAAACTCAGGGACTAAAATGACAATTTACTCCTTATTTTAATGACTTTATTTTTGGGTTTTGCCTTTCAATTGTTATAACGAGTGTCAGTATCATACCAATATATTGTTCAGACGGTTTCAATTCGGTTTAGTACGATAACGACACCCGCCGCGAAGCGCGGGAGAACCTCCCTAGTTATACATATTAATAAGAACTGCTGATGAACAGTAGTTCAAAACTTTTTTAATATTATAGTTTTTAAGTTTCCATTATTTTATTACTTTAATTTATTATTTTATTATTTTAAGTTTTCTCATATAACATTTAAGATAATGTCTTAGCAACATTGATGTCCTGACGATCTCGATTGTATAATATCGTTATCGGTATCCTTATTACTAGAACCGTTACTGATATTCGTCTTTATGATTTTTGACCCGATATAAAACACATATTGATATTATTTTTGTCATATCCTGGCGATCTCGATTGTATAATATCGTTATCGGTATCCTTATTACTAGAACCGTTACTGATATTCGTCTTTATGATTTTTGACCCGATATAAAACACATATTGATATTATTTTTGTCATATCGTGACTTTATTTTTTAGGTTTTATCTTTCGCTTGATATACTGAGTCGCGATACTGTATCGATGTCGTAATGTTAATAGGAACTGCCGATGAAGAGTAGTTCAAGATTTTTTTAATATTATAGTTTATTAAGTTTCTATTATTTTATTACTTTAATTTATTATTTTATTGTTTATTTATTTTATTATTTTAAGTTTTCTCATATAACATTTAAGATAATGTCTTAGCAACATTGATGCCCTGACGATCTCGATTGTATAAGATCGGTATCGGTGTCCTTATTATCAGAACCGTTACTGATATTCGTATTCATGGTTTTTGACCGATGTAAAACACATATTGATTTTATTTTGGTCATATCATGACTTTATTTTTTGAATTTTATCTTTCGCTTGATATACCGAGTGGTGATACTGTATCGATGTCGTAATGAATCGAACCCATACCGAATGATACCCGCCACAACGTGCGGGAGAATTTAACTAGTTGACCATTAAAGAAAAGAAAGGAACATGGCATACTCCATCCATTATTTTACTGAACATTTGAGTACGTATGTTTTCATTGATGAAACAACTTTGTATACCCATTATTTTTAGTGATTTTTTACAACATAACGGATGTATTATATATATATATATGGTAAGGTTCATGCGAGAACCACCTTTATTGTTAGAACCAATGTGAACACAACCTAAAATAGCTAAAAAAACCTAACCCCCCCTCCCCCACCAAAAAAAAACCTAACCCCCCCCCCCCCCCCACCCCCAAGCTAAAATACTAAAAACTAAACCCCCCAAAAATCTAAAAAAATCTAATTTTTTTTATGTTAAAATCGCAACTTTTAGTAGCCAAAATTTTTTTTTAAATACAAAAAAATTTTAAGAAATTTTTTTTTCCTACTAAAAGTAGCGTTTTTTTTATAAAAAATATTAAAAAAAAAATTTTGTGTGTTTTTTAGCTATTTTTAGGCATTTTTGGTTGTGTTCACATTGGTTCTCGCGGTTCTCGCAATACAGGGTGGTTCCTAACGGATCTTTGTCATAACAAAGATCCGTTAGGAACCACCCTGTATTGCGAGAACCGCGAGAACCAATGTGAACACAAGCAAAAATGCCTAAAAATAGCTAAAAACACACAAAAAAAATTTTTTTGTAAAAAAATCGCTATTTTTAGTAGGAAAAAAATTTTAAATTTTTTTTTTTGCTACTAAAAGTAGCGATTTTAACATAAAAAATATTAATCGTACATTAGAGTCCGGTTATCACACAAATCCACTAATCGTACATTATGTACGCTATAACCACAATCGTCAAATCATCTCATTTAAACCGCGTGTTTAACTATTAAATTAATCAAATTAAAATTAATAAAAGAAACCGCCAAGGTTAAAATCGTCGAATACGAGATCAAAACCCCTGATAATCAGCACACAATAACTCACAATCATACCGTAAACCCAAAATCAACATTGCATTCTCCTTCCCCAAGTTCCCTACTACTCATGTCACACCCAAACCGATGGCGGAAACATCGGGCCATGGCACTGAGCGAAACAGATTGTCCAGAAGTTTCCATAACAACTATATTTATCAAATATTTAAAGTAACACGTCCCATACCATGTCATAAGTGATAATATAATTATTACAGACAAAAATCTAATCAAGTAGTTTTGTTCCGACAACTCAGATTTATACATAGATAGTTTATTTATTGGTTTCTAGGACCTCTTTTCCTAGCTTCGATTTCATCACAGCACAGAGAGCATCCTAGACCTTTCCTTGCCTCAAGTTCACAGCAAGCTAAGCATATAAACAACTTAAGCACCTGTCACATACGTTAAAGTAACAGTCAATACACATAGTGTAAAGGTGAGCATACAAGTTTGATAATAGCATATAGAGTTCGAAAGCGTTACGCATAACCAGCACGTACACAGAGTGAAATGAGGCATGTTAGTTATCGACATGAACATATCGATACCAATGACTGCGGGTTGACTGCCCAAGGCAGTTCGCAATACATTCTCACCAATGTGAGCCATGTAGGTAATTGTCCATAACAACCCCCGAGTGAACGGGTGCTGAGTCCAAACTAATAGTACTACCGTTGCTAAGGCAAATAGACATCATTCCATGTGTAAACATAACAAACAAGCATTCATTAAGTCACGTATAACATGCAGTAATTGTTAGCGTTTAAAGTATTGGTGTAGTGTGTTCGATGTGATTCTGTATAAGTAACGTATGTAACACCCAAAAGTGCGTAAGGCAAAAAGGGATCAAGTATACTCACAACGATTGATGGATTGAAGGGAGCGCGTAGAGCGAGGTTAGCCTGAACAGTTAACGATAGCATAAAAGATAAGCAACGCGCAAAACGAGAAAAGTCACCAAGTGCAGAATGGTGATCCGGCCGGTCGGCCATTCGTGCAGATGTTGACCTGTTCGGGTGGTTGTCCGTTCAGACGGTCATCCGGTCGGATGACTGTTCAAGTGGATTGTTTCTTCCTTTGGGAAGGATGTGTTTGTGTATGATGGCTTGACTTTTGAAGTTTTCGTTGTAGCATTTTGAAAACATTGATATATCTCTACCTTTCAGGCCAGTCGATCGAACGGTCGTTCGATCAGACGGCAACCTGTTCGATTGGGCACTTCAGTTAGAACAAGTTCACAGCAGGGTGTCACTCGATCGGACGTTTGTTCGATCGGGTGGCATCCTTGGTGCATTGAACATGTTGAAAATTGTTTAAGTGTTGAAGTTCAAATGTCTCATGATTTGGATGGTAGTTCAATCGGATGGTAGTCCGATCGGACAGCAATTCGTTCAACATTCAGACTTCAAGTGTTGGCAAAAATGGTTAAATGTGGAACCAAGGTGCAAGTCTTTCGGGTGGTCGATCGTCCGGGTGGCTGTCCGTTCGGACAGCAGTCCGTTCGGATGGCACTCCGTCCTGGTGGACCTGTTCGTCTTACACTTGGTTGTTTTGATCATTTGTCGTTTTATCGAGATGTGTTGATATCGTGCTAACCAACAGAACTCCATCCTAAGCCCTAGTGACCCGATCGAACAGGAACCTCCCAAGTTTGGTCAGTCCACCGGTTCAAGACGATTGTTCTTGGTTAACCCGGAATCGATAATCTCGTAGATAGAATAGGGATCTTGAGCCAACACAACCACACTAAACGAGTAGTAAGTCGGCACAAGCTCCGATTCTATCGTTTTGAGTGCATTAAGTGTAAAAGAGTTGAAAGAAAGCTGGAAAACCATCTTTCAATCCTTTTTATTATGAATATGTCTAGATCTATGAAAGTTCCTTGTTTGTTTATGTGGAAATCGGTTAGATCTAAGTTGTTCTTGATAGATTGAGGCCAAAACATGAAGTTCTTCAAGAACACATGATGACGTCATCCTAGAACACCTTGAATCTTGATGATTTCACGGTTAAAAGTTAAGATTTAAAAGATAGAAAGGTGTAGGAGTGTGTGTAGATTAAGTAAGTATAAGATTTAGGACGAGATCTTACCGGGATTGCGAGAAATCGAAGGAAAAGTGAAGAAAACGAGCTGGTCGGACGTCAGTTGCCAAAAGTAGAAAGTATGAAAGTGACAAGGGGTATTTATAGGGTTACCCAAAGTGGAAAGGGGTGAAGAGGTTGGTCGCTCGGGTGGCAACTCGCCCGGATGGCAGCCCGGTCGAGTGGCACCTCGGTCGGGTGGCACCTCGGTCGGGTGGCTCCCCGGCCGGGTGGCAGTTCGGTCGGCTGGCATCTGGCTCGAGTGCTTGGCGCGACGAGTTTTGTCGTTTTGATTTGCGTATAGCGCGTTGCGATGCGATTGAGTTTCCTAGTCAAATTACTTTTAATCCCAACTACTATATCTAACATACAAGCATCCTTACTTCGTATTCGTTTAACGTTTACGATTCGATTTTCTATTGAATTTCGATTGCGTTTCGATTGATTACCACAACATAACATAAATAAACATGCACAAGTAACACATAAGGCACACACACACGTATAACAGTATCAAAAATGCGTATTTCGAGTTGCGAGTGCGATTGCGACAACAATAAAGCGATTAAATATGCGATAAATAGCGATTATTAATAGATACTCCACATAATACAACTAAAGCGATAAATAAAATAGACTAATTACAAGTCAAAGAAGTCAAAACAGGAATTGAGCAAGGAGAGACAGATCGCAATTAGCAATCTTGTCTTCCTTTGACTTCAATCTTGACTTTGACTTTGACTTTCGAAACACGGGGTGTTACAGCCACCCCTAGGTGAGGGAATTTCGTCCCGAAATTAGGCCGGAGAGGTAACAAACAACTGCGGGTACTTCGCCTTCATGTCGCTTTCGAGTTCCCAAGTGAACTCTGCGCCTCGTTTGCCTTCCCATCGGACTTTCACAATAGGAATGCACGAGCGTCTGAGCTGCTTGGTTTGGCGATCCATGATTTCGACAGGCTTCTCCACGAAGTGTAGTGATTCGTTTACTTGGAGATCATCGAGAGGTACAATTAAATCATGCTCAGCCAGGAACTTTCGGAGGTTTGACACATGGAAAGTCGGGTGGACGTTACTAAGTTCCTCCGGTAGTTCGAGTCTGTAGGCGACTTTTCTGATCCTTTCCAGAATCTTAAAAGGTCCAACATATCGAGGCGCTAGTTTCCCTTTTTGTCGAATCTGACCACACCCTTCCAAGGTGATACCTTTAGGAGTACGTAGTCGCCAACGTCAAATTCAAGGGGCTTGCGTCGTCTATCGGCATAACTTTTCTGTCGACTTCGAGCTCTCAACAAGTTGTCTCGAATTTGGAGGACTTTGTCAGTCGTTTCTTGCAATAGATCAGGACCGGTTAATTGCGAGTGACCAATCTCGTGCCACACAATAGGCGATCAACATCTTCTTCCGTATAAATCCTCGAATGGTGCCATTTGAATGCTGGAATGATAACTGTTGTTGTACAAGAATTCGACTTACGGCAGGTATGTATCCCAATTACCACCGAAATCTATGACACACGAACGGAGCATGTCTTCAAGAGTACGAATCGTCCTTTCAGTCTGACCGTCGGTTTGAGGGTGGAAAACGGTACTTAGATTAAGCGATGTACCAAGAGCCGTTTGAAACGTTTCCCACAGTCGCGAGGTAAACCGAGCATCACGGTCAGAGATGATGTCGCGAGGCGTCCCATGTCGACAAATGATCTCATTGGTGTAGATTTGGGCTAATCGTTCCACCTTATAGTCTTCCCGTATTGGCAAAAAGTGAGCTGATTTGGTCAAACGGTCAACAACAACCCAAAAGTTATCGTGACCTGATGACGTGTGTGGAAGCTTTGTTCTGAAGTCCATAGCTATACTCTCCCACTTCCATATAGGGATCGGCGGTTATTCGAGTAAGCCAGAAGGTGTTTAGTGTTCAGCTTTGACCTTTCCACAAGTCAGGCACTTCCCAACGTAGAGAGCAATATCCCTTTTCATGCCCGGCCACCAGTACTTGTAGCGAAGATCCTGGTACATTTTGCCGGCCCCGGGATGAATGGAATACCGGGATTTGTGGGCTTCTTCCATCAAAATCTGTCGCACATCGATCCGTTTAGGGATCCAAATTCGATCCAGATAATAGAATATCCCATTCAGCTTATTCACAAGTTGAGCTCCATCGTGATAGATTATTTCCTTCTTTAAGGTGCGTTCATTAAAACATGCATGCTGGGCTTCGCGGATGAGGGTTTCGAGATCGTATTGGGCTTGGACGTTACGAATGCTGAGCAAATAACTTCGTCTGCTGAGAGCGTCGACAATGACATTTGCTTTGCCTGGGTGATAACGAATCTCACAGTCGTAATCGTTGAGAAGTTCTACCCATCGGCGTTAACGCATATTAAGTTCTTTCTGATCAAAGATATGTTGTAGGCTCCTATGATCGGTGAAGATCGTACACTTGGTACCATACAGATAGTGTCGCCAAATCTTTAACGTAAAAACAACTGTGCCTAGCTCGAGATCATGGGTTGTATAGTTCTTTTCGTGGTTTTTGAGCTGACGAGATGCGTAAGCTATAACCTTGTCCCGTTGCATAAGGACACAACCAAAACCAAGGTTGGAAGCATCACAATAGACAATGAAATCGTCATTTCCGTCGGGCAATGTAAGGACTGGAGCATTGCAAAGCATGTACTTGAGGGTTTGGAAAGCAGACTCTTGTTCGGTTCCCAAAACAAAAGGCTTATCTTTATGCGTGAGAGCGGTAAGCGGCACAGCGATCTTTGAGAATCCTTCGATAAATCGTCGGTAATAGCCCGCTAGTTCGAGAAAAGAACAGACTTCAGACGGGTTCTTAGGTGTAATCCAACTCTTAACGGCTTCAATCTTCGCAGGATCGACGTGAATACCTTGACTATTGACAATGTGACCCAGAAACTGAACCTCCTCCAACCAAAATTCACACTTGGAGAAATTGGCATAGAGTCGATTCCCCTGGAGTAGCTCGAGAACTAAACGTAGATGTTGCGCGTGTTCGGCTTTCGACTTGGAATAGATCAAGACATCGTCAATGAACACAATGACAAAACGTTCGAGATATGGTTTACACACGCGATTCATCAGATCCATGAAAACCGCGGGTGCGTTGGTTAAACCAAAAGGCATAACAACGAATTCATAATGGCCATAACGGGTGAGAAACGCGGTTTTGGGTATATCCTCCTCTTGAATGCGTAGTTGGTGGTAGCCTGAGCGTAGATCGATCTTTGAGAAACACGTAGCACCTTGTAGTTGATCAAACAAATCGTCAATGCGAGGCAGGGGATAGCGGTTCTTGATAGTTAACTTATTCAATTCCCGATAGTCGATGCACATCCTGAACGACCCATCCTTCTTTTTGACAAAAAGGACTGGCACGCCCCAAGGAGAGGTGCTCGGGCGAATGAAGCCTTTCTCAAGTAATTCTTGGAGTTGGTTCGAGAGTTCACGCATTTTGGACGGTGCGAGTCGGTAAGGAGCTTTGGCAATAGGGTTGGCTCCAGGGATAAGGTCAATACGATAGTCGATATCACGACTTGGCGGAAGGCCGGGAAGGTCTTCAGGGAATACATTAGGAAATTCTCTAACCACTGGGACATCGTTCACACCAGGACTCCCTTTCTTTTCCTTCTCCGCTACTACAATGTTAGCCAAGAAAGCTCTGTATTCCTTGCGGAGATACTTGCTAGCTTGTACACATGACATGAGCTTGAGACCCTTCGAAACAGTTTCGCCATAAACACACAATAAGTCACCATTCGCGAGCGAGCGAGAATCGAATCATCTTATCGAAACACACAACTTCAGCATGGTTTTCGCGAAGAAAGTCCATGCCTACTATGACGTCAAAACTTCCGAGTTTCATCGGAATAAGGTCGATTGGGAAGATGTGATTGTTGAGCTCGAGTGTACAATCATGAAGAACAGAATTAACAGCGAAAGTTCTTCCGGTAGCGACTTCAACATCGAATGTCGAGGGGAGATGGGAGCGCTTACGACTAAGAAGTTTCTCGAATTCGAACGACACAAAGCAATTATTGGCTCCAGTGTCAAACAAACATGAAGCATAAATACCATTCACAAGGAACGTACCATTGACCTCATTGATGTCAGCCTGGGCTTGGCGCACGTTGATTTTGAAAGTTCTGGCGCGTGCGGCTTGTTGCTGCTGCTGATGCTGTTGCTGCTGGTGTTGCTGCTGCTGCTGCTGCTGCTGGGGCTCTTGTTTCACAACCCTGTTTGGGCACATGTTCGCAAAGTGGTTGGGATCACCACATGCGAAGCAGACTCGGGCGTTGACCATGGGTGCCTGAGCCGCTTGTTGGCCTTGCGGGGCTGGGAGCAGAGCTTGATGAGCAGTGGCTTGAGTTGGCGCTTGACGGGGACCTGTACAGTAGTTAGCAGTGAAGTGGCCGTACATGTTGCTGTGAGCGTAGAAACGACTGGCGAGACCCACCGGGTGATGATAAGAACATGTCGGGCAAGCCGGGTGGGGGCCTGTGTATGCACGCTTTGCAGGCGGTGCATAAGAGACTGTTGTTGGACGGTGATGGGACTGTTGTTGGGCCGGTACGGCTTGAAGTAGAGCAGCAGTGGTAGTGACAGCACAGTTCTTGTTGCTGGAGTTGTTGTTGTTCTCCTTCTTCTTGTGGTGTGAGGATTTTGACGGTTGAGCGGTGGCGATTTCAGCAGTAGGTGCGGTGGTGACTTGATGCAGGTTCTTCGAAGCTTTATCCTAAAAACTAGCTTTTACTCGCTTGTCGTTGATTTCAACGGCAAGCAAGTAAGTTTCTTCAATCGTTGCTGTCTTTGCGGCATGCACAAAATCCTCAACACAATCGGGTAGAGCTCGGATGTACTTCTTGATTGCCATGTCGAGCGTCTTTACTTGATCGGGACAGATGATGCTGAGCTGCTTAAAGCGAGCAGTCAGGGCAGCGTTGTCACCTTCCTTCTGCTTAATGTTCCAAAATTCGTCCTCCAGCTTTTGGTGTTCATGGGGAGGACATAACTCATCCATCATGATGGCCTTCAACTCTTCCCATGTCAGCTCATAGGCTGCATCATTTCCGCGTTTGTTTCTCTCGGCCGTCCACCAGTCTAATGCGCGGGACTGGAAGACGCCGGTAGCATTTAGAGTGCGGAGATTTTCCGGACATCCACTCTGACGCAGAGTGACTTCGATGGAATCGAACCATTGAAACATAGTCGTCGGGCCATCTTTTCCAGTGAATTCCTTCGGACCGCAAGCCTTGAACTGCTTGAAGCTGAAAGCAGTCTTAGTAGCAACTTTAGGAGCTTCGGTTCTGGATTCCTTAGACGATTTGCTAACATTTTCGTAAATTTCACTCACGATCTGGGGCACAAACTTGGCCACTTGTTTTGCGAGGATGGCAGCAAGGCATTTGTCCCTCTGTTCTTGACGAGAGAGTCGTGGGTGACGGGATCCAGATGATGGTCCAGTTGACATTATCTGCAACAGACATCGTTATAGGTCTCAGACACATCATAATCGAATCTCACCTCACACGTCTAATACTTACTAAAGCTCAGGAACACAGTGAAACTTGTATCACATAAACACATAGGCACATAGTCACATAAACACAGAAGCACATAATCACGTAAGCACGTAGAACACAGAATTCACAGAAGCATGTAATCACAAGAGGCAGTTAGAATATAGAAACCTATCATTCAAAGCCCGTGCACATTCGAGAATAGCGATCGAGAATAACTTGTCGAGTAGTATAGTATAAGCGTATAACATAGCATTAGGTCGTACACAATTTAGCGATTTGTCAGCGTTTTGAGATAGAAGTGCAGTGTGAGTCGTGCGTGTCGATCGAAGTGAAAGCAAAATCGAATAAATCTCCAAAATTTAAACACATAAACAGGTAAATACACAAATAAACACATAAAATCAACGAATCATCAGAGTCAGCAGTTGCGGGCTTAGAATCGAAACACATAAAAATCGAGAAATAGATTGTCTACGGCTATTAGACTTTGACTACCCAAAGTGGTTCAACTATTCACAAGGACCGTCTGAGCACACATCTGACCTTCGGGACTTGTGATTTCGCCTCGAATCTGGGCGTATGACACGTATCCTTTCAGTCCCTGCGTGGTCTTCAGTCGTTGGAGTCCGTCGAAACTTTGGTGAGAGCTTTGCAAAACAAAATAAAGATCGGAACAAATAGTCAAGGTTAGGGTTTCACCCCTAGCTTAACAACTTCGTTCCTGTTTTTGATAAGATAAGAGAGAATTATGCGTCAAAGTATGGATTTCACTCCTGATTCAACGAAAGTTCTCGTGTTTATAGATAAAAATGTGGGTTGATCAAGCAATTCAGTCGAGAGTTTGCGGTTTTCACACCTAATCTCAACTTAATCACTCATTCATATTTTGAAAATTCGAGTACAGTGATTGTGTAGCGTAGGCGTGAGTAGCGAGAAATAGCAGTAAGCTCATACATAGTCCCTACTGGACATGTACGAGTCGGTCTGTTGGTTCCTAACTATAGACTAGGTTTCTAAGACATCGACCCGGACTAGGTCGAGTCTTGCCTAATTCCCTATAGTCATGGCTCTGATACCAATCTGTCACACCCCAACCGATGGCGGAAACATCGGGGCATGGCATTGAGCGAAACAGATTGTCCAGAAGTTTCCATAACAACTATATTTACCAAATATTTAAAGTAACACGTCCCATACCATGTCATAAGTGATAATATAATTATTACAGTAAAAAATCTAGTCAAGTAGTTCTGTTCTGACAACTCAGATTTATACATAGATAGTTTATTTATTGGTTTCTAGGACCTCTTTTCCTAGCTTCGATTTCATCACAGCACAGAGAGCATCCTAGACCTTTCCTTGCCTCAAGTTCACAGCAAGCTAAGCATATAAACAACTTAAGCACATGTCACATACGTTAAAGTAACAGTCAATACATATAGTGTAAAGATGAGCATACAAGTTTGATAATAGCATATAGAGTTCGAAAGCGTTACGCATAACCAGCACGTACACAGAGTGAAATGAGGCATATTAGTTATCGACCTGAACCTATTGATACCAATGACTGCGGGTTGACTGCCCAAGGCAGTTCGCGATACATTCTCACCACTGTGAGCCATGTAGGTAATTGTCCTTAACAACCCCCGAGTGAACGGGTGCTGAGTCCAAACTAATAGTACTACCGTTGCTAAGGCAGTTAGACAGCATTCCATGTGTAAACATAACAAACAAGCATTCATTAAGTCACGTATAACATGCGGTAACGGTTAGCGTTTAAAGTATTGCGTAGTGTGTTCGATGTGATTTTGTATAAGTAACGTATGTAACACCCAAAAGTCTGTAAGGCAAAAAGGGATTGAGTATACTCACAGCGATTGATGGATTGAAGGGAGCGCGTAGAGCGAGGTTAGCCTAAACAGTTAACGATAGCATAAAAGATAAGCGACGCGTAAAACGAGAAAAGTCACCAAGTGCAGAATGGTGATCCGGTCGGATGGTGATCCGGCCGGTCGGCCATTCGTGCGGATGTTGACCTGTTTGGGTGGTTGTCTGTTCGGACGGTCATCCGGTCGGATGACTGTTCGAGTGGATTGTTTCTTCCTTTGGGAAGGATGTGTTTGTGTATGATGGCTTGACTTTTGAAGTTTTCGTCGTAGCATTTTGAAAACATTGAAGTATCCCGACCTTTCAGGCTGATCGATCAGACGGTCGTTCGATCAGACGACAACCCGTTCAGTTGGGCACTTCAGTGAGAACAAGTTCACAGCAGGGTGTCACTCGATCGGACGGTTGTTCGATCGGGTGGCATCCTTGGTGCATTGAACATGTTGAAAATTGTTTAAGTGTTGAAGTTCAAATGTCTCATGATTCGGATGGCAGTTCGATTGGATGGTAGTCCGATCGGACAGTAATTCGTTCAACATTCAGACTTCAAGTGTTGGCAAAAATGGTTAAGTGTCGGACCAAGGTGCAAGTCGTTCGGGTGGCTGTCCGTTCGGACAGCAGTCCGTTCGGACGGCACTCCGTCCTGGTGGACCTGTTCGTCTTACACTTGGTTGTTTTGATCGTTTGTCGTTTTATCGAGATGTGTTGATATTGTGCTAACCAACAGAACTCCATCCTAAGCCCTAGTTACCCGATCGAACAGGAACCACCCAAGTTTGGTCAATCCACCGGTTTAGGACGATTGTTCTTGGTTAACCCGGAATCGATAATCTCGTAGATAGAATACGGATCTTGAGCCAACACAACCACACTAAACGAGTAGTAAGTCGGCACAAGCTCTAGATCTATGAAAGATCCTTGTTTGTTTATGTGGAAATCGGTTAGATCTAAGTTGTTCTTGGTAGATTGAGGCCAAAACATGAAGTTCTTCAAGAACACATGATGACGTCATCCTAGAACACCTTGAATCTTGATGATTTCACGGTTAAAAGTTAAGATTTAAAAGATAGAAAGGTGTAGGAGTGCGTGTAGATTAAGGAAGTACAAGATTTAGGACGAGATCTTACCGGGATTACGAGAAATTGAAGGAAAAGTGAAGAAAACGAGCTGGTCGGACGTCAGTTGCCAAAAGTAGAAAGTATGAAAGTGACAAGGGGTATTTATAGGGTTACCCAAAGTGAAAGGGGTAAAGAGGTTGGTCGCTCAGGTGGCAACTCGCACGGATGGCAGCCCGGTCGAGTGGCACCTCGGTCGGGTGGCTGCCCGGCCGGGTGGCAGTTCGGTCGGCTGGCACCTGGCTCGAGTGCTTGGCGCGACGAGTTTTGCCGTTTTGATTTGCGTATAGCGCTTTGCGATTCGATTGAGTTTCCTAGTCAAATTACCTTTAATCCCAACTACTATATCTAACATACAAGCATCCTTACTTCGTATTCGTTTAGCGTTTGCGATTCGATTGCGATTGAATTTCGATTGCGTTTCGATTGATTACCACAACATAACATATATAAACATGCACAAGTAACACATAAGGCACACACACACGTATAACAGTAACAAAAATGCGTATTTCGAGTTGCGAGTGCGATTGCGACAGCGATAAAGCGATTAAACGTGCGATAAATAGCGATTATTAATAGATACTCCACATAATACAACTAAAGCGATAAGTAAAATAGACTAATTACAAGTCAAAGAAGTCAAAACAGGAAATGAGCAAGGAGAGACAGATCGCAATTAGCAATCTTGTCTTCCTTTGACTTCAATCTTGACTTTGACTTTTGAAACACGGGGTGTTACAACTAAGATTCATGAGTTTTGAGAAATGAAGCAAAGCAAACAACGACAGACCACGGGCGAAGAAGATGAATCCAGGTATCGATTGACATTTGCGATTTTATAATGATATTTACAGGGACTTTGAATGACATATGCGATATCGTTTGTTTAATAAGGTTTTGGTCTGAAACCTAAAGTTTTATAAGATTACATATTGTTCATAACTACGATTTTATTAGGGTTTATGACTGGTATGGTTATTTATTAGGTTTTGTATGATTATACAGTTTTGTTAATGATAAGCTGATATATGTGCGATATTATATAGGGTTTTGTGAGGGTTTTGTATGACATATGCGATTTCATATGTTAAATATTGTTTGTTGAAGGTTTTTGTCTTAGGTTAGATTGAACATGCGAATTGATAAAAGCCTCATGCGATTTTAAATGATTAGTCAGTTTTAGGTGATTATGATTAAATTACACATGCGATTATATTAAATTTAGTTGTCTAAAGCATGCGATTTATATGGTTGGTCAGTTTTGGTAATGCTTTACTAAGGCATGCGAATTCATAATTCATTCATGCGATTTTATCAACTTAATGAGTCAGTTTACATGATTAACTGATACATGCGATATTATAAAGGTTTTTGACTGATAGCATTCGATTTTGTAGAAATAGATACTGATGATGACTTTGAAGACCCAATATCAACATTAAAAAAGTTAACAAAAATAGAAAAAAGAAGCTTCTGAAATTCATCATGAAGTTACTACAAACGAAGAAAGTAGACAGAATGAAGAAGCTCAACAAGTAATATCCAATGTTTTGGTACAAATGACATCAGAAGGTAAAACATGCGAATTCAAATTATCACATGCGAATTTATGTTAAAATAATCACCATTTCCTATACACATGTGAAACCTTTAAAAACACATGCGATTTCATACAAAACACTTCTCATTTTGATTTCGCATGCAATGTCATGTATACCATGCGATTTTGATTCTGATGTTTTAAAATTCAATAATTTGTATCTATAAGGGTACTACAGCCAGATGATGAAGGACTGGCAAATAAAGATGATGGAGGAGTGACAGACACCCTAATTGCAAACATTCAAACTGCCGAAACGGGTGTATACGCTTACAAACCACCTGTCAAAGGTAAAAAAAAACACTTTATATTAGAAAAATATTAAAAAGAACAAAATATTATATTTCTTAACTTACTCTGGCCTGCAGAAACTGGTGAAAACGAAACTGTTATTGAAGAAACAGTGAACTTGGCAGAATCTACACAAAACATTGCAGAAAAAGTTCAAGAAAAAGATCCAGAAGTGCAAGCAGTTTCTTTAGGAGAAACTACACAAAAAGACCCTCAAGAAACTGATTCGGGTATCGAAGTTGATAAGGAACCGGAAGTTGAATGCCCTCAGGTGACGGCTGAGGAATTGCAGTCAGTTGAGTTGCTTTTGAGCCTAGGACCCAGCCTGGAAGAAAATAAAGGAAAAAAACCAGCTAGGGGGAGAAAAAACTCAAAGCCAAAGCAAGGTCCAAAACAAGTTGTACCAAAGGGGTTAAATGAACTCCTTTATAAGACAATAGAAGCAGCAAAATTCGAGGTGAGAAGAGATGTGCAGAGCTGGGAGACACATTTTGTTCACCTTTTTGCAACAGAGTGGTGAACATGCACGAAGCACTCTTGAATCAAGAATTAAGTGTGATCCGATATACATTTGCTACATTTGCAAACATAGAAAGTAAAATGGTTATATCAACTAACAAACATCTAAATACATACAATCAAAAATATTAATTATTTAACTTTTGCCTTTCAGGGAAGAACTTTACCGATCAAAACTGGTGTTAACACTCCTAAAGGTATCTTTGAAAGCTTCTACAGGGGTCAATACGTAGCATCAAATGGGGTAGATGCATTTGTGGATGTTCTAAACCTTGAAGAGAAGAAGAGGGATAGAAAATCATCACCATACAGACTCTACTTGTTTAGCACAATGATGGTATAATTTTACAAACATATTGGCATTTGAAATAAAAACAGAAAAATGAATAATCAGTGATTTCGCATACGATATGTATTTAAATCGCATATAGAATATTAGATGGTTTTACTAAGAAAACAAAAACAACATTTCACATATGGTATAAATACAATTCGCATGTGAAAAATTTCACACATTATTTTGCATGTACTAGTTTCGCATGGTTAAAAAACCTTTTAATACATTAATTAACTTTGATTCTAATTTCATAAAATACAGTCGAGTATCTTTTACGACGAAAAGAAATACACAGACAACAGACGTCTAAGCATATTTTCCTCAGACTTTGAAGACATTATACTAAAATATGAGGTAAAAAAACTTGATTCGGTTGACTTGGTGTTTATTCCGGTACTTCAAGGTGACCACTTCTATGTCTTGTGCTTCCACTTGAAAACCGCCAAAATTGAGCTGGTTGACAATTCAGCCGCTGAACAAGAGTTTAAAGATAGATACAAGGGGCTTCCAGACACACTGGTAATACAAAAACTTCTTCATATAAGAGTTATATTTTATGTAAAAAGATACTGACACAATGTTGCTATGTTACAGAGAAGGGTATTGGTTTTGTACATAAAAAAGGCTTTAAAACCAACACCAGCAATAGAAGAACTTGGAACATCAGAGATAGAAAGAAAACAAATGGATTGGAGGACGGAGAATAACGGGGTAGACTGTGGAGTGTTTACGATGCGTCACATGGAAACATACAAAGGAGAGAAAACACCATGGGTGGCTGGATTTGTAAAAGAAGATGAAGAAAACAACAGACAAAATTCACAACTTCATCTCCTGATGCACAGATATCTAAGTAAAATCATTCTATCCGAACACAATGTGCATCGTCTACAAGTAATTAAAAAGGCAAATGCTTTCGATAAAAGGCCAGACAAAGAAAAGTATATGAAAGATTTGGATAAAATAATCCCGGTTAGGTTGAGTGCATTTATTGGAAAGGACTAGTAAACTTGTTTGATGTTGGATTTCTATTAAATATTTAGACTTGTTAGATAACATTAATGTTTATAATTTCGCATATATTATATATAAAATCGCATGTTTGATGTTGAAATGCTTAAAATATGCAAAATGGTGGAATATACACATGCGAAATCAAAATCCATTCCATAACACACATGCGAATTTATAGAAACATGCAAAACTTCAATGTTTTATTAAAAATAAACCAATAAAATAAACAAAGTTCATTCAAAAGATGAAAGAAACTCCATTTTCATCTTCATCGAGTATCTTAAGATAGTTATTGCATTCGCCAATTCTTTCAACTGCTTCTCATCCCTCTCACCCAGATCAACCATGAACATAGCAGTAATTTCTTGAAGACTACTCACTTGCATCTGAGATAGCAAGTTCAGAATTTCTTGTCTTCTCTTCATGTTTTCTGCTACAGGAGAAATGTTGGTCTCCAACATCTCTTGACATGAACGATCCTCTTGAATTTGTTCCTGAATCCTTTTTCTCAAAGCCTGCTTGATACTTGATTCAGAAGAAGAGGATGTTGGTAGGTCTGCCATTTTTAATAGGATGTTTGAAATGCTGATAAAAAGATAAACTATATAATAAAAGAAAAAGCACTGAAAAAGTATTGATATGAATTATTGAAATCAATTATTGAACTAAATTATTTGATTTGAATTATTTGATTTGAATTATTGAACTGAAATATGTTAAATACTTTTAGTCTGCCAAATGTCAAACTTAAAAAATGCGAAATTAAATATTAAACTTCATTGTGTGCGAAATGTCAACTTTAAACATGCGAAATCATTCATATGATCCAATCTTAAATACCTAGTTAATTATTAAACTTCATTGTGTGCGAAATGTCCAACTTAAACATGCGAAATTAATCATTGACCCAATCTTAAAAACCTGCTATATGTTAAAAACAAAACATGCGATATTTAAAACAACACATGCGATTTGATAAACTCAACAAATGAAACCAGAAACAACTTATCTTCAACCTCGTTGCAATCTAATAAAATGAAAGTACCTTCAGATCAAATAAAACCCAACCTCAACCGTAACCCTATAATGAAAAACCAAATTCAAAAATCCTAAATAACAAATCCAGTTTTTTTTAAAATCGCCAATCTGTGTTCGGTACAAGAATCAATCAAAAAACCCTACAAATCGAATTAATACGAACAATTATTAGATGGACGGTTATAAAACGAACTCGTAATCTGCCACGGAATTCCATGATTAGCGTTCAGATGTTTGAACAGAATGTCTAATATACCCTTATCTATTTAAATTGAATCAGGACACGTGTATGGCTGTGGGTATCGCGTACATAATATACGATAAGGTGATTTGTATCCTACACTTTACCTATGTATGGATCAAGAAAAAACTAGCTTAAATGAGAAAACCAAAAAAATTAATTAAAAAAGACTAAAAACATACCAATTTTTTTTAAAATTTTTTTAATTAAAATTCGCTATATTTAATATATAAAAAAACTTTTTTACAAAAAAAAAGGTTGTACTGCACATGGGCAATCATACAAAAAAACCTAAACCACCCCCCACCGACACCCTCAAAAACCTAAACACCCCCCCCCCCCCCCTAAAAAAAAACCTAAATCTACCCTCCCACCAAAAGCCTAACCCCCCCCCCCCCCCTCCAAAAAAAAAAATCTAAACCCACCACCACATCCCCCAAAAAAACCTAAAACTAAACACTAAATATAAACCCCCAAAAACCTAAACCCCCCACCGGCACCCCTCAAAAAACCTAACCCCCCCCCCCCCCCCCCCCACCCGCACTCCCCAAAAACCTAAACCCCCTCCCCCAACACCAAAAAACCTAATCCTAATCATAAACCTTCAAAAAATTAACCCTAAAAGCTAAATTAAACTCAAAAGCTAATTTTAAGCATATAATACACATATGCAGTACAAGTTTTTTTTAAGTTTTTTTATACATAAAAAGTAGCGAATTTTTATAAAAAAAATTGCCATGTTTTTTTAGGATTTTTTAGTTTTCTCATTTATATGTAGTTTTCTCATTATCCTCCCCCTATATATATATAAAGTATATATAATTATATATATATGCTAGTAAATTAAAATCTATATAACTTGAGATACGCTTCCAAATACAACGATTATGTTAAGTCATATTTTAAAAGCGTGTGCGTGTATATATATTTGTATATATATAACACAAATACGTGTGTATTTGCGAATTAATGGTCTAGATAAAACGTAGATGCCTGAAAAAATATAAAGATTAAATAAGTTCATATTAAATGCATATAATTATATATTATGCATAAAAACAATTTTATGAAACGTTTTCTAGCGTAGTAATTAGATATCACCGTCCGTTGTTCTAGAGGGGGATTACCATTCAAGTATCTTGGGCTTTAAGTTGGGGCGAACATGAATTTAATAAAAAACTGGGATCCGGTTGTGGAGACTTTTCGAAGAAGGTTGTCGTTGTGGAAGGCAAACACATTGTCCTTTGGGGGGCGAACGACTTTGATTCGGTCAGTATTAAATGCACTACCAACGTATTATTTTTCATTGTATAAAGCCCCGATTGGAGTAATTGAAAAATTGGAGAAGATGCGTATGGATTTTCCCTGGGGAGCAGTGCCGGAAAAGGATAAGATGAAATGGGTTTCGTGGAAGAGTACAATGACCCCGATAGATTTAGGAGGTATGGGCTTCGGCTCACTCCAAATGGCGAATTTGGCCATGCTCTCTAAATGGTGGTGGCGGTTCAAGATTGATAGAGGGAGGTTGTGGAGACAAGTTGTATGGGCACTACATAGTCATTCGAAATCGTGGAATTTCATCCCAGTTAAGTTGTCTTTACCAGGGCCTTGGAAGCAAATTCGTAGTATTTAAAGAGATTTCGAGTCCTTGGGTATTGATTTGGCAGCATTATTCCGAGTTTGTCCAGGTAGACAAAAAGATGTAAGCTTCTGGAAAGAAAGATGGTTTTTCGAGGAGCCATTGTGCGAAAAATTCCCTCGTTTGTTTTGCCTTGAGAGTAATAAAAACGCCTTGATTTCTGACTGTGTGAGGGAGCCAAACGGGTCGGCGGTTCTGTGTACAGCTTGGACCAGAACGCCTCATAGTGCTGAAGAATATGCTGAATTGAATTCCCTTACAGCAGCAGTTCAGGTGTATGGGTTCGGGGAAGGTAGGGATCGATGGAGGTGGGCTCTTGATACTAACGGAGACTTTACGGTTAGTAGTATTCGGAACAAAGATGAAAGGTTACTATTTTCTGATCTTGGTTTGGAGTTTGAATGGAACAACTGGGTTCCAATAAAGGTTAATTTCTTCGTTTGGAGAGTCGTTCAAGATAAACTTCCTACTACCATGGCCATTGCTAGAAGGAACATATCGGTCCCAGATAATCGATGTAGATTGTGTGAAGATGAGGAGGAGTCGGCGCTGCATCTCTTCGGTACGTGCAGAATCACGGATCAGTTGTGGGAGTTTGTATCACAGTGGTGCAGGATTCGCCCTATTTATGTATTGGATCTCAAAGATGTGGCTAACATTCATAAGAGGAATAGGGGGTCGAGAAGATGGCAAAAGGCAGTCTATTTGGTCATACAAACAACATTATGGGTTATGTGGAAACACCAGAATGACGCAATATTCAATAATAAGCTGATCAATGTGGCTCGGATCAATGAGGAGATCAAAGTGTTCGGAATTTTATGGATAAAGTATCGGGGAAAGGCATCAAGTCTCACATGGGAAGATTGGTGTGGGTTCAATTTAGATTGTATGAGGATCTGAGAATTGTTTTGGTTGATTATGTTGTTCAATTTGGTGCATGTAAGTATTCTGGTGTAACTTCTGTTAACAGTGGGTTAACTAGAGGATATCATTAAGGGTGAATACAATTTTTGTTGGACTTTAAAAAAAAAATATTGCTACGTGATAAATTTATATCTAACGGTTTTCAAAATAAATCCCATGCATTTACCCGAACTTTGATAGACTTTATGGACTTAATTAACATAATTAAGTCTAATGCACATAATTGTTTAAGTTAATAGTGATCAGGCTTTACGGATTATCATGAAATTTTGCCGGCTGTCACATTCTCCCACCGTTTAAAGAATTTCGTCCCGAAATTCAGTTTGTGTTGATTCCTTAATGAGTCATCATCACGATCTCTGCCATTAGTTGAGTAGGTTACTGATGAAACGCAAGTTAACACCAGGGTTAATCTGCGGGGTTATTTCTTCTATGGGTTCAATCTCCTTTCTTACTCGCGGAATGACTTGGATCCTGCAAAACAGCAACACCGTTAGTCTCGTTAAGAGGGGAATATGGGGGTTTCCCTCTTAACCAGGCTCCGGCGTGAGAATAAGTACTGTTCTGAGAAAGAATAAACAGTGTGAATTGAGTGTGGGGGTATAGAGAACAAGATGATTCAACCTGGATGATGAAGGGTCCTATTTATAGCCGGAGGGTGAAAGAGGGAGGAGCAGCAGTGCCAGCTGTGGTTGCGCGCCAGCTGTCCGACCAGGGGGAATATCCCTTTGGTCTCCTCTACTGTGGTCAGTGTAGTGGTACACGTGGCGCGCCTACATTTGCCTATTTTGGAGACGTCGTACTGGTGTTGTCGGACTGCTCCTTGCTCCGTTGCAGGCCTACCTGGCGCCTGATGACTGGTGACACGTGTTGTCCTATATGTCGGATGGAGCATCTTTGGTGCCACCTTCGTATTTTCAAGAAGCTTCTGGAAGCTTCTGGATGGTCTCGTTGATGTCAGCGCCACATAAGATGGAAAAGTGGTGTGGTCCTTGCCATGTGGGCAAGGAATTGGGACCATACCTCTTCAGTTACCACAACTTCTACCAATTGTTGGACATGTATCACGACCTCTACGAGTGGATTAGCAAGTTTAACGATCTCCGCCGGTTGTAAAGTAGGCATAATGATCTTTTGCGTACTGTTGAGTAGATATAACGATAATGACAAGGACCTCCGCTAGTTATTGAGAAGGTTACTACAAACCCTGCTATCAATATATATAAGTTTGCAATTCTTTTAATGTGAGTTAATCGACAGAGAATATAAAAGCACAAAACGGTACTAGCGAGCGAATACATTACCAAACTAGATGACTGCAAAGACATCTGACGACAATCAAGACTTAAGCGTTCACCCAAATGAATTACGACGAACTATATACATATATTTAACCTTCCACCAAAATAAAAAATGTAAATCGAAGAGTTGATTGTTAGTGTAAAATGTGGATCTCATTAAGAATCGATATTGTTCATGTCAATCGAAAGCCACATTGTGTACCTTATAATGTGATCATTTGCGGAAAGTTACAGTGATGGCACAATTTCAAATGGTACCATGATCCAAGGTCTGAACAGTTCAGTATCCCAACTCTAAAAAAAATTTGTGTTCATATACTTAATTAATCATAAGAGATTGTGAGAAATGAAATGATATACATGCCAAAGGTAAGGCCATAACAACTTGTCTTGTTCACAAGGCATCGAAGTGATTATGAATAATTGAATCGAGTAATGAAATAGCTTTATGGTAGCATCCTAATGCCAATCCCTGGTCAGGGTGAAATTGTCAACTCGAAAATGAGTATGCTATGAAAAAGTGGTTATCATGAACGCAATCAAATGATGCCAACTGCCAATGCTGAATGGTGACAAAATGCCAACAAATTCTTGACAACAATGAAGTCATTATTGAAGGTAACTCGAGCTTTGTCATTGTAAGAACATGAAATTGAGAGTTCAACAATAGTGAGTGCGAAGAGCATAACCAAGTACACAATAATTACTGTGTCAATTATCAAATGTTACAGGAAAATTTAGTAAAAAATTTCCTAATGAAAAAGATGCACTGATCATACAAAGTACATATAGGCAAAGTTAATCAATGCTATGGGCTAACAAAAGCCTCACCACAAGGTGTTGTAACAATTGAATTAATTCAATGAGAATGAAGGTTGAACGAGCTCACAATGTTTTTAATCAAACGAAGTGCTCGTCCAGGTTGTTTTGAATATTATAATTCCAATAGATCTTTAAGAGAATTTAACACAAGAAAACAATTAGTCAATTTGAATAATTGGAAAATTGGCTTGTACACGAAGTAGAATCAACAGATGTGCCGCCAAAAGATTGATATGATCGAGATGTGAAAGCGTGTTTCAAGTGTGATGATTGCATCAAAGTAAAATGACTATGTCCAAAGATGATGGCATGTTCACTAAGAATTGAAGGATAAGACCATTAAGATTTAAGCCAGATTGCTATATAGTTGGAATAATCTGAAAACAAAGTCGAAGTCACTCTTACTCAATAATGGAAGGGCTGATGATTACGTTCACAACATCAGTAATGAACAACTATTATGTTAAACATAGGTCATCGCAATAGAATTTCCAAGAACTCTCAAGCACCTGTAAATTCACAAACGTAATTGTAAATTCACCTTACCCGACATTTAATTTCTAGTAATCTTCTGTTGCGGGTGGGTCATAATATAGGTGTATGTCGTTTCCGCATATAAATACGTTATGTGCCACCACATTCTCTTCCAATAAATCTTTCTTGAACGGTACTTCAGCACGAACGACATCAACAGTGAGGCTAGATGGCATAGCTAGGACGCTCCACACTGCAGTTGCCTTTGATGAAGTACCGCGCTCAGAATTCAAAGTGCGAAGCTTCAGATGCATGTTGATCAGTTCTGTTTAAACATAAGGGAAAACATGTGAATAATACCTGATACAGCAAACAGGCCAGCAGAGAATCCAGTCAGAGACGCAGCCACGGAGTTCGACATAGTTGTCAGCTTGATCTGGTTCCCCTTTAGGATGTATCTTCTTGATGGTAGTACCGAGTTCTTTAGGGTTGAAGAACTCGTAGTAAGGGAGAGAGAGGGGAGGCGATTTTTAGTGATGATGTTATGAATTGTCTAACCCTAATCCCTCTCTAATAATCTCCTTATATACACCCAAAGGGAAACCCAGTTAGTTAATAAAGGTAATCTGACCCATCAACAATTACCAACTAATTTATTATAGGTTTTAATATTATTTTGATCCAAATAATATAAATGATTATAATGGCTACATAATTAAATATAATCATAATAATTATATTTAATCTTACATTCTCCCACTTAGCCGAGTAATCATTTATCATGAGTATTAGATTAGTCTGATCAGAAGTTAATACTCATTTTAGCTTTAAACCAAGAACCGTAGTAGAGAAATACAGCCGTTGAATCATTATGCGACTCAGGACCCCCATTAGTCATACTACAGCCTCAATTTAAAACCTAACAGTTATGATCAAAATACAAACAAGCCCTTTAGCGTTTGATTTGTATTTATATTTGTCTATATGTCATTACACCGGCAGAACATATGTAAGAGACATACAAAATCAAACTGATGAGGAAAATTAATTAATAGTTAGTCATTCATAGTACGATATGCAGTTGTACATAGTCATCAATATACCCGTGATTATTATAAGCGCTTGCATAATAGTTATGGGTGATAGACTTTTAGTTATAGGATCCTTAAGCATATCATGAATGCATTCGATACAAAGATTTAGTTTCCTCAATTCGTTCATAAACGAATAATTAATTGCGTATCGAAATTTAATGCAGCACCTCTCGAACTGTTACTGTTCAAGGAGACATGGTAGCTGACTTTATCACAATAAGTCTTTAAAACATTAATTATATGGAGTTAATAAACTTATGAGTCCACTGATAAATTTCCAACAACATTTAGTGACTATATTATGTCGTTATAATTTAGGTTGTTATTATCAGTTTATTTTGACTCCTCCATAAGATAGGTTTTGTCTGCTAACATAAGGATGTACCCAAAATTACATTTTGTCATTTTTGAATATTACAAAGTTAGAGTAATAAACCGGTTTTAATTCTCACTTCTTCTTTAAAATTATAGTCTCTCGTTTCCTTTAAAGATATTGTAATACTCTATTAGATGCTTCACATTAATCTAGACATATCTAGTGTGTTGCAATGTGAGTAATATCTAAACGAGTATAGACTTAAACTTACATAAGGCTTCTAATTAATGAAGCATAAGAAATAATCTCATTTATCCTATTATCCTCTAAAGGAGAACAGTATTGTTTGTTACATATGTAAGGACCAATTTAATGTTAAACTTATGGAACGGAAGTAATGTCCCATTTGGTCTATCTCAACATGTTATGATATATATTATGTAAGAGATATCTCTGAGATCTATTATATCAAAGTTTGTGTTAACAATGCTTTGACTTATGTAACATCTACTTGTCAAAACAATATCATCTATATAGACAAGTTTATTTTAGTTGCTCCCACTCATTTTGAGGTAGGTACATTAATCCACTTGATTCTTGATGAAAATAATTACGCTAGCTTTTCATCACATTATGATGTTTGCATTAACCCATACATGGATATTATTGGCTTACAAATAAAGTGTTCTTTAACCTTCAGTTTGAAACTTTAGGTTGTTATCAAATGAACATGTAAATGTGTCAGCCATTTGTTATGGAAAATTGTTTATAATGTTCATCTAATGTAGCTTTAAACTATTATAAGCTACTAGAACAGTGATGATCCTCAAATAAATCTTTTGTTAGATATGTAAGAAAGATTCTTTAATGATATATCTTTTCCTGAGTATAACCTTTGACAATCAATCATGCTTCTTTGTGTCTTAACGTTTATATCAGGATTTGGTTTAGTTATGAACACTCTTAGGTAATTCAATCAAATCCCAAACGTTATACGAACACATAAAACAGTTTTACTAGAAAACAGTTTTATTCTATTTAGAAGATTAATTGACGCTAATGGCTTAATTAGGAGAGATAGGATCAGCAAACATTTCCAAAATCCATTTCAACTTCAATTAGGGAGGTTATGTAATCATCAAAGTTAGTAGGCTTTTAAACCTAGATGACCTCCTGAGTTGATTATTGGGTTTTAAAAGTTTCAGTTTTATGGATTAGCTCTTGGTTAGGTTGCTATCATTTTCAGGATGCTAAATTTGTAAGAGTTGGTGCAATATGGTGTACAAGAGGTGTAATCGGAGTTAAATTCGGAGTTAAATTTAATTACACTCTTCCCCCCGCCTCTTGTATTCCTTGCAAATCATGATAAGGACTTTGACTGCTCCCACTAACCTTAGAAATCTTTAGGAACTCAGCATGCTTAGGGTCAATATGTAACGACCAACAAATTTTAATAGAGAAACGAGTTAATGACATTAGTCGTTGTAGTTTCTCTTGTTGAGGATTATGTTAGTTCAGGTAAGAAATCTAAGTGTGCCCACAATTAAGCAACAATGAAACTTTTGTAAGAATAGCATTAGATTTAAGGAGATAAGTTATGATAGAACAGTGTCATAATGGAGCAGTGTCTTGTACAAGAGGTGTAAATTGAAGTAATATAAAGTTTTCACTCCCCCACCTCTTGCAACTATTGCAAGTTATTATTAAGACACTTAATGCTCTCACCGATCTTTAATATCTATAGAAATGCTACAAGAGAAATTTCAATGAGGTACGTGACGTGGGAACCTATCATATATACGTTAGACTTTATTTGATTTCTTTAATGTCCAGATATCATAAGAAACTTAGGGACATATTTAATAGAAATCTTATTAAGTGTATATATGAATAGATTTCTTCTAAGACCGTCGGCCATATGGGACAAAATTTAGATACAAGTTGATAGTCTTTAAATGATAAATGAATTATGTCTGAATATTCCATTTGAAATAAGTTCCACAAATGTCAATGAATGACTTATGATGGACCCATACTTATTCCTTAAGCCAAGTAATGTTTTAAGGCTTTAACATCATGATTTAAAATCACTTAGAATGAGATTAGATGAAAATCATCCTCATTAACCATGTCATGATTTCTTATGAATTTTAGTTATAGTGGATGAAATTTATAAGTCTCATTTTCCTTTTGTCAAATTCTCATTTACATGATGACAAAAGTTGTGAAAATGTAAGGTATCATCTAGTTTTATCTTAGTAATGTTTCAATCCAGATATTGAGAACAAATAATATGAGAGTTTAAGATAATTGTGACTTTATGTTGGTTATGCAAACCTCACAACCTTCATAACATTGCTTAATTATGATACTATATTCTGACTAATCTTCAGAATATATATAAGGTATCGAAAAGCGTTGTTAGAAGACTGCTTATTATGGTTCTTATAGCGTTAACATTTAATTTTGTCACTAACTCTCATGTTAGTTATTTGTCGAGTTCTGGTAAGGAAACATTTAAAACTAGAGCCAACTAATCATGTGTTAATAGGAATATTAAAGAATTATTAGACTTAAATATCATTAGTAAGTGACTATCTAATTAACTTATCCAACTGTTCTTTAGAGTAATGGATAGTCTCGTTGCTTATGCCTAGTCTAATGGCATAATTATGCAGTGAGATTTTCACTTGAAGAACCTTAGAATTGGGATTTTGTACTTGCATTTTGTCTATGGACCTTAGAACAATCCTCTTTTAAAGTTTTAGTGGTTGTAAGGTGAATAACATCTTATTTTCCAGTTTCAAACATTTAATTTCTTTGTACATATGTTGCTTATCAACACACTCATTATACTTTGGTACTTTTGAGTGTTATAGTTGATTTATAAGGCATCAAATTGTACAAGTGAAAATCTTAGTATGTAATGTACTGGAAAAATGTACTTATTTCCATGCGTAAGCCCTTAACTTTATGGGTCATGGTATTGTACATTATTATGTATTCACATATACCACTTAACTTTATAGTTTAGAATTTTAAATGAAGGCATGCATCTTAGGAGTTCTAGTGATTATTCCATATATAAGAGATTAGCCTTAGAAAAGACTTTATCTGAAATAACTTTAGTGATAGCATTATGTTAGAGAGTTCTTGATTATCATAAGAGACATCATGTTCGATTTGTCCTAATCATCATGCTCTAATTTTCTTCTTTATAATCTTTATCAGAAAAGAGCAATAGGATTATCGTGTCTTAAGAAATAATCAAGGATTTAATTTAAGAGCTAATTCTAATAGAAACTTTAAATAAAGCAAACTTTACATAAAATGATGCTTAGTTATCAATTACAGCATAAGAGCGATTACAATGGTTTCTATCTTATTTTTATCTGGCGCTCTGTCACAATAGTGACAAGTCACAATGGTGACGATAGTCATACCACTATTAGGTCAATGAACCTAAATAGTGATGATTATCCCTAGTAGGTCAATGAACCTAACTGGGAGAAAATTAGTAATGTGCACAATACCCCACTAGCCAGTGATTCAAGATATCCGCGACTTAGTCCCTGTAATTATAACTTTTAAAATAATTTGAGGTATTGTAAAATAGTTGATAAAAAAAGAATGACTCACATTGCAGATTTAATTTGAGCAGAGCCTAGCCTACTGATTAGCCTTTTTAACCTAAATTTAATAACAGGCACACAATTCTGGGTTAGTAATCAATACAACATTTACAATAACTCACGATATCAACCCTCACAACGAATGACAAAGTGCTATGCTTAAACATCCATCGAATTAACGACTAATGACAAAGCATCACCCTAATGTGGGCAGCACTTAAACATCCATTGAGTACATTGATCGATCGGAAAATGAATCGTAATAGCGATCGAGTTAATACCCTGATTGCGGCGTCGATTAGTGAACCGTGTGTGTTAATTGTGGTAAACAGAAGATATCTCAGAGCGTATTATGAATTGGTTCGTCGCTCAAATTCCAGAAATCAAGTCCCACGACCCTCTATTTATACCCTAAATTTGCACCTCCCGCTAGTCGCGGAAGAATCAGTGTCACGTGCCGCATGTCGCCTGTGGTGACATTTTTAGGGTAGGGTAGGTACGTGTCCAACTAGCTCAGGTGAGTCGACAATTCGTTAAAATTCAATTTCCACGTAAATCTGTAAAGATAATATCAACTAGGGTTTACCCTCCCCTGAGTTTTAGGGACCCTGATTCTAATTCCAACTATTCTGAAAATTTTAGGGATTATGCAGAATCACTTGGGTTTCTCAATTAGGGTTTCCTATTGGTCAATTAAAATAATAATTAAGACTTTTTGATACGAGTTGTTACAACTTGAAAGTCTGAAATTTTGTTAATTCGGATGTTGGATTTCAACTTCATAAGATGGAGAATTGAATTACGGACGCGTAGGAAAAAGAATCGGGTAAAACGGATTAAAAACGAGAGAGTTATGCTCGTTTCCGTGAAATCGGGTTATGTTGGGAATATGCTGCAACATAATAAGGAGCTTGCGGTCAAAACAGGGGCTAGGTGGGGCGTCTAGCCCCTAGGTGGGGCGTCTAGCCCCCCTGAATCCCAAAAATGTTTAATTTTGTTTATTTGACCCATATAACTTGTTTAAACTTGTTATTTAACTATCAAAACTAACTTTTAAGTTGGTTTTCATCATAGGTGATTGTCAAGAGTGCCCGAATGAAGATCAAGCTCGAAACAGAACCGAACACGATAAAGTTAAAAGCTTCGGCACGACGTTCCGTCCTATCTTTTAAGCGACGAACTCAAATTTATTACGATGTATATAAACCTTCATTTGTAGAACTTTTAAATTAACCGTATTTTTCAAAGTACATGTAATCATAATTACATGTTTATTTCTGTAAACTATACGAAAAGCTTAAAATAATAACAAGGGTGTTACACTACCCCATGTAATCCACTAGACCCGTTACCATATCGACTACTGACTGTAGTTATGTTTATGTTCCCTGCGTGAATATCTATCATCATTGACTAGTGCCCAAGTCCATTAGTCCACGCCCGTCCTCAGCGGTACGGTGTGAGGCTTGTCAAACCTAATAGCGCTATTTAACTAATGACTAGTTCGCCATTGGCCCGACGATTAAGTCGATATAAAATGAGGGACTTAATGATAGAGTTTTTGTCTAGTGTCAATGTTGTCACCCTTCAGTTAAGAGGGTGGAGTACGTGTCCTATTCCAGGAAATCACGCAGGTTCCAATGTGGTCACCCTTCAGTTAAGAGGGTGGAGTACGTATTCTACCCAAATAGAATACGCAGGTTTCCTTTTCAATCATTAACCCATTCCCAAACCACTGGGAATCCCATGCCTTGTAGAAAGTGTGAACTCACCTTAGATTAGCTCGGCATATAAACAAAAGGTCACTTGAGCTATTTGTGGTCAACCAAGTCCTAACATGGTTACCATACAAGTCAGGTCTAGGTTCAGGTAATGCACGTAGGTTTACACATAAAGTAGCAAGTTACGTACACACAACGATCATGGCATACACATACAAACATGTTAACAATATCGATCAAGCATACACATAAGCCCAATTTGTGCGATTAAAGTGACTGGGCTGTTGTGGTTGTGTGAGCCCAATCATCTTGTGCGAACTAGAAGAATAAGCCCAATAATTGTACGGCCCAACGTGTTGTGCGATCAGCACAACTTGTGCGATCCACATCAGGTTGTGCGATCCAAACCAACCCAGCCCAACTACAATGTGCAGCCCAGTAACATGTGCGACCCAAAAACATTAAACAACAAATCTTCTTGTGCGGCCCAATATGTTGTGTGATCAGCACAGTCTTGTGCGATCCACAACATACTGTGCGGTCATGCATATTCAGATTGTGCTAAGTGCTCTAACAATTGTACTTTATAGGAACCTAGCTTGTACGACTAACTTGTGCGATCCAAGAGCTTGTTCGTTCAGCTCTTGTGCGATCAGATCATATACGATCTGATCTTGTGCGATTAAGGGACTTGTGCGATCAGTTACAGGTTTCCTAAAATCATGCAATCAGTTTCATTATTTCCATTTAATTTGCAAGACCAATCTAACAGTTCCCAACCTTTGTGTTAATCGATCAAATTAAGCATTTTCCAATTAATTCTCATGAACCCAAATCAACCCTAATCATCATACAAATCATGAACAACAATTTAACTTTCCACCAGATCCTCATACTAACATGCAACCTATGACTTATCAACTTGAATCAAACTAACCAACCACATACTCGAAAATCACCAATCCAATCCATGCAATCGGTCTTAATCAATCTAGATCAAATCATGATTTTAATCATCAAACAAAACAATCTCATCATATATAGACTTATCGAATCAAACACATGAGTCTATTTCATGATCATAGTTTTAGCAACATATTTACTAGCATGAAACCCTAATCGATCATGCAAACAACATCAAGAATATGAAAATCTATAGATGATGAACACTAACCAGGAAGCCGAAATACTTGATTGGTCGAGATGGGGAAACTTCGGGTGTGGGGATTTCCGTCGAACAAGAGAGAGGGGAGGAGAGGGAGCTAGGGTTTTGTGTGTGTTCTTGATTTGTAAATAATGAGAAACAAAACTCCCTAAGGAGTATGTGTATGCGTATAAGAGGAGTGGGCCGAACCCTTCTTTGGGTTGCCCTTGGTCTCGAGTTCAAACAAAGTGGGCCGAGAAAGGTGTGTGACAAAGGACAAGGTGTGTGACAAAGGATATATATTCACATTTCACATGTAACACATAACATAATAAAACATAACATTCCATTGCAAGCAATCACATTAGTTAATCACATAACGTTCATACAGGTTACATCAAACGCAAAGAAAGGTTATGAAATACGAGTTGTCACACCATCGGTATGGAGAAGATTTAGTGAATGAGGGGAATAGAATCCGACAGATAGGGGAAAAACTAGTTTGGAAATATGATGAGCGAGACATGCAGTACTGGATAGACGGAACTTAGAAAATACCTAGATATATGTGTAATTTTGTATTTTGATAAAAAAAAATAAAAAAATATATATATGTATAAATACGGATGCATAGTATATTTGATTTCCGGTTGTAGTTTGTAATAGATGCATATATATGAAAAAGAGTAAAAGTCGCAATGTACGACGTTTTTGACCAAACTGTTTGTGTGATTGTGTGTAATTAATTGTACTAAATTTTATTATGTGATAATTACTACCTGATAAATATTCACAATTCAGATGTCGAACGAAGTAAATCAGGAAAACCAGAATAATGAGAATAACGGAAACCAAATAGATAATAGTGCCATCCAACATATAGTTGCACAAGGAATTATAGATGTTATGCCTTATATTATCAAGACTGTTAAGGAAGCAGAAAATAATAAATCTACAAATGAAAGTAAACATCAACACACTGAGCCAAGTCACAGGGTGAATGATACTGGACCTATAATCTATGCTCCAATTCCTAAAAGAAGAAAAACCGCTTCTTACGGTTGTTCTTATAAAGAATTATTGGCTTGCAAACCAATAGAATTCTCAGACAATGAAGGAGCCACTGCAGCCTTATGTTGGTTAGAAAAGACAGAAGCAGTCATAAAAATAAGTAAATGTGCAGATGAAGATAAGATTATGTTTGCTTCTAATCTTTTAAAAAAATGCAGCCTCAGAATGGTGGAATACTATTCTCCAGTCTAGGGGAAGTGACATAATTTATAAAATGGAATGGATCAACTTTAAGGAAATGGTTGAAAGAAAATTCTATCCTCCTATTAAGAAGGAACAAATCGCCAATAAGATCCTAAATCTTAGAATGACTGGAATAGACTGCAAAGGGTACACTACCATATTCTTCGAATATGCTAGGATAGTGCCAACCTTAGCCTCACCTGAACCAGTGTTAATCTCCCGTTATATTTGGGGATTAATTCGTGAGATTAGACATGTAGTCAAGGCAGCTAGACCGCAAACCATAGAAGAAGCAGTGGAACTAGCCAATACACTGACTGATGAACTAGTACGTACTCAAGAGGAAAACCAGAGAAAGAACCTAGCTCAAAAGCTTACCCAAGAATTTCGCTATGGTAATTCCAACCATGGGAAAGGGACATGTTCTTCCTCTGCACCATACTGTAGGTATTGCAAAAGAAAACATTATGGAAGATCCTCCATCTACTGCAACTTTTGCAAAATATCTGGACCCAAGGAAGAAGACTGTAGGATAAAACCCAGTAATGGAATATGTTTCAATTGTGGAGAAAGTGGGCACATCAAACCGAACTGTCCAAAACTAGCTCTAGCCACAACCAACAAGACTATGACAACCGAAGCACCTAAAAAGAATGCCAGAGCGTTTGTTCTGACAGCTGAGGAAGCCAAGATGATTCCAGATGTGATTGCCGGTACGTTCTTAGTTAATAACATATTTGCCAAAGTATTGTTTGACTCTGGTGCAAACTAAAGTTTTATCAATACTTCTTTCTACAAACTTCTTGACCAACCCTTAGCCAAACTTCAACAAAATTATCTGGTAGAAACAGCCAACGGAGAATCCATTAAGATAGGTGAAATCTTGCAGGGAGCAAGAATAGAAATCCTAAACCCTCTTTGCTAACCTTTATGTCACACCCCGACCACGTAAAACAACAAATCGTGGCGGAAACGTCGGGGAGTGTTGTAACAGAATTATTGTTTCACAACCATGGATACAAAAAGTTTCGTTTTATTGATTCATTAGGTAATTTACATTGTTTTAACACAAAACAAACGAGTTACATATCGACTATCATTGTTATTATGTCACTAAGGCCCCGTCCAGATCCTATGTGACTCATGCATCCTAGTGATCACATCAAGCAACATCACCTGAAACATATGTAAAAACAAAGTCAGCAAAGAAATGCTGGCGAACACATAGGTTTTATGAGAGTATCGGATTCATGGCTCGTTTACATGTTGCAATACCTTATTAAAAACCTTGTTTTGAAAAGTGAATAGCATTGCAACATAAATAACCAACTCAAATCAAGTGGGTTATAGTTTATAAAATCTTGTAGCCATGATTCTTAACCCCAAAACATTTGTTTAAATAATCAAAATTGTAAAACACCTTGTAAAAACTCATTAATAAAACTTGTATGGTTTATATCATTTCAAAAACCTCGTTGTGTGACATCGTTTCAGAATCGTTTCCCTAGTGAACTAAATAATGACACAAAATGTAATATGATAAGAGCACTTATATATAAGATGTACCAGCGGCGTATCTACCATGCTTTTATCATGTTACACCCGTCCCATTATCTAATCACAACCCAAAATCAATCGTTTAATCAAATTGTTTATCTCGTTTAAGTCGTTTCAAATCGTTTAACTCGTCCCAAAATTGTTTAACTCGTTTTAATTGTGAAAACTACTATTGGTCGTCTCGCTAATAACATTCAAACCTTCACAACTCGACTATCTCGCTTCTCACATTAACAAACCACCAAAGGGTATGTTAACTATCACAGATTCAGTCGTTACCCACATAACCCCCCACATAACCATGGGTGCAGTCTGATAACGGGATTCGTCAGATCCTATGGTACCATAACCTAATACTGGTCGGCTTGATCAATGCTAATGAATGTCATTTGTTTTGTAATTACAACCAAGAAGTTCGTTCACTTTATCGAAATCGTTATTAATTTAATATAAACCATTTCAATCGTTTTTGAAAACCATCGTTAAAACATCGAAATCATTTAACACATATGAATCACCCCAAAACAATCGAAAACAATAAAATAGGGGAACTATGTACTCACATGAAGTGCAAAGTATCCTCAATCCAAAGAACTCAACAAACTCAAGCAAATCAGGGAAATTCAAACAACACCTAGTAATCGAATCACTAGTCAAATAATCGACACCTAAATCGGAAGATTGGATAGAATGTGGTCTTGTAAACCAAATGAGTGTTGGAACTCATGTGATATGGTTTAACAAAGCCTACATCCTAAATCGGAACCTACCCTAAGTTCTTTCGACCCGTTACGACTCATTAAGGTAGCTTTCGCTACTTTAACGCGTCGTTTGCGCAAACGCGCGTTCGAGACGTCTAACTTGTCCTATGAAAAGTATTATATGCCTAAAAATGTTGCATAATCAGTTAAGTGACAAAAGTTTATGTTACATATGCTAAAAATCCAATTATGCATGAAAAGGGCATTTTGGTCATTTACCTAAGGCATAAAAACTACCTATCATACAACTACTTAAACTAAGTGACCATAAGGTATAACCTCGGAAGGTTATTCCCTATACAACTATGGTCACTAAACAAGCTTGGTCGGATCCTAATGATCGACCAAACGGGTCTAGTTCGGAAGTCTAAGCGGTTGTTTAGACCGCTTGACTTACGACTCTACACAAGCACTAAACTAAAAGTGACGAGCTAAACATGTTAAAACATGTTTAGTTAAGTTAGAAAAAAGGTTTTGATATCAAAACAAAGTGTTTTGATACCCAAGAGTAGTTTGGTTACAAAATACGCATGAATACGCATTTTGACCAAAACTAGAAAATCGTCACTACGCCTAATCAACGTGGTAATCAGTAGGTATAGTCACAAGTGACTATTACCATCGTGATTACACTCACGTTGCAAAGTTCAAACGAACTTTGTGTTGACCATAACCTGGTCAAAGCAGAAAGTGAAACACTGTGTGACTTTCGTGCTTGAAAATGCATAAAAGAACGAAAGAAATTTACAATGGGTCCAAGCTAGGAAGTTTTGATCTAAAGATTACTCAGGTATGAAGTATACACTTCAACTTAGAGTAAAATCAGACCAAAGTGTACAGAAATGAAATGAAATGAAATGGTGGGTTTATATAGATTTCGGAGAATCGTTAAGGTCGTTTCTCGAAGTTTGAGCTTCAATCTAGGCCTTACATTTGGGCACAAGGTTTTGCAATACATGGGGTACTCAAAACCAGTCCATGGAGTGCAAATGCAAGGGTTAAAAACCATTAAAGCCAGCTCAGGAGACCAGATTCAATGTTTCTACAAATCTGCTGTGCTGGTAAAGCTTACGGACCGTAAGCAAGTCCCCATATGGTCCGTATGGGAACTGCAGGTCAGCAACTTTCATGGTTTGGCAGTTTTAGTCCCTGAGCTTGTTTCGTCGTGTTTTGGCACTTCTAACACCCGTCAAGCCCATTTTCAAGATCCACAATGATGTTAAAGCATAGGGAACATGAAATATGCTTGAAAACATCTCGGATTTCGGTTCGTTTGGTCGTACGGTTGCGTTATTCGGGTAATTACGACGGAAGTCGTAATGAACGTAAAAACGTTCCAAATTAAGTGACGAATGGAATTTTATCATGCCAATCACTAAAATAAAATATTTTAGTGATTACATAAATTTTTGGATGTCCGGATATATTCGGAACATAAGATATGCGTGAAAATGCAAACTTATGCAATTTTTGACGCTTTTAGTCCCTGATTGACCAAATAAGTTTATTTTAGTATACCGAACCCCTCAAAGCCTATTTCTAAGCTATGTAAAGGATATTTAGGGCATGTTTAACTTATGATCAAGTTCTGGAATGTTCGTTACTATACAAATCATTATAGTTTCGCAGTTTGACACAATTAGTCACTGCGATCGAACAAACTTGATTTTGACACACCAAACGATCCAAAACTTATTTCTAAGTTATGTGAAGGTTATTTAAGGTATGTTAAGCCTATGTCACTATTCCAGAGTGTTTTTCACGTTAAACTAATTACGTTTACGCACCAGTTTGCGTATAACCTTCTAGAAAGCGATTTAAAGCTTGAAATCGGAATCGAATCAAATCGTAAAATCATCGAACATAATTACACACATAATAATACCAAAACACATATAATAACACCAAAGCACATTGTTTTATTGATAATTAACATTGTTTTACATTGATTACAGAACACAGTTGTCACAGTCTCCCCTACTTTAGGAAATTTCATCCCGAAATTTTAACTAGAGGAAGCTTGTGAAAACAAATGCGGATATTTCGCCTTCATTTGGTCCTCACGTTCCCAAGTAAACTCTGGGCCACGTTTGGATTCCCAGCGAACTTTGACCTATCGAATCCGTTTGTTCTTCAACTGTTTGACTGCACGGTCCATTATCTCCACGGGTTTCTCAACAAAATGCATTGTTTCATCAACTTGAATCTCGTCGAGTGGAATGTGAAGATCAGCATCAGCTAAACACTTTCGCAAGTTGGACACGTGAAAAGTCGGATGAATATTTCCAATCTCTGGAGGTAGCTCTAGTCGATAGGCAACCTTTCCAATTCTTTCAACAATCTTAAATGGTCCAACATATCGAGGTGCAAGTTTTCCTTTCTTTCCAAATCTCACCACTCCCTTCCAAGGTAACACCTTGAGTAGGACACGGTCTCCGACTTGAAATTCCAAGGGCTTGCGTCGCATATCCGCATAACTCTTTTGACGACTTCTAGCTGTCACAAGATTATCGCGAATTTTCTTGATTTTGTCTGTTGTTTCCAGAATGAGCTCAGGTCCAGTAAGCTGAGCTTCACCGATCTCATTCCAACAGACAGGTGAACGAAATTTTCGACCGTAGAGAGCTTCGAATGGTGCCATATTAATGCTAGCATGATAACTGTTGTTGTAAGAGAACTCGATCAATGGAAGATGAGAATCCCAATTACCACCAAAGTCTATCACGCATGCTCTAAGCATATCCTCCAAAGTTTGAATCATCCTCTCAGATTGTCCATCTGTTTGGGGATGATAAGCAGTGCTTAGATTTAGTTAGGTTCCCATAGCAGATTGCATGGTCTTCCAAAAATGAGATGAAAATCGAGCATCACGATCAGATATGATATCCAAAGGAACACCATGTCGAGATACAATCTCATCAACATAAATCTTTGCAAGTTTATCAGCAGATAGATCCTCGCGAATCGGAATAAAATGAGCTGACTCCGTTAATCGATCGATAACAACCCATATAGCATCGTGACCTTTAGATGTACGCGGTAACTTAGTGATGAGATCCATAGCATTGTTCTCCCACTTCCAAACCGGTATCTCTGGTTGTACAAGTAAACCAGATGGTCGTTGATGTTCAGCCTTGACTTTGAGACAAGTTAGGCATTTCGATACATACAAGGCAATATCCTTCTTCATACCAGGCCACCAGTACTGACTACGAAGATCCTTGTACATTTTATCGGCACCAGGATGGATAGAATATCGAGACTTGTGAGATTCGTCCATCACTAAAGTGCGAAGATCGTCTTGTTTCGGAATCCACAAATGATCCTTAAAATAAAGTAAACCATCGTCCTTCGTTTCGAGTTTAAGCTCAAGTTGAAGCGGTAGCTCGTATTTCAATAAGCCTTTGAGCACACAAGATCGTTGAGCTTGAAGGACACGAGATTGAATATCAGATAGGGTTTAAACAGAATTGAGCTTGACTCGTCCATTTCGACTAAGCGCATCGGCTAAGACATTCGCCTTACCAGGATGGTAGCTAATCTCGCAATCATAATCGTTTAAGAGTTCAACCCATCGTCGTTGCCACATGTTCAGCTCCTTCTGATTGAGAATATGTTGGAGACTTTTGTGGTTTGTGAAAACCACACACTTCATGCCATAAAGATAGTGTCTCCAGATTTTGAGAGCAAAAACCACAGCACCCAACTCAAGATCATGAGTGGTGTAGTTCTTCTCGTGAACTTTCAGCTGTCTTGACCCATAAGCTATCACTTTACCTCATTGCATAAGAACACAACCAAGGCCAAGATTCGATGCGTCACAATAGACAACAAAATCATCATTTCCCTCAGGCAAAGATAGAACGGGAGCATCACAGAGCTTCTATTTCAGTGTTTGGAACACTTCTTCTTGTTTGGGTCCCCACTCAAAAGGCTTATTCTTCTGAGTCAAAGCAGCGAGTGAAACCGCGATCTTCAAGAAATTCGAAATAAACTGACGATAATATCCAGCAAGACCAAGAAAAGATCGAATCTCTGTAGGTGTCGTTGGTGTATTCCAATCCATAATAGCAGCTATTTTGGATGGATCCACATGAATACCCTGTTCGTTGACTATATGACCCAAACACTGAACTTCTTTATGCCAGAATTCACACTTGGAGAATTTAGCAAAAAGTTGTTCCTTCTTCAGGAGTTCCAGTTTCAAACGAAGGTGTTGCTCGTGATCGGCTCGAGACTTCGGATAAACAAGAATATCGTCGATGAACACAATGATGAACTTGTCTAAATAAGGCTTACAGACCCTATTCATTAAGTCCATGAAGATGGCTTGAGCATTTGTCAAACCAAAAGGCATGATAGTGAACTCGTAGTGCCCATACCTTGTGCGGAATGCTGTTTTGGGAATATCTTCTTCGAGAACACGAAGTTGATGATACCCAGAACACATATCGATCTTGGAAAAACAGGTAGCACCTTGCAGCTGATCAAAGAGATCATCTATTAGAGGTAGGGGATATCGATTCTTGATGGTAAGCTTGTTAAGCTCACGATAATCGATACACATTCGAAAAGACCCATCTTTCTTTTTCACAAAGAGGACTGGAGCTCCCCAGGGCGAAAAGCTCGGTCTGATGAATCCTTTATCAGATAACTCTTGAAGTTGTTTCGATAATTCTTGCATCTCAGATGGTGCAAGATGATAAGTTGCTTTCGCAATTGGGTTGGCATTGGGTACAAGGTCAATATGAAACTCGACTTGACGAACTGGAGGCAAACCAGGCAGTTCATTAGGAAACACCTCTGGATAATCTCGAACAATCGGGATATCCTGAATACTCTTGCTCTTGCTTTTCTCCTCGGTGACATGTGCCAGAAAAGCAACATATCCTTTTCGTAAATAACTTTGGGCTTTCGTACACGACATAAGTTTCAAACCACCTGATGGTTTCTCGCCACGAACTTCCAGAACATCGGCCAGGTGAAAGAGGAATACGAACAATCTTATCGAAACAAACCACCTCAGCATGATGTTTGGTTAACCAATCCATCCCCACGATAATATCGAAACTCCCAAGTTGCATTGGTGTGAGGTCAATAGGAAAGCGATGGTTATCAAGGTTCAACTGACAATCATGAATAACAGAATCGAGAATGAGAGGTTTACTAGTAGCAACTTCGATAGATAAGGGTTTCCTCAGTTTAGTTCTAGGTATCGCAAGTAAAGGCTCAAAAGATAACGAAACAAAACTTCTATCGGCACCAGAATCAAAAAGAACAGAAGAAAGTTGATTGTTAACAAGAAACATACCATTGACAACCTCGTTGTCAACCCTCGCCTCGTTTGCATTCAGATTGTATGCTCGTCCACGAGCGGGATTCACATTCGCATTCGCGTTCGGATTTGCATTTGCATTGACCAACCTCGGGCAGTTGTTGCAGAAATGACCCATTTCACTGCAATTGTAGCACGAACCTGGTGGGAATCTCGCAGCATTCCCCTGAACCTGTGCTGGAACCTGAGCAGCTTGATTCTGACCCAACCGACAGATGTTGGCCAGATGCCCAAAGTTTACCACACGTAGTGCATTCCTTGCAAGCTTGTTGTGCAACATGATGACCGTTTCAGCGAGCACAGTGAGGTGCGGTACCAGCATACACTTTCTTCGCAGGCGGTTGAGCCGGTTGGTTCTGAGGATTCTGAGCGGTAACTGCAAAGTTCTGGGAAGCCTTGCGCTTCCTTAACTTCTTGGACGACTATCCCTTCTTTTTTCCATTACCCTTATCCTTGCCTTTAACAGAATCGGTCGACTTCTTCTTGTCCCCCTTGCGGGTAAGTTTACCCTTCCTGACTTGAGACTCAGTCAGGGTAGCAGACAACTCGATCGCTTAACGAACAATAGTAGGATTACTGCTAGTCACAATGTCTTGCACAGAATCGGGTAAACCATCAATATACCTCTCAATTGCCTTCTCCAATGGGGTAACCATAGTGGGACATAACAAACTCAGCTCTTCATAATGATCCGTATACGCATGGTGTTCTCCCCCATCTTTTTTCAGATCATCGAATTATCGTTCCAACGCTCGAATCTCATGATGGGGACAAAACTCTTTCATCATGAGAGCTCAAAGCTCTTCCCATGTTTGTGCCAATGCCACATCGGCACCTCTATCACGCATCACTCCGTTCCACCATGTAAGAGCACGCTTCTCGAACACACTTGATGCAAACTCAACCTTACGCTCATTCGGACACTGCACATGTCTGAATGTGCTCTCGATACTCTCGAACCATTGCAGGAGCGCAGTTGCTCCTTGAGACCCAGAAAACTTCAACGGCTTAGCAGAATTGAAATTTTTGAAATTACACTGAACATTATTGTTATTATTGTCGTTGTATAATTGGTGGATCTGGGTCACTAAGCCTGGAAGCACAGCAGCCATTTGTTGAGCGACAAGGGCTGCGACTTCTTCAGCAGTTAAAGGTTGTGCATCACGTCGAGGAGTCATTGTCTAAAAGGAAATATGAGAAACGAGTGAGGTCGACAATTGGGAAAAACAAAAGAGGTATTGAAAACATTGACAAAACACAAGGAAGGCGATCATTTGTTCGTTACCTCGAACAAACAAATGACACACAGTGACTAATCAAAGTAAATGGGTCAAAATAATGTATCGCGAAGACATGCTCGCCTATAAGTGAACACTCACCCCAAGAGTTCCCAGGTAAGAGTGACTGGTCCGATTATGTGGATTTGTACGAACACTCTAGCCTTAGACAGAAAACTCAGGGTACAGGCATTCATCCTTCTAGTTTGCATGTGTTCACACTATTTAAACCCAAACTTTGACGAGATTTTGAAAACTAAGAGGGTTCAAAACCTTATAACAAATCATTTACGAAGAAATGATTAGTTTTCAAAGCGAATTCGAAATTTGTGTTCTCATTGTGGTTATCACCTAAGGATAGGTGACGGTTTTGTTTTAAAATCTAAACGCAAGAAAACTCGCGTTGGGGTCCTAGAAAGTTATAGTCTAAGTCAAAGCATTGCTAATAACCTAATTCCCTATAACCATTGGCTCTGATACCAACTCTTCTGTCACACCCCGACCACGTAAAACAACAAATCGTGGCGGAAACGTCGCGGAGTGTTGTAACAGAATTATTGTTTCACAACCATGGATACAAAAAGTTTCGTTTTATTGATACATTAGGTAATTTACATTTTTTTAACACAAAACAAACGAGTTACATATCGACTATCATTGTTATTATGTCACTAAGGCCTCGTCCAGATCCTATGTGACTCATGCATCCTAGTGATTACATCAAGCAACATCACCTGAAACATATGTAAAACAAAGTCAGCAAAGAAATGCTGGCGAGCACATAGGTTTTATGAGAGTATCGGATTCATGGCTCGTTTACATGTTGCAATACCTTATTAAAAACCTTGTTTTGAAAAGTGAATAGCATTGCAACATAAATAACCAACTCAAATCAAGTGGGTTATAGTTTATAAAATCTCGTAGCCATGATTCTTAGCCCCAAAACATTTGTTTAAATAATCCAAATTGTAAAACACCTCGTAAAAACTCGTTAATAAAACTCGTACGGTTTATATCATTTCGAAAACCTCGTTGTGTGACATCGTTTCAAAATCGTTTCCCTAGTGAACTAAATAATGACACAAAATGTAATATGATAAGAGCACTTATATATAAGATGTACCAGTGGCGTATCTACCATGCTTTTATCATGTTACACCCGTCCCATTATCTAAACACAACCCAAAATCAATCGTTTAATCAAATCGTTTATCTTGTTTAAGTCGTTTCAAATCTTTTAACTCATACCAAAATCGTTTAACTCGTTTTAATTATGAAAACTACTTTTGGTCGTCTCGCTAATAACATTCAAACCTTCGCAACTCGACTATCTCGCTTCTCGCATTAACAAACCACCAAAGGGTAAGTTAACTATCACAGATTCAGTCGTTACCCGCATAACCCCCACACATAACCATGGGTACAGTCTGATAACGGGATTTGTCAGATCCTATGGTACCATAACCTAATATTGGTCGCCTTAATCAATGCAAATAAATGTCATTCCTTATTTAATTACAACCAACAAGTTCGTTCACTTTATCGAAATCGTTATTAATTTAATATAAACCATTTCAATCGTTTTTGAAAACCATCATTAAAACATCGAAATCATTTAACACATATGAATCACCCCAAAACAATCGAAAATAGTAAAATAAGGGAACTATGTACTCACATGAAGTGCAAAGTATCCTCAATCCAAAGAACTCAACAAACTCAAGCAAATCAGGGAAATTCAAACAACATCTAGTAATAGAATCACTAGTCAAATAATCGACACCTAAATCAGAAGATCAGATAGAATGAGGTCTTGTAAACCAAATGAATGTTGGAACTCATGTGATATGGTTTAACAAAGCCTACATCCTAAATCGGAACCTACCCTAAGTGCTTTTGACCCGTTACGACTCATTAAGGTAGCTTTCGCTACTTTAACGCGTCGTTCGCGCAAACGCGCGTTCGAGACCTTTAACTAGTCCTATAACAAGTATTATATGCCTAAAAATGTTGCATAATTAGTTGAGTAACAAAAGTTTATGTTACATATGCTTAAAATCCAATTGTGCATGAAAAGGGTATTTTGGTCATTTACCTAAGGCATATAAACTACCTATCTTACAACTATTTAAACTAAGTGACCATAAGGTATAACCTCGGAAGGTTATTCCCTATACAACTATGGTCACTAAACAAGCTTGTTCGAATCCTAATGATTGACCAAACGTGTCTAGTTCGGAAGTCTAAGCGGTTGTTTAGACCGCTTGACTTACGACTCTACACAAGCACTAAACTAAAAGTGACGAGCTAAACATGTTATGTGACACTCTGGATTTTCCCGAACAACCTTCTTGTTTCAGTATTTCGTGTACATATTATTAAATGAAAGTTTGTGATTTATCTTGATGTGTTATGTGTTGATAATGTGTACGTATGATGTATAGTTATGTATATATATATGTATAAGTGAGCCGAGACCATGATCCCGACTCGAGACCACTTAGTCTCGAGTAAACAATGACAGATGGGCCGGATGGGCCGCAACCTCCCTTAGCCCACTCGGAAACCCACTTAGGGTGCACCACCCTCTAAATATAAACCTAAAACCCTCACATACTCTCCTTTACACTCTCTCTCACTTCATCCTCACTCTCTCTCTCTCTCTCTAGAAAACCTTAAACCCTAAAAATCAAGCATCACCCCTCCCCTACTTTCTCTCGAATCAATCGGCAACAACAAGGGGACTCGGCCAAGCTCATCATCATCACTCGGACACTCCATTTTCTTATCTTCTTTCTTGTCTCGGTGCCTTTTCCCAACCGGTTAGTGTTTTAAGTGCTTTACTAGATGTTTAAGTATAAAATGCTGTCATTAAAGTGAATGAATAGCATGATGGTGGTTGGTTATTTTGAATGTTCAAATGGATGAATATTGATGATATGCAAGCATTGTATTATTTGGATAAGCTAGGATAGATTGTGTGAATATTTATGTTTGGTGATTATGAGTATGTCATTCTTGTATAAATGATATGCATGACTATAGGCTGATTAGGACATTGTTATGATTGTTGCACATAAATGTTCTTAAAGAAAAGAATGAAACATTACATGATTGTTGCTTATGAAATGCATGTTATGTATGGCTTATTGATTTTTGCTTCTAGACCCATATAGATGAATCTGAGAATCATAGAGAACGTGTTTGTTTGAATAAATCTTGGGTGAATGATGTATGTTATTTGAATAATCAAGTGTGATGATAAAAACCCTAAAGATGAACTATATGAATATGATATGAACTGTTTTAATATGCAATGTATATTTGGAAAATGGGTGTTTTGATCTGTTTTGTATTAAGATTAGACAAGAAAACATGTTAGTGAAATTGTATTGGATAGTACACAATTTCATGATATGGCAATTCTATTGGATATTACTTTTGGACAGGTTCTACAAGAATTCGGTCATTAAGTGTGCAAGTCGAGACCCCCGGTTTCGACTCGAGACCACATAGTGACAACTCGAAACGGACTTCAGGGACTCGAAACCATCAAGGTCTCGACTCGAGATCTCATGGTCTGGACTCGAGATCTCTGAGGTTGCGACTCACCCCTGCACTACTTGAGACTAGAAGTCCCTGACTCGAGACCTCCTGGTTGTGACTCGAGACCGCCTGCTCTCGAGTCGAGACCACCTGGTCTCGACTGGGCTGTTTGTTTTCGTTATTGGGCCCAAGTGTATTAACTGTACATGCTTGTTACTGTTTAAGTTGGGTATGTGTTAACTGTTACTGTTAAAGAATTTAGACAGGCCCAATGATTTAATGGATAATTATATGGTAATGCATGCTAAGTGTTAGATACGTGTAGAATATACGTGACTTCTATATGCCCAAACCTGACCTATACTGGTAACCATGTTAGGACGTGGTGACCAACGTGTTTGACCAAGTAACTAATCTGCCGAGCAACCCAAGGTGAGTTCACAACTAATAAAGCATGCGTTCTCGGTGGTTTGGGAAACGGAAACTTAAACAACGCTATCCCCTCGTAAGGGATACAAACCTACTTTCTTCCCCTTAAAAGGGACTCTTAGTTAATTAATGTTTATACGGAATGCAACGAGCAACACTAAACGAAACTCTATCACTCAAGTCCCTACCATTTAATACCGATTAGTCACCGGGGCCTGGCGAACGGGTTATTAGTTGATAGCGCTATTTAAGTGTAACCAGCCTCACACCGACCCTTGTTACTGGTAACGGGAGTGAACTAATGTACTCTGGCAAACCGTCAATGATGATAGAACTTTGACAAACGGGGCACTGCGGAAACGTATGGTTAAGTAAGTATTCGGTATTGTAAAACAGTTTATTTGCTTATGTTAGTGCAGTTGTCGGTCGACTTCATCTTCGTTCGAGTCTTAGATTAGTAATGAAAGATCAAGTCACGCAGTTCGAGTTAAACAGGAAACAAAGGTGAACAAGCCAGTTCAAACGAAGTGGACAGCTCAAACGAAGTGGACTGTTCAAACGAAGTGGACTGTTCAAACGAACTGGAAATGCCTGTTCAAACGAACTGGAAATAGTATAAATATGTGACTTGAGTTTTTCATTTGTAACTTTGATTTTTCCGGTAGTGAGGTGCTGCCGAAGTGTCTCCAAATCTGTAAACGCGTTATAATCAATACAAGAGACAGTTATTAGTGAATATCAAGCTGAAACAAGATCTGATTCATTGAATTCCGCCTTTGAATCAGTTTAGAGCTCTTCTGAAGACTCGTTCAGATCGATTCTCGATCCTACAAGTGGTATCAGAGCTCAGGAGGAAGGGCTCTTGCAATTTCAGCTCGATTTCATTAAGAATTCTGACTTCTACACCTTTCTGTCACATTTTTCAAAAATTTAACAAGATTTTTTGGTTAAAATGGATTGAATTTGAAGTATATTGTGCGTAACAGTAGTTTAAACAATTGGTAAAAGTTTTAGACCTTAAAACTGAGTAAAAGTTAATCAATTGTATAAAAATCGATCAGTTCGTTTGAAGATTGTTACATTTCACACGAACCGGAACTCCGATCTCAGATCTACGAAGATTCAGTGGACGAAATTGAACGAAAAACAATTCATTGTGCTTGGTGTTTGTTATAGAACAATCCTTGAAGAAATTAGAACGTAATTCGATCTAAAACTTGTTCAAATCTGTCAAAAATATGTTCAGTTCGTATGAGAATCTTGCAGGTCGTATGAAATTCAGTTCCATGTCATACGAAGTGATCTTGTATCACCCGTTCGTTTGAGTTGTTGAGATCTCAGTTTAGACGAAGTAGGCAGGTCGTTTGAAAGGTCATACGAAGTGACCAGCATATCAGTTCGTTTAAGATTGGAACAAGTTCATACGAAGTACTTAGTTCGTTTGAGAATTAAGTTCATACGGAGTAAATTTGATCTTCTTGTTCGCATGAAATTCAGTTCGTCTGAAAGGATAGTGTCAGTTCATTTGGATTGTGTCTTCAGTTCACACGAGGTTTTGACAGATTGCATGTGATTCAGATTGACTTTATAAATTGAGGTCCAATCAAATTGAGTTGATAGTTAAGATTGTCGGCTGCACATGTATTCAAATATTGAAATTCATAGGGTGATTTGAGATTTGCAGGCATCACGTGAATTCAGTTAATATTTGATCATAATTGTCCATATCTGTGGCCCAATCATTGTTGTCGGATTAGTGCTTTGAATATTGAGAAATATTAAACAAGGTTGTCAGTATTTGAGAAAAGCAATCACGTGTTGTTGGATAAGTTTGCATGTGATAAAGGTCAAATAGAAGTAATTGGGTTATAGAGATTGTCGGCTTAGTGATATGTTGATCTAAAAGGTGCGGCCTAATCCAAGAGTTGTGATTAAAGTTTGGTTGGCTAAGTGGGTTTGTCATCAGCCCATGCATTGTTGTTAGTCACATTTTGAGCCCAAGATTAGAGTGAATAGCCCAAGTCTCAACATCCTTAACGATTCATTTTGCAATTAAGAAAAGTCCAAGAAAATCACCGGCCTAATCAAGAAAGTCATTTGCAAGTTCATTTGTTCAGTTCGCAGAATTCATTAAACGAGTACACGAATCTTCGACACGAGTCCTAGATCGAATCAATCATCACACACTTTTAAGTATTAAATTCGTTTTAAACTGATCATTTGTTTGTTGTCGACAGGTATTCTTACAAGGTGATACAGTTCATTGTTTACCGAAAACATGGATGATGGTTATTGGAGTGAAAGAATAAGAAAGTGTTTGGAAAGAGAAGCCAAGAAAAAGGAGAAAGCTAAAGAAGAATCTAAGAAACTTGGAACTTCGAATTCTGAATCAGTATCAAAGAAAAAGATTGAAACAAATGCAACTATCTTTGATCAGTCATCAGACGAAGAGAGTGATGATAAAAATGTTCAAGTTGAGAAGAAACAGGTTGAAAAAATTCCAACTTTGAAGGTCGAGAAAAAAGCTGATGATGAAAAGATTCCTAAAAAATGCTTAAATTGTGAAAATGTTGAATCAGTATGCTCCAAATGTGACAACTTTAAGACTGACAATGACAAACTCTTGAAGGATGCGGAAAGTTTGAAATCGGAAGTCGAGAAGTTGAAAGATGAGAAGCAAACTGATGTAAAACAGATTCTAGATTTACAGGGAAATTGTGAAAAGCTTAAATCTGAAAATGTTAAACTGTTAAATGAGTTGAACAGTTTAACATCAGAAAACAAAATTTTTGAAGATAAAATTAAAAGTTTTGGAAATGAAAAAGTGAAAATTGAAAAAGATTTTCAAAGTCAAATAAAAATTTTAGAAGATGAGAGAGATTTATTTGGTAAAAACAATCTTGAAAAACAAATTGAAATCAATTCTCATCTTGAAAAGATTATTCGACTTGAAAAAGAGGCAGAATGTGCTCAAAAGAAAATCAATGAATGGGAAGAAAAGTTGAAGGTGTTTGTGAATACTTCAACTATTCCTTGCCCAAAACCTTTAAATTCTGTTCCAATAAGTGACGATGTCACAAACTTTGACAATGTCAAAGTTGAAGATTGTAATGAGAAATCTGATGATGAAAAAGATAAAAGTGAAAAACAAAAATTGTTTTTGAAATTAAAAGAAAAATTTCAAGAAACTGTTCCGCAATCAACTGAAAAGGGAGAATGCTCTAAGCAAAAACCTTTGAAGAAGAAAGTGGAACAAAAACAAAAAGAGAAAATTTTGAAAAATGTACAAAAAGATACTAAAAGCTCATCAGATCAATCATCCAATCGCAATGAAAAATTACAAAAATCGAAAAATGAAAACTCTAAAATTGTTGGCAATAAGTGATGCAGGTTTGACCACAGTGCTCAAAAGTCAAATCCAGCTTACAAGAGGAGAGATGGAAATCACCAAGCCAAACAGTGCTATGATCTGAATGTTTGGACTGACAATGGTGATTGGTATGATAACAGAGTGTGTTACCGATGTGGTTATCAAGGACACATTGCTGTTAACTGCCAAGGTTGGAGTTATGAGACAAGGAGATGCTTTAATTGCAATATCAGAGGTCACATTGCCAGAGATTGCCCAAGGAGATCAAATGAAAGATTGAGAGTTAATTCTCAGAAGATGGCAAAGAAATCAGTCAATGTCAAGCCCAAAGAACAGAAGGTTCAAGAACCTAAAGTTCAAGAAACGGAAGTGAAGCTTTCTCAGGGGCAGAAAGACAGACTGAGGAAGAAGAGAAAGAAGGCTATAGAGTATCTAGAGAAGATCTTGTCCTCGGGTTCATCTGTTGGTAAAAATAAGAGTTCTGATGAATCAACTCCCTCGATGGCAAAGTCAAGCAAGACGAATTCATCGGATAAAAATCTGAGGACGAAAGAGGGAAAGAAGAAAAAGAAAGTTAGTGGCAATGAATCTGTTTCTGTGGAAACAAAGGAGCCACATGTCGGTGATGAATCTGACTCATCAAAGTCAGACAAGCCACATTCAGGCAATGATTCTGGTATGGTAAAACCAGAAGAGCCATTTGTTGAGGTAAAAGTTGAGAATTCTGGTCTAACAATGGATGATGCAAATTTTCCAACATTGTTGAATAAGAATTCAAAATCACCCAAGGACAGTCAGGCTTGGGTGAAACTGTTTAAATGAAAAACCTGACTTGCCGGAGCTCCCAGGTTGGTAAGAGTGGAGCAGGAATCGGCACATTTATTGAGAAATTCACGAAAATGATATTTCGATTTACAAGTGGTAAATCAGGGACATTAAATTGTACTTGATTTTCTACAAGTGATGTTTGTGGATTGATCTTACAAATGTTAGTTTTTACAAGTGGTTGAAGAGAACAAAGTGATGAAAGATCCCCGAATTTGTGAAATGACACACAAAACTTATTTTCCGAAAAAACCATTTGATTAAAACAAACTTAAGTGTTTTGAAATCATAATGGGAAAATAGTTTGTTGTGAGGGGGAGTTCTGATTGTTTATGCCAGGTGGATGGAGAATTGAAGTGATTCTCATCATGTTGTCAATTTCTTGTACAGCTTGTTTTCAAATTTTCCCAGAAAAACAAAATTGAGACATATTTTGATTTTAGGGGGAGTAAAAATTTTAAAAAAATTTGAAAATTTGAAAATGTCAAAAACATTAAAAAATTTAAAAATGAGTTTTGCTGAAACAGGAGGAAATGATAGAAAATCAGTGGACTATCACAGCATGCTAAAGAAATGTAAAGTCTAAAAAGTGATAAACGATCTTACTAAAGATGTGACGATAGGCTCAGCTAGACTAGTAGATTTGCGATAATGATACAAACTTAAATGAAAAAGCCTAGTTCTAGTGGGAAACACGGTTGAAAGTGTAGTACTTGGTTTTGTCCTTCTTGATTGTGTGCCTAGTCGGTATTCGCTGATTATTGAAAGACATAAAACTGGTTAAGTTCGTGAACTTTCACAACTTTGCTAAAAAGTCACTGTGATTGTGCATTTCATTTTGCAAAGATTTAAAATTGTTTTATTTCTTTATTTTGTTTAAGCATCGGACATCCTCTGTGTATACGTGAGTATCGACCTGGATGTTGTTGCCTAAATGTTCTGCTTTATTTTCTTTGGTGTTTCGTTTAAGCTTTGGACCTCCTCTGCGTATACGGGAGTATCGACCTGGTGGTTAAAGCCTAAATAACTTAAACTTGTTTTATTTTTCTTATTTTGTTTAAACATTGGACTTTCTCTGCGTATACGGAAGTATCGACCTGATTGTTAATGTTTAAACATTCTGCTTTGTTTTCGCACAAATCACAGTTGATAAAAGTTTAAAGGCATTACTTGAGTTAGTGTATTGCATGATGAGGGGATATGCTGAGATCGTGGGGTCCATAAGAGCTTAGTGCAAAATTAATATACCTTAAACGTATCGGTAAGCATGTCGAAAATTTTTAGATTGAGCTTAAGAGGACAAACATATCGTTAATCAACGTGAATCGTTTAGAGCTTAAAACGATTAAGAGCTTAACGGTGCTTGTGATTTGTCTAAAAGCTGATATGATCCTCCTTCGCAAACTCACAAAAATATGTTTGTACATATTTCATTTCTGCATTTAATTTCTGTTATTGCGTATGTGTTTCATAGTTTGAAAAAAAACAAAAAGATTTTTGACAACTGATGTTGAAAAGCTGATATTCAAAATCTCAAAGGCTAAACAAGATGAACAATTGGGTTGGTTAATTGGTTTGAAATGTTTAAAATGATTCATTAATTTGAATCAGAATTTTGAATGTTTTAAATTCTTGATCAATTTTAAATGAAAGTGATTCTCAAATGTTTAGTTGATTCATTAAGTTGAATCACAACATTGTTGGTTTGTAAATTGTGTGTTTGAGATATGTAGGTTTCTGATCCTGTTACTACGGAAAGCCAGGAGATGCATCAGAACCTGAAGAGAGCTTAAATTGAAAAAGCCAGGATTTGATTTCAATGGTGATAACAAATTCCAGACGGCGATCCCAGCTTGATGATAGGGGGAGTCTGACGAGAGTTAGAGCCAGAGAAATATCCGGGTTCATGATTCCAGGAAGAGTTCCTGAAGAAGACCGATCAAGATTGAAGAGTCGTCATGATGAAGACTCTCACTGAAGATTCCGTCAACATTCAAGGGGGAGTCTGTTAGTGCAGTTGTATGTCGACTTCATCTTCGTTCGAGTCTTAGATTAGTAATGAAAGATCAAGTCACGCAGTTCGAGTTAAACAGGAAACAAAGGTGAACAAGCCAGTTCAAACGAAGTGGACAGCTCAAACGAAGTGGACTGTTCAAACGAAGTGGACTGTTCAAACGAAGTGGACTGTTCAAACGAACTGGAAATGCCTGTTCAAACGAACTGGAAATAGTATAAATATGTGACTTGAGTTTTTCATTTGTAACTTTGATTTTTCCGGTAGTGAGGTGCTGCCGAAGTGTCTCCAAATCTGTAAACGCGTTATAATCAATACAAGAGACAGTTATTTGTGAATATCAAGCTGAAACAAGATCTGATTCATTGAATTCCGCCTTTGAATCAGTTTAGAGCTCTTCTGAAGACTCGTTCAGATCGATTCTCGATCCTACAGCTTAATTATGGGGTAGCTCCCCATGGCATGTATAAACGGATAAATTAACTGGTGAAACAAGTTTTTGGTAATTAAAAACTGGACAACTTGTGAACTTGCCAACATTTTTGTTGATACCCTACTGCATGCTGTGCAGGTACCCAGTGACTCAGGAGCTTGCAGCTTGGGAATGTGTAGTGGTCGTCTAACCCATGTGTTGGGTTTTAAATAATCTTGAACTATGAACTTTGTTTTGAAACTGTTTGGTTTATGCTTCCGCTGTTTACTTAAACTATTATTTGAACTTAAACTTTTAAAATTTCAAACTATGGTGTTTACTAACTATTGTGGTTGTGAACATTTTTACTATTAACCAATGCTTAGTGTAATTGGTGGCTGGATCCTGGTCAGTCACGCCCCCAAGCGGTGGTACTCTGCATGTGGATTTTGGGGGTGTGACGGATTGGTATCAGAGCCATTGGTTATAGTGAACTTTGTTTTAAAAAGAAAGTCTTTTTGAGAAAAACTAGACTATAACCCGTGACTCATGACGACACTACACTTCAAGGGCAAGACTCAGCTTATTAGACCTCATAGCTCGGACTTGTGTTTACCTGCTTGTTTACTTTATGTTGTTGTTCTACCATACATACTAGTGTGCCTAATTAGATAGATACACATCCCTCTTCTATCTCATTCTCGCTACATTACGACATCACACTCATACTGTGTTTTCTGGTTATGAAGACAGTGAGTGGACGCGGAAGAGGAAACGTTAACATGACACAGGCTCAGTTCACTAACTTGCTCAACACGGTGGCTGCAGCTTTCGCAGCTCACCCTGGAGGTAAACTCGTTATTTTAGGGTGTGTAGATCCTACCCCCACATTGTCTTTTCACCTCTAAGCCTATTCGCTTCGCTTCTCACAACAGGTCAGCAAGCGCCTGCGCAACCACGTGTTTGTACTTTCAAAACTTTCATGGATTGCAAGCCTCTCCCTTTCAACGGCACTGAGGGTGCCATAGGCCTTCTGCACTGGATTGAAAAGGCCGAAGCTGTCTTTGCTGTCTGCGAGTGTCCCCCTGCTAATTGGGTAAAGTTTGCGACTGGTACGCTTGAAGGAAATGCACTTTCATGGTGGAAGGCACAAATTCAGATGCTTGGTCTGGAAACTGCTAATGCTATTGCGTGGGAAGATTTCAAGGACATGATCAAGGAAGAGTATTGTCACATGGATGATATCCACAAACTTGAGAACGAGTACTTTGAGCTCAAGATGGTTGGATCAGAGATTGAGACCTACACCAAACAATCCAATGACTATGCTGCACTTTGCCCAAACATGTCTCGACCTATGTATCGAAGGATCGAATTGTACATCAAGGGTTTGGCCCCAGAAATCCGAAGCCATGTGACCTCAGCCAACCTCAATACCATTCAGCCAGTGGTCCGTCTTGCTCACAAACTCACTGATCAGGCTGTGGAGGAGGGCAAGTTGCCCAAAAGGATAAATGTTGCTGTTGGAACCACTGGCGATAACAAGCGTAAATGGGAAGGAAATCAGAGCAAGGAAGCTAACCCCACTCAGACCCTGACTCAACTAAGGAAAACTGAAAACAACAAAGGTCCTCAGCAACAGGGTGGCTATCGGGGAAACCACCCTAAGTGTAACAAGTGTAATCGACACCACAATGGGGCGTGTAGCAAAGGTCAGTGCTTGCGCTGCAACAAAATGGGGCATGAAGCCAAAGACTGCAGGAGTCAGTTCCCAGCTAGGCAGAATCAGCATCAGGCACCGCAACAACAGCAGCAAGGAAACAGCCGTGAATGCTACAAATGTGGGGCAGTAGGGCCCATGCGAAAGGATTGCCCTCAGCTGAACCAGAATCGCAACAACAATAATCAAGGTGCCGGAAACAACAACAACAACTAGGGAGCTGGAAACAATGCAAGGGCATTCGTGATTGGGGCTGGTGAAGCAAGGAACGACCCCAACGTGGTGGCGGGTAAGTTCCTACTTAATGATCGTTATGTTTCCCTATTATTTGATTCTGGAGCAGATGCAAGTTATGTATCCCTACGTATTAGTAAGAAGCTTAAGACTACTCCTACGCCGTTAAGCTCTAAGCGTATCGTTGAAATAGCTAATGGTAGAACCCTCGAGGCCTCACACGTTATTCGTAACTGCAAACTAGAATTGTTTGGTCAGACCTTCCGTATCGATCTCTTCCCCATCATTCTCGGAAGCTTCGACGTCGTCATTGGTATGGATTGGTTATCGAAGCATCGAGCTGAAATCCTCTGCCAAGAGAAAGTTGTTCGTATTCCCCGTTCTTCTGGCAAACCCCTTATCGTTCAAGGTGACAAAGGCGGAGAAGTCACAGGCATCATTTCATTCTTAAAAGCCCAGAAGTGTTTACGAAAGGGGCACACCGCTATCTTAGCACTTGTCACCGATAACCAGGAAAAGGAAAAGAGGATTGAAGATTTCCCCATTGTACGCGACTATTCCGAGGTATTCCCCGAGGAATTACCTGGACTCCCTCCTCACCGTCAGGTCAAATTTCAAATCGAGATAACTCCCGGAGCGGCACCTATAGCTCGTGCACCTTATCGACTAGCCCCCGCTGAACTAAAGGAACTTTCTACTCAACTACAAGAACTATTGGACAAAGGTTTTATCCGTCCTAGCTCGTCACCCTGGGGAGTCCCAGTGCTCTTTTTTAAAAAGAAGAATGGCACATTCTGAATGTGCATTGATTACCGCGAACTGAACAAGGTTACCCACAAGAATCGTTATCCACTTCCCTGTATCGACGATCTGTTCGACCAGCTGCAAGGGTCGAGCTACTATTCCAAGATTGATCTACGATCGGGCTATCACCAGCTGAGAGTCCGCGATGAGGACGTCTCTAAGACTGCTTTCAGAACCCACTATGGTCACTACGAATTCCTTGTCATGCCCTTCAGAATGACCAACACACCTGCGATCTTCATGGATCTCATGAACCGAGTGTGCAAACCCTACCTCGACAAGTTCGTGATTGTGTTTATTGACGACATCCTAATTTACTCGAAAAGTCAAGAACAGCATGAACAACACCTGCGTCTTATTCTCGAACTCCTTCGCAATGAGCAATTGTACGCCAAATTCTCAAAATGTGATTTCTGGCTTAGAGAAGTCCATTTCCTTGGGCACATAGTCAATCAGGATGGGATTCACGTCGACCCCGCTAAGGTCGAATCCATTAAGAATTGGCCTATACCTAAGAATCCGACCGAAGTTAGCCAATTCTTGGGATTGGCAGGATACTATAGAAGATTTATCAAGGGATTTTCAAAGATCGCTCAACCACTTACGACCCTCACTCAGAAGGGTGTTGCTTACAAATGGAATGATGCTCAGGAATCTGCCTTTCAGGAACTAAAGAAGAACCTTTGTAGTGCTCCTATTCTTTCCTTACCTGAAGGTACCGACGACTTTGTTGTTTACTGCGACGCTTCTATTCAAGGACTTGATTGCGTGTTGATGCAACGCGAGAAGGTTATTGCTTATGCTTCGCGACAAATCAAGACCCACGAACGGAACTACACGACACATGACTTAGAATTCAGAGTTGTGGTCTTCGCGCTCAAGATTTGGAGATACTACTTGTACGGTACCAAGTGCACGATTTACACCGATCACAAGAGTCTCCAGCATATAATGGAACAAAAGGAGTTGAATATGCGGCAATGCCGATGGGTCGGGCTTCTAAACGACTACGAGTGCGCGATTAAATATCATCCAGGAAAGGCTAATGTTGGGCAGATGCCCTCAGCAAGAAGGAAACCAAACCTAAGCGTGTTCGTGCTTTACAGCTCACTATCCACTCGAACCTCCCTAATCACATCCGAAATGCTCAGGTTGAAGCATTGAAGGCCGAGAACATCAGGGCTGAATCCCTACGAGGATCAAGGAGATGATTAGAACAAAAAGAAGATGGTGCTTACTACGTAACCGGGCGTATATGGGTCCCACTTTATGGGAATTTACGTGAGCTTGTAATGGACGAAGCCCATAAGTCCCGTTACTCAGTACATCCTGGTTCGGATAAGATGTACCACGACTTAAAGACTACATATTGGTGGCCTAGCATGAAAGCCCACATAGCAACTTATGTCAGTAAATGTTTGACTTGTGCGAAAGTCAAGGCTGTGTATCAGAAACCATCGGGCTTACTCCAACAACCCGAGATCCCGAAATGGAAATGGGAGCAAATTTCCATGGATTTCGTTACTGGTCTACCTGCACACTTTTTAGCTATTAAAGAAACAGACAAGTTTTCTACCTTGGCAGATGTTTACTTAAAGGAAGTGGTTTCAAGGCACGGTGTGCCAACCTCTATTATTTCCGATCGAGATGCGCGTTTTACTTCTGAGTTGTGGCAAGCTATGCACAAATCCTTTGGCTCACGTTTAGACATGAGCACCGCTTATCATCCACAAACGGATGGGCAATCTGAACGCACCATCCAAACCCTTGAAGACGTGCTTAGGGCATGTGTGATCGATTTTGGAAAGGGTTGGGAAAAGCATCTACCGTTAGTGGAATTCTCCTACAACAACAGCTACCACACCAACATTCAGGCAGCACCCTTTGAGGCATTGTACAGTCGTAAATGCTGATCGCCTCTTTGCTGGGCAGAAGTTGGTGACAGCCAGATCACAGGTCCAGAACTTGTGGTAGACACTACGGAAAGGATTGCCCAGATCAGACAACGCATGGCGGCAGCTCGTGACCGTCAGAAAAGTTACGCTGATAAGGATAGGAAACCGCTAGAATTCCAGGTTGGTGACCGGACTCTACTCAAAGTCTCACCCGGGAAGGGTGTGGTTCGTTTTGGAAAATGGGGCAAGCTTAATCCGCGATATGTCAGACCCTTCGAAATTATCGAAAAGATCGGTAAGGTTGCTTACGGATTGAATCTGCCTGCAGAACTAAGTGCGGTGCACAACGTCTTTCATGTGTCTAATCTGAAGAAGTGTCTGTCAGATGGAACACTCATCATTCCTTTCAAGGAACTTACTATTAACGAACAGCTACACTTTACTGAGGAACCGATTGAGATCACGGATCGAGAGATCAAAACCCTCAAACGTAGCCAGATACCTCTCGTACGAGTTCGTTGGAACTCGCGCCGTGGCCCAGAGTTTACCTGGGAGTGGGAAGACCAGATGAAGCGCAAGTATCCCCAGTTGTTCCCAAATGAAACTCGCAGCACTGAAGCTACCACCGAATTTCGGGATGAAATTCCAAACTAACGGGGGGATAATGTGGCACCCCGTTGAAACGTTCTCACCAGCTTGACAGTGGCTGCCTTAACTTTCGGGACGAAAGTTCTTAAAACTTGGGGATAATGCGACACTCTGGATTTTCTCGAACAACCTTCTTGTTTCAGTATTTCGTGTACATATTATTAAATGAAAGTTTGTGATTAATCTTGATGTGTTATGTGTTGATAATGTGTACGTATGATGTATAGTTATGTTTATATATGTATAAGTGAGCCGAGACCATGATCCCGACTCGAGACCCCTCGGTCTCGAGTAAACAGTGACAGATGGGCCGGATGGGCCGCAACCTCCCTTAGCCCACTCGGAAACCCACTTAGGGTGCACCACCCTCTAAATATAAACCTAAAACCCTCACACACTCTCTTTTACACTCTCTCTCACTTCATCCTCACTCTCTCTCTAGAAAACCTTAAACCCTAACAATCAGGCATCACCCCTCCCCTCCTTTCTCTCGAATCAATCGGCAACAACAAGGAGACTCGGCCAAGCTCATCGTCATCACTCGGACACACCATTTTCTCATCTTCTTTCTTGTCTCGGTGCCTTTTCACAACCGGTTAGTGATGTGCGTGAAGTGTCGTGTATATTAGGTGTATATTTTAAGCCCTTTTTAACACTTATTTTAGCCAAGTTTTAAATTTATAAAACACGATATTTCACTAACACTAAACACACATATGGGCAAGTGCACCCATCGTTGAGTGTAGTATAGCGTTGGTAAGAGCTTTTAGTACCGGTTTATCCTCAACGTCTTACCAAAATAAAAGTTTAGAAAAATGTTTTAAACTAAGAAAATTAAAAACTAACTAAAATGATGAAAATAAAAATAAAAGAAAAAACAGATAGACAAGATGAATCACTTGGTTACGACACGTATCTAGTATAACCTTTGATTATTTCCGCACTTTTGCACATAATTAAGAGATTATCTTAGTTATTGTAGTAGGCCCCTCTTTTGAAGGTGACGTTACCCTCACCCCAGTAGTTTGAGTCAGCAGGCATACAATCCTAAAAGGGTGGATTATTGGAAGATAATGAATTAAGTTATTAATGCAGTATTGTGGTAGGCCCCGCTTTTGGCGGTGACGTTACCCTCGGCTAAGTAGTCTGAGTCAGCAGGGATACAGTCCTAAATAGCCGGGTTATAGTATTAATAGTAGTTAACTTATGAGGGGATCAAAGAGTTTGGACCCCCGCCATCCAATACCGTGAAGTATTGAAGGAGGTCCTACTAAATTTGACCCAGGTCCATTGCAGGACCTCTAAACGCTGAACAATGGCAAGACCTTTACCAAACCGTTCCCTTAACCCCCGACCAGGTAGCCAACATATCTCCATATAGACCGTGGAGATATGAATGGTGAAAATCCTTTATTTTATATAGACAGTAAAATAATGCCAAGACACAACGGACAAACGATAAGGAAAGATCACCTTCAACATAAGTAACTAGTTATTAAAGTCATTAATACAAAACCAAATAAAAAGTGCAAAAGATTAGAAATAAAAAGTATTATACTAGACACTTTGTCTTCACCAAGTGATGTAAGAGACTTAGGAAAACATGGCCTTGATTGTCAAGAACTCTTACGATCAATCTTGGATCCCGAGACGACTCACACACTCTACGATGGACAATGGATGATGGTGGTGGATGATGGTGTTATGGTGGTGGTGGGTGGTGGGTGAAGTGTGAGAGAGGTGGTGTGCCAAGGGATGAGATGAAATGAATCCAAGCCCTCCTATTTATAGGCTGAACAGAGAGATGGACACGGCCCCGTGTCCGCTGGGCACGGCCCCGTGTCTGTCTGACAATCTCTCTCCTCATTAATTGTAATTCGCAATTATAATAAATGCGCATGCTGTACTTTCGACACGCCCCCGTGTCCACTGAGCACGGCCCGTGGTGGGCAATAGAAGTTTCTATAGGTTTGTCTTTTCTGCTGCTTCTTGGGCACGGCCCCGTGCTGGCTGAGCACGGGGCGTGTTCAGTCTTCTGATTTTTCTATTTTGCTTTGGAAGGTGCCGTTGAGGGGTCGGACAGTCCACTAATATTCCTTTTCTTGTATTTATGTTGGATTTAGCTGTCTTTTTGCTTCTTTTGCGTTTTTGAGCTCATTTAATCCTGAAAATACAAAAGGAAGACAAAAACACTCTTTTTCCAATATTAGTACTTAAAAAGGGTTAGTTTTATGCCTCATTTGATGTAATTTATATGTTGCATTTTACATACATCAAATACCCCCACACTTGAACTTTTGCTTGTCCTCAAGCAAAACTCTTTAATATGTGGCTTACACTCCCAAATGCAATAGGTAGAAGAGAAGGTTTTGGGCTTGTCGTAGAGTGTCGGGATATCCAAGATCTTTTTGGGTTGTATTTTTATTTATTTACAATTCTATTCATAATGATTTATTTAGAACTTTTCATAGGATAAATTACTTATTTGGGCATAACATGCCTTTTTAAAATTCCATTTATATACAAGTTCACATACCACACGGGAGAAGTCACTCACACTCGGCCGAAGGTGTATTTTTAGTGAATCACTCGAGAGCGGCATGGAACTTATTCCTACCATAGGCTTGCCAAGCAATCAATCCTCCTCCTTTTTAACTTTTATACCTTTGTAAATATCAAGAGGACTTTGTGGGTTAAGGGTTAGGCTTGGGTTAAAGGTAGGTGGTTGGGATAGTGGTTAGTAGAAAAGGGCGAAAAGCGTAACAAGTGTCGGTTTTCGTAGGACTTTCTATTTTTATTTTGATGAAGCATTTATTCAAACAAAGTTATTTTTGATGAACTTGTTTGTTTATTTTCTTTTTTGCTTCATCTTCAAATTTTTTTTTTTCATACGATAAACCAAACTTGTTACTAACACAAAGGGAAAAAAAATGAAAAAGGTTTTTGGTGGGTAAAAGGGTTTTTTTTTTTTTTTTGGGTGATGAAATGAAAAGGTTTAGGCTCAAAGGGGTTAACTAGGGGGTGGTAAAACAAAAAGAAAAATAATGGTGTAGAAATGAAAAGGGTTAGTCCTAATGCCTCCATCATTTACTTACTCGGGTTTAAGTTGATAAGGACCGGGAATGTATCGTCATGGCAAGTTCTAGAGTCGTAAGAACCAAGCGGCTATTCACACAAGAAACGAAAAATGAGCATTTAGTCTAATGATATGTAATTGTGTGCTCAATAAAGGCTCAAAACTCACTTTTGTGGGAATGGGTTTTTATGTGATCAAGTATATATAATCAAATTTTAAATAAGTTTGTCATGCCTTTTCATAATTTTCTTTTGTTGGTTCTTTTTATCACTACGCTATCGGTTGTAAATTTGTGAAAATATTACCTTTTTGAGAACTTGAATTTCCCGAGTTAAACCTAGAGAAGTAAAAAAAAAATGAAATTTTTGAAAAAAATTTGGGGTGATTAGCGGTTCCAATAGAGTTTTGTGTAAGGCTTGTATTTAGGACTTGCAAAGTTCAAGGTTTTAGCATCCCCCCCACACTTAAATTACACATTGTCCTCAATGTGTCCCAAAAATAAATTTTTAGGTTGATTAGATGTGTAAAATAGTGTTTAAAAGCAAAAATTTGTGTTACTGGGCACTGAACACGGCCCCGTGTTGTCCGGGCACGGCCCCGTGTTGTCCGGGCACGGCCCCGTGTTGTCCGGGCACGGCCCCGTGTTCAAGTGCCAGTAACAGAATTAAAACAAGAGAAACAGAAGCCTGGACACGGGGGCGTGTTGGGTGAACACGGCCCGTGTCCAGTTACCTAAACTGGGCGTTTTCTGCAGGGTGCTCAGCACGGGGCCGTGTTGGTTGGGCACGGCCCGTGTTGAACCTTCTGAAATGGAGAGAATTGTCGGGTTGTCTTGTTCTTGTGCATGGGTTCATTTCTCTCGTTCCCCTTTTCATCCTTTACCACCATGAGTGTGTTTTATTCATGAAAGTTAAAACTAACTAGAAAACATAAAAATTAATCTAAATTAAACTAAGGATAGTTCCGTGGAATGCCTCCATGGTGCGCCACGTTTATAAGGGTCCTTGGCTAGACCTAAAGCCTGGTCATATGTTACTCAAGTGGGATGTGTTGCATCCCATGTTACACCATCGGAGAGATTCATCCAAGCTTGAGTCTATGACCTTCATGTAGTTGACCGGATCTTCTTCCTCTACTCGCTTTCCACATTCAAATTTCACTTCCTCATCCCCAAACTTCAATGTAAGAGTTCCGTCATTCATATCCACCAACGCTTGGGCGGTGGCTAGAAATGGCCTCCCGAGGATGAGAGGGACATCGGTGTCTTCCTCCATGTCTAGGATGACAAAGTCGGTTGGAAAGACGAATTTGTCAACCTTAACTATCAGATTTTCAGCGACACCTTGTGGGAATTTGACGGACCTGTCGGCGAGTTGTATGCTCATCTTTGTAGGGCTTGTTGTTCCTAGGCCGAGTCGCTTGAACATTGATGTGGGCATGAGGTTGATGCTAGCCCCAAGATCGGCTAAAGCATTTCGGACGGGGGACTTTCCAATCGAACAAGGGATTGTGAAGCTCCCGGGGTCGATTTTCTTTTGTGGAAGTTTGTTGATTACTAGAGCTGAGCATTCTTCGCCTAAGTTAACTAATTGCACTGATTCAATTTTCCTTTTGTGAGTGAGGAAATCCCTCATGAATTTTGCATATTTAGGCATTTGGGTTAGGACCTTAATAAAAGGAATATTAACATGCAATTGTTTTAGTAAGCTTTCGAACTTCGCGAATTGCTCATCAGTCTTTTGACGATTTAACCTACCGGGGTATGGAATTTGAGGAGTCTTGGTGGCTTCCTGATTTGGTGTAGAAGCCTTTTCTGGCGCAGGAGGAGTTATAGGCTGGCTAGAATGGCTTCTTTCATTTGGCGGTAATGGAGCATCCTCGGGTCCCACGGTTCGATTTCTTAATGTGATGAGATGTACTTGTGCCTTCGGGTTCGTTTCGGTATTACTAGGTAACGCGCCTTGTGGTCTCTCGGAGAAATTTTGAGCTAGTGGATTTAATTGTTTTTCAACGTTTTGAATGCTAGCTTGTTGATTTCTGAAATTCGATTCCAATTGTTGAAATCGATCCGAGTTTTTCTTTTCAGTGTCAGAGATGAGGCGAGATACAGTATCTTCAAGCCTTTCTCTTCCACCTTGTTGTTGAGAAAAATTTTGCGGTTGTTGAAAATTAGTTCGTTGGTTTTGTTGGTTACTACTATTGCCGGGATCTCTCCAACCAAGATTTGGGTGGTTACGCCATCCTTGGTTGTAGGTACCCGTTGGAGGACCCGACGGCCTAGGTCTATTATCCATGTAGTTTACCGTTTCAGTTTGTTCATCTAATTCTTTCATACAACTCCAATTTTCATGTGACCCACCACACCCTTCACAAGACATAACCGAGGCCGTTTTTGTCATTTCTAGCTTTTTGATTTTTGAAGAGAGGGCCTCGATCTGGGCTTGTAAAGAGGTGCTTTCATCAACCTTATGGGCGCCCGGGGCAATGGATTTATTACCTCGGGGAGTGTGCCATTGAAAATTGGTTTGAGCAATTTCCTCAATTTGGTTATATATTTCATTTGGACGACGATTACCTAAAAGTCCCCCGGAGCTTGAATCAAGTGTTTGTCTTGTGTGTGGCAACAATCCATTGTAGAAAGTGGATACTTGTTGCCATACCGCTAGACCGTGGTGAGGACACTTTCTTAGAAGCTCCTTGAACCTTTCCCAAGTTTCATATAAGGATTCCCCATCCTCTTGTGAGTATGTATTAATTCCAGTCATTAATTTAGCCGTTTTAGCAGGAGGGAAATACTTATACAAAAACTTTTGGGCGAGTTCATCCCAGGTGTTTACCGATCCAACTGGGAGGGTGTTAAGCCAAGCCTTAGCTCGGTCTTTTAGTGAAAAAGGAAACATTCGAAGGCGGATGGCGTCATTTGATGCTCCATTGATCCGAAAGGTATCACATATTTCTAAGAAGTTAGTAATATGTGGATGGGGATCCTCGTCCGCAAGCTCGTGGAAGGTTGCGGAGTTTTGGAGCATTTGTATCAAATGCGGCCGAAGTTCGAAGTTGTTGGCCTCGACATTTGGTGCATTGATAGCGGCGCCGAGATTGCCTACGGTAGGCCGTAGGTAATCCATGAGGGTACGTTGGTCCGCCATTGGTTGTGACTAGAAGTCCCTGACTCGAGACCTTCTGGTTGTGACTCGAGACCGCCTGCTCTCGAGTCGAGACCACCTGGTCTCGACTGGGCTGTTTGTTTTAGTTATTGGGCCCAAGTGTATTAACTGTACATGTGTGTTACTGTTTAAGTGGGCTATGTGTTAACTGTTACTGTTAAAGAATTTAGACAGGCCCAATGATTTAATGGATAATTATATGTTATACATGCTAAGTGTTAGAAACGTGTAGAATATACGTGACTTCTATATGCCCAAACCTGACCTATACTGGTAACCATGTTAGGACGTGGTGACCAACGTGTTTGACCAAGTAACTAATCTGCCGAGCAACCCAAGGTGAGTTCACAACTAATAAAGCATGCGTTCCCGGTGGTTTGGGAAACGGAAACTTAAACAACGCTATCCCCTCGTAAGGGATACAAACCTACTTTCTTCGCCTTAAAAGGGACTCTTAGTTAATTACTGTTTATACGGAATGCAACGAGTAACACTAAACGAAACTCTATCACTCAAGTCCCTACCATTTAATATCGATTAGTCGCCGGGGCCTGGCGAACGGGTTATTAGTTGATAGCGCTATTTAGGTGTAACCAGCCTCACACCGACCCTTGTTACTGGGAACGGCAGTGAACTAATGTACTCTGGCAAACCGTCAATGATGATAGAACATTGACAAACGGGGCACTGCGGAAACGTACGATTAAGTAAGTATTCGGTATTGTAAAACAGTTTAGTCGCTTACTTATGGGGTAGCTCCCCATGGCATGTATAAACGGATAAATTAACTGGTGAAACAAGTTTTTGGTAATTAAAAATTAGACAACTCGTGAACTCGCCAACATTTTTGTTGATACCCTACTGCATGCTTTGCAAGTACCCAGTGACTCAGGAGTTTGCAGCTTGGGAATGTGTAGTGGTCGTCTAACCCATGTGTTGGGTTTTAAATAATCTTGAACTACGAACTTTGTTTTGAAACTCTTTGGTTTATGCTTCCGCTGTTTACTTAAACTGTTTTTGAACTTAAACTTTTAAAACTTCAAACTATGGTGTTTACTAACTATTGTGGTTGGTGAACATTTTTACTATTAACCAATGCTCAGTGTAATTGGTGGCTGGATCCTGGTCAGTCACGCCCCCAAGCGGTGGTACTCCGCATGTGGATTTTGGGGGTGTGAAATGTTAGAACCTGTTTAGTTAAGTTAGAAAACAGGTTTTGATATCAAAACAAAGTGTTTTAATACCCAAGAGTAGTTTGGTTACAAAATACGCATGAATACGCATTTTGACCAAAACTACGACTCGTCACTACGCATAATCAACGTGGTAATCACTAGGTATAGTCACAAGTGACTATAACCTTCGTGATTACGCTCACGTTGCAAAGTTCAAACGAACTTTGTGTTAACCATAACCTGGTCAAAGCAGAAAGTCAAACATTGTTTGACTTTCATGCTTGAAAACGCATAAAAGAACGAAAGAAACTTACAAAGGGTCCAAGCTAGGAAGTTTTGATCTAAAGATTACTCAGTTATGAAGTATACACTTCAACTTAGAGTAAAATCAGACCAAAGTGTGCAGAAATGAAATGGTGGGTTTATATAGATTTCGGAGAACCGTTAAGATCATTTCTCGAAGTTTGAGCTTCAATCTAGGCCTTACATTTGGGCACAAGGTTTTGCAATACATGGGGTACTCAAAACCAGTCCATAGAGTGCAAATACAAGGGTTAAAAACCATTAAAGCCAGCTCAAGAGACCAGATTCAATGTTTCTTCAAATCTGCTATGCTGGTAAAGCTTACAGACAGTAAGCATGTCCCCATACGGTCCGTATGGGACCTGCAGGTCAGCAACTTTCAAGGTTTGGCAGTTTTAGTCCTTGAGCTTGTTTCGTCGTGTTTTGGAACTTCTAACACCCGTCAAGCCCATTTTCAAGCTCCACAATGATGTTAAAGCATAGGGAACATGAAATATGCTTGAAAACATCTCGGATGTCGGTTCGTTTGGTCGTACGGTTGCGTTATTCGGGTAATTACGACGGAAGTCGTAATCAACGCAAAAACGATCCAAATTAAGCGACGAATGGAATTTTATCATGCCAATCACTAAAATAAAATATTTTAGTGATTACATAAATTTTGGATGTCCGGATACATTCAGAACGTAAGATATGCGCGAAAATGCAAACTTATGCAATTTTTGACGCTTTTAGTCCCTGTTTGACCAAATAAGTTTATTTTAGCATACCGAACTCCTCAAAGCCTATTTCTAAGCTATGTAAAGGATATTTAGGGTATGTTTAACTTATGATCAAGTTCCGGAATGTTCGTTACTATACAAATTGGTATAGTTTCACAGTTTGACACAATTAGTCCCTGCGATCGAACAAACTTGATTTTGACACACAAACCATCCAAAACTTATTTCTAAGTTATGTGAAGTTTATTTAAGGTATGTTAAACCTATGTCGCTATTCTGGAGTGTTTGTCGCGTTAAACTCATTACGTTTACGCACCAGTTTACGTATAACCTTCCAGAAAGCGATTTGAAGCTTGAAATCAGAATCGAATCAAATCGTAAAATCATCGAATATAATTACACACATAATAATACCAAAACACATATAATAACACCAAAGCACATTGTTTTATTAATAATTAACATCATTTTACATTGATTACAGAACACAGTTGTCACACTTTACCCAATGAATCTCGCTGGATTCGATATTGTGTTAGGAATGGATTGGTTGGTAGCCAATCGTGATAGTATTTTATGTGATCAAAAGTCAGTACAAGTAAGTACATCAAATGGTAAAAAGATCACAATTAATGGAGATAAGCCAACCAGATCGACAAAGTTCATCTCTGTGATGGAAAAGGAGGAATAATATAATGATTTCTGTAATCATTAATACTAAAGGAAAAGAATTAAAAGATTTTCCTGTAATATCTAAATTCTCAGACGTTTTGCCAGAAGAGTTACCGGGATTACCACCTGATAGAGAGGTTGAATTTAGAATTCACCTAATACCAGGGACGACACCGATTGCCAAAGCACCATATTGATTAGCACCAACGGAGATGCAGGAACTGAAGAAACAATTGGACGAACTTCTTGACAAAGGTTTTATACAACCAAGTTCATCACCGTGGGGAGCACCGGTGTTATTTGATAAGAAGAAAGATGGATCGATGCGTATGTGCATTGATTACCGAGATTTGAACAAAGTCACGATTAAGAATCGGTACCCATTACCGAGAATCGATGATCTGTTCGATCAACTTCAAGGAGCTCGATTCTTTTCTAAGATCGACTTACGCTCAGGATATCATCATATGAAAGTACAGGAAGAGGATATTCCTAAAACTGCTTTCAGAACGAGATACGGTCATTATGAATTTACCGTCATGCCATTTGGTTTAACCAATGCCCCAGCCGCATTTATGGACATGATGAATAGGATATGTAAACCATACTTGGATAAATTCATAATTGTCTTTATAGATGATATTCTAATTTACTCTAAGAGTAAAGAGGAACATGCAGCGCATCTGCATACACTTCTAACATTATTGAGAAAAGAGAAGCTTTATGCTAAATTCTCAAAATGTGAATATTGGTTACAAGAAATGCAATTCCTTGGACATCTAGTTAATCATGAAGGAATTCATGTGGATCCTACAAAAATCGAGATGATTACTAAATGGAAAGTCCCTGAATCACCAACAGAAGTACGTAGTTTTCTTGGACTGGCAGAATATTATAGACGATTTATCCGAGATTTCTATAGAATAGCCATTCCATTAACTAAACTGACCTGTAAATCAGTTAAGTTTGAATGGGGACCAAAACAGGAAGAAGCTTTTAGGATTCTTAAGCAAAGGTTAACCAACACACCCATACTCGCATTACCAGAAGGAACTGAAGACTTTATAGTCTATTGTGATGCGTCTAAGTTAGGATATGGATGTGTGTTGATGCAATTTGTCAAAAGGTTATAGCTTATGCCTCTAGACAACTTAAGAAACATGAAGAGAATTACACAACCCATGATCTAGAACTAGGAGCCATAATTTTTGCCCTTAAGATTTGGAGACACTATTTATATGGAAATAAATTTGTTGTCTTCACAGATCATAAGAGTTTAAGGTATATTTTCAGGAAAAAAGAATTAAATATGAGACAGGGACGGTGGATGGAAATTCTTAGCGATTATGATTGTGATATCTAGTATCATGCTAGAAAAGCTAATGTAGTAGCTGATGCTTTAAGTCGAAAGTATCATGAAAAGCCGAAACAAGTACGTTCTCTCAAATTAAATCTACAAGTAGATTTAAATGAGCAAATTAGAGAAGTACAGGAATCAGCAATCAAGGACGATGCTGGAAAATTAAAGGGAATGATTAAGGAATTAGAACAAGGAACAAATGGAATTTGGAAGTTCCATAAAAAAAGGATGCGGATACCTAAACAAGGAAACCTACGCCACAGAATTCTAGAAGAAGCTCAAAAGTATAAGTATACGATACATCCCAGAAGTGACAAGATGTATCAAGATCTAAGAAAGAATTTCTGGTGGATAGGAAAGAAAAAGGATATAGCAAACTATGTTGCTAAATGTCTAACTTGTTTACAAGTTAAAGCTGAGCATCAAAAACCCTCAGGACTATTGCAACAGTTAGAAATGCCAATATGAAAATGAGAGTTGATAACAATGGACTTTGTTACCAAACTACCCAAAAAAAAAAAAATGAAATGATACAATCTGGGTGATTGTAGACAGATTAACCAAATCTGCTCATTTCTTACCCATGAAGGAAACTATCAGTATGGAACAGTTAGCCAAGCTATATGTAAATGAAATAGTTTCACTAATTGGAATTCCTTTATCTATCGTATCCGATAGAGATAGCCGTTTTACTTCTCATTTTTGGACAAGTTTCCAAAAATCAATGGGAACCAGGTTAAATCTAAGTACATCTTATCATCCACAGACGGACGGACAAAGCGAAAGGATAATCCAGACGACGGAAGATATGCTTAGAGCCTGTGTCATTGATTTCGGAGGAAATTGGGACGACCATTTACCATTAATAGAATTTTCCTACAATAACAACTATCATACAAGTATTAATGCTGCACCTTTTGAAGCACTTTATGGACGAAAGTGCAGAACTCCAGTCTGTTGGGCAGAAATTAGAGAAAAGCAACTCTCTGGACTAGAGATAGTGCAAGAAACAACAGATAAGATAATTCAAGTCAAGGAAAGACTAAAAGCAGCACGAGATCGTAAAACAGAGTTATGCAGATAACAGACGAAAACCTTTAGAATTTCAAGTAGGAGATAAAGTATTATTAAAAGTTTCTCCTGGAAAGGAGTAGTCAGATTCGTTAAGAGGGGAAAGCTAAGCCCCAGGTATGTTGGACCTTTTGAGATTATTAGAAGAATAGGAACTGTAGCCTATCAGCTACAACTGCCAGAGGAAATGGCAGGAATACATGATGTGTTTCATGTATGTAATCTCAAAAAGTGTTTATTAGACGAATCATTAGTGATACCTCTTAAAGACATAGAGGTAAATGAGAAACTTAAGTTTATTAAGAAACCCATTCAGATTGAAGATAGAAAGATCAAGAATCTCAAACACAAGACACTAGTTCTGGTTTAAGTAAAATGGGATTCCAAGAGAGGATCAGAATACACTTGGGAACTCGAATCAGAGATGAAAAGGAAATACCCACGCCTGTTCCAGTAAACCTCAGTGACGAGATCTAAAACAAGGTGGGGAGGATATAACAACCCTCCTAGAACCCTTAACTCTACCCTAAACGTTCCTAAATATACCCCGTATATGAGAAACGAACCCGGCATACCTTTATACTTGTGAAAATCAAGAAAAACAAGATTTTTGTGTAGCTCGCGTCCCGCGACAGACGAAGGAAGTTCCTTTGCGGGGCGCGAAAGCCTGGATTTGTCGGACAAGGCATTGCGCCACGTGTCCTATGCGTGTCAAGTCTAGCATGCTGACTAGACTAAGCTAGTGTCGCCTTTTAGGCTCTCGCGGGCCGTGAAAGGCTTAGCCTGGGGCTTCGTGGGGCGCGACAAGGTGTCCGATCAGGCCTATAAATAGAGTGTTCGAGCTCATTTTACAAACCGTTCATTTCTGTTTTCTCTCTCAAACTTCTGAATAGTAATTATTATACCCAAGCATAATACCCACTATAAAGTGAAGCTCTACCTCGTTGTAAGTACTATAACCCTGCTATTACCCTACACGATCGATTTAGGGCTCTGTAACGCATGTCGGCTCTGCCTGACTCAATCGTTGGAGTTCGTCTCGTGTGTACACCCGATTGATCTAGGATTCCGTAATGCATGTCAAGGCTCTGCCTGACTCAGTCATTGGAATTCTGTCTCGAGTTGTACGGTTAATATGATTTGGGTTATTTTACTAACACGTGTGCATTTTTTGATTTTAATAGATAATAACCAGGAAAATCACCAGGAAGCTTTAGTTTTACCTAAGTCATGTAGGTCCCCTTGACGTGTGGATCTTTACAGAATTGTCAATCCAATCAAGAGTGCGGAATCCTCTTGATCAGAATATCACAGAATGAGTAGAAACAGAAACAACAATTCACTTTCATACAGGGTTTCTATTGATTATCGATTACAAGAATTACAATCAATCAAACCCTAACCAACTCCAAATTTCGTCCAAGCCTAATGCCTCTCACGAAATTCTCAAAAACTCTGTTTTGGCTGATTAACCTAAACCCTAAAGCCTAACCTTGTTTATATAACACAAGGTTTGCAACTTTAGCCATGGGTTCCTACATGGGCTAGGCCCATTTCGTCCCCCATCACCCAATGTGGGTTTTGTTTAGCCCAAACTCTATTATTCCACTAATACAAAGCTAAGCCAGCTAACCGTTTATCGTTTTACTAATTACAAGATATCCAAAGACCAAATCTAAGTTTTTGTCACAAATATGCACCAACAAACTCCCCCTTGACAATAGCTTCATAAAATAAATTTGTCTTCAGTCTTCTTGCAATCTTCATGTAAGCTTGCACTGTCTTTGGTCTTTGGATAGCTTCAACTTCAATAGCTTTTGTCAGCAACAGACTCCCCCTAAGCTGATGCATCCAATCACCAAATCTTCAAAACTTTAGCGTTTGAGTAAACTCCAGTTCAGCATTTGTAAAGCACTCTTCAACTCTTCAACTTTGTCTGCAATGTAGAAAGGAGGTTCTACCATGCATCCAATCAAACTCTCATCTTCACAGCAACTTCTCAGCAACATACCGCTTTAATCTGTATACTATAAAACAAACATCTCGAGAAACCATAACAATTTTTCAACACAGTTAAATAAATTATTATTTTTCAAGAGATAGTTAAACTGTATTACAGATTAAGCATTTTCAATTTATCACCAACACGCAAAACTTTTCAATCAAACACCCTATAACCCGCATGATTTAAAAATTTTGAACTCACTTTCTAACACCGTCTCCCCCTATCAGTAACAATTCCTCCAAGAATAACAGTTTTTCCGTACGTTAAGAATTTTAACAGAAAAAGACACTATTTTTGGATTTTTATATTTTCTGAAAGCAAGTAAATACAAAAAGCAATAAACACTCTATTTTTGTGAGAATCACTGGTAAGAAGATCATATCAGCATAATCAAACTGTTTCACACTATTAGATAATTCTTTATTTAATTTTTCGTGAAAAACAGTCCAAGACGATTACCAGTATGTTTGTACACTTAAACAAAATGCATGAACATTTCAAGTACCATTACCGTATGATACGTTAAGGTAATATTATTTATGATATATACTAGTGTGTCCCACTTTAGGATATACCCCCGCGATCAAGGTATGCACAAGGATTCATCGTAGTAGGTGAATATACTGAATTCATCCGTTTTGTTTTTCAACGTTTAGATAATTGGTGAACAGGTCAGTACTTCCGTACAGCAAAGAGACCAAAATATCTAACGAGGGCTATGACAAATACCATTTTTTGGTACGATTTATGCATTTTGCACATTTGAATGACTCTCTATGAGAGCTTCTTCATTTATGGGATTTGGCATTTTTTACTCTTTTAAGATATCCTGGTTGTGTCTAGGTCAACATGTATCTGGATGCAGCAGAAGGACAACCCTGATATCCCCAGATGAAATAATAGTATAAAGACCCAAAACTTCAGATTTTGGCAATCTATCAACGCAAGATTTAAGGTCATTAAACCATACACCACTGATGTGTTCCGCACTCATACACAGTTAATTTAAGTTTATATCATATTGGTAAGTTGATTATTTCATGCTTTTTGCCTACTGGTACATCATATGATGAAGCTGCTATCACACTTAAGCAATTTAATTTATTTTCAGTGTGACAGTCTAACTTGCTGATGTACTATCATTTCTTCTTTTTCACACAGTGATAACTCATTTTTTATTTTTTATTTTTTATTTTTTATTTTTTTATGTTTTTCAATTTTTCAATGTTTTTGTATTTTAGATTTTTTTTAAGAAAAGCAGTAAACTATTTACAAAAATTCTTATGAAAAACCAGTTATTCAGGATTCCTCATCCTGTTGAGTTCGACTAAATGTTCAAAGCGAGCCCTGTCAAATGCTTTAGTATAAAGATCTGCCAGGTTATCTAGTGTGTCGACTCAGCACTTTGAACTTCAATTTAAATCAATTAATATATATATATATCAACAATCTCACATCCCCCTTCATGTGCCTAGAGCAGCCACTATCAACATAAGTTGATAATCCTCCATAGCAGCTCCTGCACACACCAACTAAGAAATTAGTTAGATTGGGGGACCCAAGCCTTAATGGTCTTGGGTCGTCCAAATTCACCAACCACTTGAACATCCATCCAGTATCCATTACTCCTAACTGGAGTCTTAGATCTCAGACCTGTTGATAAAAATGGGTTTTGATTTCAATAAGATCTATGGTCCTAAGGGTTCCTATACGTGATTGGACTATTTGACCTTTGGAAATTTTGATTTTGGTACCTTGAATTTTGATTCCAAGAAGCATTATTGTTGTAATTTCTAAAGCCATTGTTATAAAAAGTTCGACCACCATTATTTTGGTATCGATTTTGATATTGACCTTGACTTCTGAAATTATTAGAATTATAATTGTGCATTCTTGGTGAACTGCTTCTAGGTCTCTCATATCTGCCTGGTGGAGATTTAGGCTGAAATCTTGGTTGATTTCTTTGAAAACGTGGAACTTGTGGAGTTCCTGTTCCAGCCTTATCTACACCAACAACAACATTCTCTGGTTGCTTAGGAGCATATTTCTTTGGAGAATTTGACTCCTTCTCCTTTTTATCACCACTATTCTCTGGTGACTTCTCTCTCTTCCTCTCACTAACTTGTGCTTCACTCTTTTTGTTAGGACAGCAGCTAGCTACATGTCCTTTAATGTGACACTTGAACCACGATTTCCTTTTCAAAGACTTCTTAGCTGGAGTCTCTGAGGTAGAGCCCTTATCAGATGGTGATGACCCCTTGGATGAACCTTGTTTAGTTTGCTTGGATTCAGATTTTTCTTTGTTTTTATTTTTAGCAAACTCTACATTTGATTCATTTTCAATAAAAGTTGTTTCATTTTTCATATCACTACCTTGAACAAAATTAATCTTTTTAACAAAAGCTTGATTTTTATTCTTAGGCGGTGAATTTTTCCTTTTCAAAGGTTCCCTGTTATTGTTCTTCTTAGCATCATCACTCTCAGATCCATCACCTTGACTTGATGTGGATGCGAAACTACTTGGTGCAGATGCCATAAAGTCTGCTAGCTCATCTTCACTAGGCAGGAATGAATAGTCATGACTAAGAGGAAGTGGAACTTCATTAAAGCCCTGGAAGCCCACACTGGTCTTGTCATTACTCTTCTTTAACCCACCCATCATGTGTTTCATTACAAAAGACGAATATCTGAATTGACTCAATTTTTTTTTCAAGTTCAGCAATTTTGAGTTGTGCATCTGACAACTCTTTGCATTTTTCAGAAATCTCTTTTGTTTTCTCCGCCATCATGTCATGAGCTAAGTCTATGACTTGAAGTTTTTCATTTAGTTTGCAAGTTAAAGCTTCAATTTCAGGTTCATAACCTTTTATCTTCTTCAAGTATGACGATTCATTTCTTTTAGCAAAAAAGTTTGACTCTTTAATGTTAGACATCTCGTTTATCAAACTTTGGTTTTGTGTTGACAACCTGTCAACCTCACCCTGTAGTTCACGACATCTCAAACATACAGAATTAGATTGTACCTCTTTCTCATGAACTTCTGAGGTTTCATCAGCAACATCCTGTTCAGCTTCACTCTCTTTCTCTACTTCAACATCCACTTTTGCTTCAGCATTCTCCACTTTAGCTTCAGCATCATTCACAGTAGTTTCAGCCTCATCAACTGGTATTATCTCTGCCATGAATGCCTGAGTGGCACTCTCATTTCCCTGATATCGCTTTTGTAATGCATCCCACATATCCTTTGAATTAGTGTACTTTTTGAAGGTATGCTTGATGCTATCAGGTAAAGACATCTTTATTGCAGCCAAGGCTCTCTTTTCAGCCTCATACATCTTTTTATCAGCATCTTTCATGTTCACATAGGCAGTTCTACGTGGTCTGCCCTCAAAGTCATGTGTAGGATTTGTGTACCCATCTTCAATGCATATCCACATGCGTGTGTCCTGATATTCAATGAAGGATTGAAAACGATCCTTCCATGTCAAATAATTCTCCACCTTCATCATCTTAGGTGGTTTGTTGGTAGTGCCAACCTCATGCTCCATCTTCAAAAGCTCATTCAAGGTAGACATGTTCGACATTTTAAACGTTGCAGACTGTTAAAACCGTACAAAATATCTCCGAAAACAGTGGTTACCAAATTACACCGTTAGAATCGTCTCGAAAAGACGAATCCAATGATATCTAATGTCGAAACGTAAAAATGCGAGGAATGCAACGGTGCAGACGGTTCTGTCAAACGAGCTACGGATCAATTTCTATTTTCGAAAACGTGAATTTTTTGTTACGCTTGCCAGAAAATATTCCACCTTTTTAATTATGCTAATTTCGCTAGCCAGTCAACCTTAATTTCGCTAATCAGATTAATGTAGTATTTCGCTGGTCAAGTTCGCTGATCTAGTTCGCTGAAAGGTCAAATTCGCTGTCAAATTCGCTGTGTAATTTCGCTATAACGAAGACTGAGAAAGTCGCTGAAACCGTGATAATTTCGCTGTGGACAATTTCACGGTTACCAAAGTCGCCTTTGGATTTATTTCGCCGACAAATATGCTGAACAGTTAATTTCGCAGATTCAGTTAATTTCGCAGGTCTGTAAATTTGGAAATTCAATCTTCTCGAAAATTTTGATGATTTTCTGGATCTCCTAACACCTTCCTGCAGAATCAAAACAGCAAACAAATCAGTAATTTACGAAAAACAGCGAAGAACAGATGAACAACGTGAAGAACACGAAGAACAGTCTTCGAATCTTCACGTCTATCAGCCGAAAACTTTTCCAGAATCAACTAATTCTTTCCAGAAATCCTGCAAAACAGCAATAAAACAAAGCAGAAGATCAAAACAGCCAAAGAATTTCGAAAATTTATCAAAAACACAAAAAATTTCGAAACCCTAGTTTTTCAGGTTTCAAGATTTTCGAAAATACTCCCTGTTTCTGCCAATCACAATTCTGAACCGAGCCTTCAAGAGCCTAATGCTCTGATACCAATTGTAGGTCCCCTTGATTCGTATGGATCTTCACGGAATTGTATATCTAACCTAGAGTGCGGAATTCTCTAGATCAGATTTGTTACAGAAACAAGTAGAAACAGAAATTCCAATCAAACAGGTCTTCTATTGATTTATCCAAACTACAGTTTTACAATCAATTCAAGACCTTCACAACCTCACAGCCTATCTCTGTGATATTGCCTCACACAAATTCGAAATCCTCTCTCTCTCTAGACTTTCTCTCTCTAAAATTCTCTAACTACTGAAACCCTAATCACAAAACATGTTTATATACCACATGTTTGTGAACTGGGCTTCCTACATGGACTAGGCCATTTTCCAAGCCCATTACAATAATAAACTCACTAACCAATAAGCTAAGCCCAATACAAAATATCCAAAGACTAAATAATCAAACTATTAAGCTGTTGTCACAGAATATGCACCAACAAGTCAACAATGTGAGTACATCTGCTTTTTGCCACCTTTTTGTAAATATATTTTTGAGAGTCAAAATGTTTTACCAAAACCTTAAATGTTTTAATTTACAGTTAACAGTAATTGAGTATTTGTGATTCTACATTTATTGCCGGTATGTTGGGGTTTTGTATACAAAATGTGGAAAACGTTACCATTGGACAAAGAGTTAGCCAACGGGTAATATGACCCACAAGTCAGGTGTTGACAGTACTGAATGAGTAATTGAGTAGATATAAACAAATGTAATTGCGGATGCCCTCAATACTGTAAAGTGATAAAAAAAATTGTTTTGATTAAACTGGGATGTACTCGCCAGTATTTCTTGCTGATAAAATGTTTTTAAAACGCGTTTCAGGTAACACAGTGTGAAAGCCAATAGAAGCCAGTTGGAGAGCACTGAAGGCTTGAAAAAGTGGCTATAAAAGTTCCCTAAATAAAAAGGAGTTTTTGTTTTTAATAATTAGAGTTTACCCCTACAAATGTATTGTCAAATGAACTTGGGTTTAATCCCAAAAAGTTATTATTATAAAAGTTTGGTGTTTTACTCTGATCAAAATATTTCCTAACTATGGTCCTGATGTATTCCGCTGCTAAATTAATAAACACCGATAGCATTGATATTGTCCTCGCGGCACCCGCTCCCGGGTAGGGGTCGTGGGCTGCGACAACTTGCATATAAACTGATGTTATAAACATAATCATTCTGGAAAAACACTTAATTTATGATATAATATCAGTAGGATTTCAAACATTTGTGTGTTTTAATGTTTAAGACGAAACTATGCACCGTAGGGGCATTTTGGTCATTTCACACATAGTTTGAAAGCTTATTTGAGAATCTGAGTTTATAACATGTACCTACTATAAAAATATTTTAAATAAGTTATAAAATCAGTAGGTAACAAGTCTTGATAGATACATGTGGTTTAAAACCATACTATGCGCCAAAAGGGCGTTTAAGTCGTTAAATGACGATATTCGCGATCTTTTATCAAAACTGATGTTATGATCTGGTTTATGTTGTTAAAATATGTTATTTAATATAACATGTCAGTAGGTAAAATGTTTTGTATAAAAATTATGTTTTAAAACCATGTTAAGTGCCAAAAGGGCATTTTCGTCATTTATGGACATAATACAAGAACTTGTGCATAAACCCAGATTATAAACGGATTTAACATCCCAAAATAATATAACTATGATATTATATTAGTAGGTAATGAGTTTGATAAAACACATTATGTTTAAAACTAGTTTAGGTGCCGAAAGGGCATTTTGGTCAACTTAAAACATAATTTACGATCTCTTATAAAACTTAGTTTATGATCAGTTTAATAACATCAAAATATGATAATTACTTTAACATATCAGTATATATATCATTTGCAATTTCGTTATCCACTAAAACCTTATTTATGATAAAAAGGGCATTTTAGTCAAGTATGGCATAATAAATGAACTTGCATAAAAACTCATATTACTATTATGATCATGAAATATAACCTCAGAGGGTTATGCCTCATTAAATTATGATCATAATGGAACCTTAAATCAGTAGCAAGCTAATCTAATTCGGGTCAGAATCGAAAGTCAAAGCAGAAGTAAAACTTTGCGACTTTCGGTTGTGAACCGACCTTAAGACTGGAATTGACGAGCTAAACATGTTTACACATGTTCTAATAATTATTACAAAGTTATTTAATTGTTAAAACATAATTTAGAACATGTATAAACTCAGATTATGATTATTTCAAAATCTGTCCAGTTTGACTTTTTAAGATAATAAGTTTCACCCATCAATTGAACAAGCAAACATGATTTTCAGGAGGTGCCCTTTTGAGAGATTAACACCTACCTAATTACAATCACGTAGCCAGGTTCGCCTCAAACAATGGCTAGATCATTAAGGTTTAAACCGAAAGTTAAAGCGTTTATCGAAAATGCTTGACTTTCGGCTTTAAAAGCCTACAAAATGAAAATGCAGGAGAAAGGAGCACTTACTAGTGGTCCTTGCACGAAATATGACTAATATGGAAGCTCCCTTCAGTTGGAAATCTCCATAGATGGGAGAAATAAGAAAATGAAGAAGGTGCAAGTTGTTTTGAGACACATTGCACCTATTTATAGTTGGAGGAGGTGTTTGGAGGAACTACCAGGTGTAATGGGGAGTTAGGAGAAGCTCACACGTGTCATTAAACGTGTCCCAAACCAGAAACAAGCCCATGGTATCGAATCATGAGAGTTTTGGTTGTTTGTGTGGTGGCCAGGCAAAATTCGTAGCTGGGCGGTTTCATACGGACCGTAGACGGTCAACGCATGCGGTCCGTAGAGGGCTTCGGTCCTCAAAAAAATCTTTAATCTTTGACACATTTGGCCCATATACTTCCATATACTAATTATTATTATTAATGGTATAAAAAGCCCCTCATGGCCAATATTAGGCACACCCGAGAGTATGACCGAACATCATAAAGCTCCGGGTTCGTTAAAGGGTCACTCAGAGGTATAAATTAACAAGTGGACGCCTTTAACCCTCTTACTATCGAACTTCCTTATAATTTCACAAACGGTTCCTCTCGTCCAACAAGTGGCTCATTTGAGAATATGGACACCGTATAAGGTCACTCAGAGGCATAGTTTCAGCATGTTAACACTTGTAGTCCCTCCACATTCATACTTTTCACATTTAGCAAAAAATAGTATATCCTAGCCAACATTAGGCATAATTAGGAATAGGGACACATGTCAATACATTATTGGACACGATTTTACGAGGTGTGACAATTACATAAATGGGTCAACTGCGACTGCTCATAAATGTAAGAACCCGGTTTAATCTGTTTTACTAGATAACTGAAACAATTAGGGGTTAATGGTACCGTGTCCGGACGTCCCGACTCATTAACTGTTATGGCCATACAAAATAGCGTGCAGGGGTAGGCATACCAACTGTAAGACGCGTTTTATTCAACTTTGGTGTGTACCTTAATCATTATAGCACTGAAAATGACCGGCTTTGATCTCTGGTTCCCATTGTATGACAAGTATATAAATCTAGTGATAAGAAAGAATCCCGAGAAATATTAAATGATTTCCTACGGGTTTTTTCTATGTATAAAACTCTTTTTGAAAAATTGTTTTCAAAACGAGTCAGTTAATTGTATTTACTAGCAAAAGCTGACGTATTTTCAAAAGATTGAACCACTGGTACCGAACCTTATTATAGGCTGGGAATCCGGGTCGGCTAGAATGAAGGCTAAGGAATTTACAACTCTTGAAGCTTAAGGCCTATGATGTCTAAAGCTCTGTCTATTAGATCCCGCCTGTGGGCTTATACTGAAACGCTTGTAATACTTTTATATATTCAAGCTTTATTGAATTTAATAATTTTACTCTAAATACTTCCGTTGCATATTATTATATTGTGATAACTGTTACCCAACCGTCACGACTATACCCATCCAGGCCCACCGGGAATCGGGTTGTGACACTCCTGTAAAAAAATATCGATTTTGGTAACCGTCTCAATAATCAATTTTTGAACACTAACAAATTGGAACCACTGCAGGATACATGGATTAGTCCAATGATGGCTAAAGAGCGAAAGAGATGATCTTGAGTGTACCTGGTGTGGTACAACCCTTACCAGAGGTCCACGGCGAGTCACATGATCTCAAATTCGCTCTTCCCATTTGTGATGCAGAGATCTTGAAGCGCTTCCAGACCCCTAATATGAAGTTGTATGATGGAACTACAGATCCTGAAGAGTATGTAACCTAATACATGGAAAGGATGGAGATCAATACTATTTTTAGAGACTTGAAAGAAGCATATTTGTGCAAGGGCTTTGGCTCAACATTGACAGGATCAACCCTCAATGGCTAGTAAACGTTCCCATATATTCAATTACTTCTTTTGCGCATTTAGTTAACTTATTTAATAATCAATTCTCTTGTAGTAGGACTTTTGAAAGACTAACGAGTGATTTGTACATGGTTGCACAAAATGCTGATGAGTCTCTCAGAGATTATGTCAACAAATTTGGCCAGAAATCCCTAGATATCCTGAATCTTGATATTGCCACTGTCGTCCAGGCATTCAAGATGGGATTACAGAAAGATTCCCCATTTTATGAAGACCTTGTTATGAGTCCTTCCAGGAATTATGATGAAATCAGAAATCGAGCGTTGAGATTTATCAGACTAGAAGATGATCAAAAGGTCCAACAAAGAATTGATTCACCCAACAACTATGATCACCCCAATTGGAAATCAGGATCCTCATCAAATAAATCATACAAATCAAAACCCTAAATTTGATAATCAAAAGGTTAATTCTATGGAAGAAGATAAGGAAGATGAAAGTTATCCTTAAATCATTGACTATTATTTTTCTGTTAATGTTTTAGGATCATTGTATGCCATGTAGGATCTCGGAGATAAGGCCAGATGGCCCAATAAGAATGATAAGAGCTCAGGCTGGAAGGATAAGTCTAAGTGTTGTGCTTATCACGAACACTTTGCACACCCTTGGCCAAAACCCCAAAACCCAAACCGAACTTCAATAACTCAAATATCTGATAACTTTTCTGATCATCATCGTTCACCATCGTCGTATGCCACATCTGACAGTAAATTGTATAATGATATCGCCGGAGATGGAAGTAAATTTATGGGTGTCATTTGTTGATTGATTTTGTGTGATTTAAATTGGGGTGACTAAAATTGGGCGGTGATTGGAATTGGGGATGAGGCTACTGTTGAGGTGCGACTAATGTTGATGTGATGTAAGCGGTGGTGCGAGTGATTGAAATTGGGGGTTTGTGGTGCCTGGAGGATACAAAAGGGAGGTGGTGGTGGCGGTGAGTCGGAGGTTTAGGAGGCGGAGCGGATGTAGTTAAATGTGGTGATTAGGGCTAGGGTTCTTGCGGTGGGATTTGGTGGGCAAATTAGGTAGTGGTTAGAGGGTGGTCGGATTGTATGGTTTACAGCGTTGGTGGTTGTTTTGGATGGGGTGTTATATATTGGTGAAAAAGAACAAGAAAAATAAAGGGTCAGGTGGTGTTGGTGGAGGGTATTGGGGATGGTGGAGAAAGAAGATGGAGAGAAAGGAGAGGGTGGGCTATAGTGGTGGTGGTGGTAATAAAACATCGTGGTTGGTGGAGTGTTTATGGAGTTTAAGGTGATGAAGAAGAGGGTGGTGGGCTACGCTTAATTATATTTCTTTTTATGACGGGTCTCTCTTACATATATTTTTTATGTTATTATTTTTTATAGGAAGGGTATTTTTGTCAATTCACATACACTTAACACCAAAAACTAACCTCATTCACGTTAGGGACTATCCGGGAAATGACACTACAAGAAAAGTCACCATTAGCGGCGATGCATGGCATTAGAGGCGGTAACATCGTGTGTCGACACCACCACTGTCAAGCTCCACCACCATTAATGGGCCACCATCGTCAAGCTGCACCACTGTCAAGCTCGGTCACTTTGCCACCTCTGTCAAGCTGTGCCACCACCACCATCGTCAAGCTGCACCACCACCACCATTGGACCACCATCGTCAAGCTACACCACCGTCAGTTCCATTACTTCGCCACCGTTGTCAAGTTGCACCGTCTAGCTCTGTCATTAAGCTCCAGCCACTAGCTAGTTTTTATCTCTTGTAAATCATGTAGTTTATCTTAGAAATCATGTTATGTAAATATGATTTTAATGAGAAAATCCGTAGTTTTTTGCTTCATTTCCGAGTTCAAGCAAGTTTACTAAAAAATTAATCGTGTTTCGTTGGGTTGAAAGTTGATAAAGCCGTCTCTGGTGAATCTTCAGGCGAAACTACGACCAAAGCATTAGCGGTGACATGGTAGCGGTGATTACGAAGCATTAGCGACCGAGTATTAGTGGCGTTATCAGTAGCGGCAACCGAGTATTAGTGGCGTTTTAGTAGCGACAAAGGGGTTCTTTAGCGGCGACATTGCTCCGATTTGTTGTAATGCAAGTGTCTAAAAGTTGAAGATCAATGTTGTAATTTTAGAAAAGTGGAGTATAAATAAAATTTTAATAAAGCACAGGGACTATCTGAGCATGTTATCCAAAATAATTTTAAACAAGTCACATGTGTGTTAACTAAATTTATAATTTATTTTAAACATATGTATCTAGAAAGTTACTAATTTAAAACTAATGTCAGCACAGACCAAAGACTGATTTCCTAAATTAATACTTTTGATCAAATCGATGGCCCTCAAATCAAGATTCGCATGTTTATCTCCCATATCCTTATGTAGTATATTAAAGAATAACACATTGAAGATAATTCCAACTTGTATAAAGTAATAAAGTATACTACTCCGATCAATTTATTAATGTCTAAATACGGATCAACTCATTGGTTAACGCGAGATCTTTGTTTTTTTTTAGACAAACTCCTTTTGTTCACTGTGTATGTGTATGTGAAAGTTGAACCTAATACCTCTATCTCTTTCACAAGATATTTAAAGCTTTTGCCTTTATAATGAATCATCACTAGGGCTGTAAACGAACCGAACGAACACGAACGAGGCCTTGTTCGTGTTCGTTCGTTAAGGAAATAAATGTGTTCACGAACACTTACCGAACGAGATTTTATGTTCGTGTTCGTTCATTAAGGAAATGAGCGTGTTCACGAACGGTTCACGAACACAAGCGAACACAAATAAATTTGGCGAATGCGATGACGGATAAAGGTGGATGGCCCAGAGAGTAGCATGGATGGCCCAGAGAGTAGCACTAGAACTTGAATCCCTTATTGTGGAACGGAGGTAGATCATATTCGTCGATGTAAATAGTGAGAAAAGAAAGGAAAATTGTGCATAAAAAAGGTGAAAGAGGGTTTCCTAGTTTAATTGTTAGGGTAATGATATAAATAAAAGTTTAATAGTATAAAAGGTATAGATAAAATATATGAAAGTATAAAAATATTTAATTAAAACACGAACATACGAACATAAACGAACGCAAATGAACGAATGTTCACGAACACCTTACCGAACGTTCACGAACACAATTGAACGAACGAGACCTTTGTTCATGTTCGTTCATTTAACTAATCGAACGGAATTTCTTGTTCATGTTCGTTCGTTTATTAAACGAACGAACATAAACGAACTTCCCGCCGAACGGTTCACGAACTGTTCGCTGAACGTTCGGTTCGTTTATAGCCCTAATCATCACCCTATTGGTTAACGCAAGATCTTTTGTTAATTTAAAAATCGCAAGTGTATCGTCCCTAGTCCCACTAACCTAAAAAGATGAATGTTAGATTTCTTAATATTACTTGCATTATTAATTTATTATATATTGTTATCTTTTTTTAAATCATTTGTCCTACTTGCATTATTATATATTGTTATCTTTTTTTTAAATCATTTGTACTAAAGTTACTTTGGTTAACTAATAACTATTATATCCTCATTAAATTATACTTTCATCTATTTCTTCTGTTTATATCAAAATTTTAAAAAACAATTGTCTGTCTTAATTGTCCCATACATTACGTGTACTTTAAATTGTTTTAGTCATGTGACATTGATGTTGGTTGATCAACAAGTAGATGAGTTTTAATCAAATGCACTTTATTGTAAAACTTTTGTTGTGGAAACTAAAACGATCAAAGTGACAGAAGTCTTTTACAAGACTCAAAAACGAAGAAAATATAGGAGTCGTTTGCATGAAATAAAAGATAATCGAAATCCAAATACAACCAAGAGTGACATTCAACATGCTTAGTGACTAAACTTGAAACGAAATTATTATCAGGTAACACAGGAACTGTAAAAGCTCTTGTTACCGAACCCAAACAGATTCATGCATGCAAAGGAAGATTGAAAATGCAGTTACATCGACGAGTTTTAATTAGCGAGGGGAATCAGCTTGATCTGGATATTGGAAATGGTGGCATCTTCTGCCCCTTCCCTCGGCACCAAAGTAACCAAAACATACTCATCACCTTCAGCTTCAAGGTCCTCCAAAATCTGTGTGAGCCCAAACGCCGTCCCACTCGACATGAGCATATGCCCTCCTCCAAGGCCATGTGGCACCTGGGCGAAAGTACCCGCAAACTCGCTTGAAACCCGGGTGGTCTCAATCCCATCGTCTACATCATTCACTAACACGTCAAACTGGAAAAACTGCTCACCGTTGTATTTGATTCCCTCCAAAAACAGCATTTCACTAGCTTTCTTCTTGTCATCCGCGCTCCTCTTTGTAGCTGGTCTCTTCACTAAAACCTTCACCGTCTGGTCTAACTTCACAGGAAACTCAATCTCATCCACCTTCTTCACAACTCCTACTGACTTGGCTGCAATGTTGGACGCCTTATTTCGAGGAATCGGGCGAGCCTGAAGCCATGTGAGTCTTGAAGGTTCGAAAGTGTACCCCATCCTCTCGATGTCTACACAGTCTCTGTTATAGACACGTACAAGATTTTGGTTCTCATCGTAAAACACAAATGACGCATTCAGCCAGTCGTCGTTACTTGGATTTACGTTTCTGATGTCCAGCTCGTTCCAGATTTGCCACATGCGGTCGACATTGGAATGAAGGAGGTAAAAGGCTGGGTCATACCCGGCCGAGTAAAAGTTCCCCATGTCCTCATTGTTAGGCATCCTAGGGTTACCCACCCATACGTGCACTGCTGAGTGAACACCACTCTCTATTTTCCCAGCGATAATTTTCGAAGGATCATCTGGATTGGGATTGGTACCAAAAAAGGCATCTGGATTTGCTGTGGAGTCTGCGATCATCTGATCATACACTGCAGTCAGATTTTCGCTTATCTGGGCTACACAGTCTTTGTCACCTCCTGCATTTCCCCTATCGAGATCAATAATGGCGGGAGGCAAGTGTGTGACATTTCTGTAAGGGTCAAACAATGGGTTGAATTTGGGATTGGGTGGTCTAGTAGGGTCTGGGTTAGGGTAAGGGGCTTCAAGCATCTCAGGAAGCAACATTCCCTTGGGATTGTCCCAGTTCCAGTACGGTAAACCGAAAGTTGGATCTTCGATTAAGCTACCCAAGATACGCTCATAGAAATAGAGGTACCAGCGGTGGAAAGGAAAGAAGAGCGAGTTGTTGTGAACCTGGATTTTTAGCTCCGGATGGTCATTCATATATTGAGTGTAAGCTCCATTGCAGTACGCGCAATGGATCTTACCTTGTTGTTTCCAGCTGCGTGGATCTTCGTCTGGAAGTTCCTTCATGCGCTTGATCGCTAATTGATACTTTGCGATGTACTCCGGAGTGAGTCGATCTGCGGCAGGTCGAACACGAAGTTCTGTGACCTCAGGCAAGACGTAAGGAACTGCGATAGTCTGTGTGGTGGGAGGGCAACAAGCACTGCCTCTTACAGCGTCTTCGGTGTTAAAGCCGACATCCGCAGGAACGCAGTTTGAAATATTTTCTGGAGCAGTGATGGGGTATGCTAAGGCCGAACCGATGTTGGTCAAGTTGGCTGCACCGTATAGACCCCCTAGCCCCAGGAGCATGTTTCTCCGGTCAACATTCTGCATGGGAAGTATGAGCTTTGGGTTGTTTTCAGAGTGGTCATCTGCGGATGACTTGCATGAGACTTTGAAACGATGGGTGGAGCTTTTGGAAAACAAGGGGGAGCGAGAGGACAGTGAGGTGGTGGTCGTGGTGGGAACAGCAGACAAGCTAAGAGAGGCCATTGCCTTTCTTTTGGTTTGGTTTGTTGGTGCTCTTAGTTGGCTCCCGAATGGCGCTTATATAGAGAAATTTCCGGTGAAATCGGATCTGAGATGGTTTTTAAATATGATGATCGAGACGATTTTTAAAGATTTATGCCAGCACCTACGGATTATAATATTCAGACATTTCGTCATGTGTCTCTTTTTAATTTAATAATAATTCGATTCAGATTTGATTTCTTTCAACTAAACACGCTCGATCTACCGGAAGCATTAACTGAACCATTTTCATTTAATACCAGTTACATTTTATGAAATAGGGTTTCCTAAAATGTCACTAGAGTTTCCTTGTGTGGTTATTAAATTATTCAATACAAAAGTTTTTTTTTCTTAATTTTTCAACAACAATAGTTTTAATCACGTAAAAGTAGGGCCGTAAACGAATCAAACGAATACAAACAAGACAATGTTTGTGTTTGTTTGTTAAGGAAATTAATATGTTCGCGAACTGTTCACGAACGCATACCGAACATAAGTTTATGTTTGTGTTCGTTCGTTAGGAAATTTAGTTGTTCATGAACAGTTTGTGAACACTGGTCTCGAATATAAACGAACGCAAGCAAATAAAAACAAATATAAACAAACATTTAACTTGAAAATAAAAAAGGAAAACATTGTTATGCTAAAAAATTGTACAGAAGTACTTAAATACAAGCATCCTCAAATGATAAATAAAAACACAAGAAACTAAACGATAAATCAAGTTTAACCAACTTAGACACAATTGTTCAAAGTTTAACTAACTTATACATAATTATCCCAAAAAATGTCTTAGAATTTCCAAATTTTAGCTAACATAGAGAAAATAGGGTTTCAGGTTTTCAATATTTTCAGATAAAAAGTTTATTAATTTATTATTTTTAAATATAATCAAATGAACACGGACGAACGTAAACCAACAAACATGAATGAACGTAACTGAACATATTACTGAATTTTCACGAATGCAGTCGAATAAACGAGACATGTGTTCGTGTTTGTTCGATAAGCTAACCAAACGGAATTTTTTTCGTGTTCGCTGAACGTTCGGTTCATTTACAGCCTACCTAAAAGTACAAACGCTAAACACATAACATAAATAAAAGATATTGGCACGTGTTTTTGGTCGATAGAAGCTATGTAGTTTATTAAAAAATGCTCAAACTATTCGCATACCCCAGGCGCCTATTTGCACACTTTTGTGCCCTAGACGCCTCGTACAGGGCAATACGAGGCGTATAGGCCTTTAGAAAAACCGTTGTCTCAATGATGTCAAACGATGATTTTGAGGAGCCTTATACGCAATGTACAACCCTGTATAAGGGGTCTTTGATGCTGATGAATTTTTGGTTGAAGAACTAGGTGTCTTGGCTAGCTAATTTGGTGTGTTTTTTTTTTTTTAAGAAAAGTTTTTTTTTTTTTTTTTTTTGTATAATCTCCGCTCCAGTAAGTTTCAAAATTTTTACCATTGTCAAATATTATATGGTTTAAAATATTATGTCGTTTTAAAATATTATACTGTATTAAATATTTTACCGTTTTAAACATTATACCGTTTTAATATTATCGTTTCGTTTCAAGATTTCTATCATATGAATGTTTACCGTTTGAACGTTATATTGTTTCCATATTATAGTTTCAATGTTAAGTTTATAACAATTTATTATGAAATATCGATGTAATACAAACATCATGTAACACAACTGAATAAGACATATATAAGATAAGTTTGTACATCCATAACAAAAGATAAACTATAATGGAATGCGATATACAAAACAACGAACAGGCGGCTCTATGGCTTTGAATCTGGATCCGGATTTGGCTGATGCGGCTAATGTGGCACCCGAGGTGGTGCTGATGCTGCTGCTAATGTTGCGGCTCTTGCACTCGTCGATCTTGCGCCTCCCGAACCATCCATGTAACACCCCGACCCCGTATGAAAACAACCCGCATCGTAAACTTCTGGGGGTCACGTTACAAATTGTTTGACAACACGTGGTACATAAAGTTTTGTTTTATTGAATTAGTTTAAATTACATTGTCTTTGAGAATTTGAAACAAATATAACAACTACAAATAACTTGTTCTTTATTTTAAGCAAACTAAGGCCCGAGTCCAAGATCCTAAGTGTAGCATACTTGATCATGTGTTAGTACCTGAAACATATGTGAAAATAAAGTCAACATTGAATGGTGGTGAGTAACATAGATTTTTTGGTCAAGACTCACGACTTTGAGTGTTGAAAAATATTTAAACAACTTCAAGAGTTGATATTTTATATAAATCTTTGTAGCCATGAATTTTGAACAAAAAGTGTTGCTTTTACAAAACTGTTTGAGAAATCTTTCAATTTAAAAGATGATCATGTATGGTTAACTTAAAACCCATTTGTATGTTTTGTAATAACCAACCAAATGACTTGTGTTGTATAAACCAACCAAATGACTTGTCTTGTATACCAAATGACTTGTCTTGTATAAACTAACCAAATGACTTATCTTGTATAAACCAAATGTCTTTCTATAAAACAACCAAATGCCTTGTATTGTATAAACCAAATGTCTTTGTATAAACCAAATGTTATGAGTAAACAAAATATCTTGTTTAAACAAAATGTTTTGTGTTGTATAAAATAATTGCCTTTTGGTATAAAACAAGTATGGTTTGTCGGAAAATACATTCAAGCCTTGTTGACTGTCAGACAAACCTTTATAAATAAAGGTTTATTAATTTTGTCACTTAGTTTCTGTCATTCCCAGAGGAAACTTCCATACAAACATATGAAGCGGGAATGTGGTTGTCAATCCTATGGTACCATAACATACTATCGGTCGGCTTGGCCAAAGTTAATGAATGTATTATTGTCATGATCAGTGCACCATCAAGTTTCGTACAATGTAAGCATGTTATGTATATAAACCATACATAAATAAGCTTTGTAAATGTATTGAATAAGGTACTCTGTATATAAATCATATAGTTTTGAAATCTTGAAAACAATGATAGACACATATGAATCACCCCTAAACATTTAGAAAATGTAAAACAGGAAAGCTATGTACTCACTTGGATTGCGTAGATGTCTTGTGTATGCAAAAACTCAAATGTTCAAGTGTTTCCTAATTATGTCGGATAATTAAGGGTAGTGTGTATCGAGGCCTTAAAAGGAAGCTTGGATAGAATGTGATTTCTTAACCAAACGAGCGAAGGATCTCGTATAATATGGCTTATTAACCTTACATTCTGATTTGGAGAGGGCTTCTAGGTGTTTTAACCCATTACGACTTGTTAAAGTGGTTTACGCCACTTTAATGGGTCATATGCGTAACTATGGGTTTAAATGGTCGAATGGGTCCTATGATGAGTCCGATATGCCAAAACATGTTTACTTATGTTGTATGATCAGTTTATAAGTCAAAACAATGATCATATATGTTTAAAACTAATTTTGTGTCAAAAAGGGCATTTTCAACATTTTTAAAGTATATATAGTTGACTCGTCATTTGACTAACCAAACGATATGACCATAAGGTATAACATTAGAGGGTTATTCTCTATAATACTATGGTTAGGGCTGTAAACGAACCGAACGTTCAGCGAACAGTTCGTGAACTGTTCGGTGGGAAGTTCGTTTATGTTCGTTCGTTTAATAAACGAACGAACATGAACAAGAAATTTCGTTCGATTAGTTAAATGAACGAACATGAACAGAGGTCTCGTTCGTTCGATTGTGTTCGTGAACGTTCGGTAAGGTGTTCGTGAACGTGTTCGTGAACATTCGTTGATTTGTGTTCGTTTATGTTCGTATGTTTGTGTTTTAATTTAAGATCTTGTACTTTCTTATATTTTTTGTACTTTTTATATTATTGTACTTTTATTTATTTTATTTCCCTAACAATTAAACTAGAAACCCCACTTTCACCTTGTTTATGCATCATTTCTCTTTCATTTCTCATTATTTACATCCACGAATACAATCGACCTCCGTTCCACAATAAGGGATTCAAGTTCGAGTGCCACTCTCTTAGACATCTATCTTTATCCTTCGTCGCGTTCGCCAAATTTATTTGTGTTCGTTTGTGTTCGTGAACCGTTCGCGAACATGCTCATTTCCTTAATGAACGAACACGAACATAAAATCTCGTTCGGTAAGTGTTCGTGAACCGTTCGTGAACACATTTATTTCCTTAACGAACGAACACGAACAAGGCCTTGTTCGTGTTCGTTCGGTTCGTTTACAGCCCTAACTATGGTCATATAAATGGGCTTGGTCAGATCCTAAGGTTGACTAAATGGGTCAGATTTGAAAGTCAAAGTGGAAATCAAACCGCTCGACTTTCAAGTAAGGAATAAGCGCTAACTAGAAATGACGAGCTACACATGTTAGAACACGTCTAATAACGTTACAAAACTGATTTGCCATCAAAACTTTAAATTTTAATACCCGAAAACACTCTCAACGTAAAATGCATTTTTAAGCATATTTTTTTTACTTTTATTTCGTAAAAGTTTGATTCGTCATTTTTCCTACTAAATGTGATGATCAGAGGGTGTAATCGCAAGGGATTTACACCTTCATTGTTACGATCACGTTGAAAAGTTCAATTTGAACTTTGACTTGACCAAATGGTCAGAACCGAAAGTCAAAGAAAAAGTCAATTTGCTTGACTTTTGGTCATAACTAGCCAAAATAATGAAAAAGACTAAAGGATAACAATTACTTGTGCTCAAGGAAGATTATAACTTCAGTAGGAGGCATCTTTATGATCAGAAGCAAGCTCCGATAGAATATTAGAGAGAAAGAATGAAGGTACAAGATTAATGATGTAAATGCACCTCAATTTATACTTGCAAGATGTTAACAAGATCATGTCAAGTGTTGGCAATGATCTCTAGATGTTAACACATGTCTAATGAGGTGTATGAACTAGAGAAAAGGTGGCAAATTCGTTACTAGGTGGCAAACAATGAGGATAGAGCAGAACTTGGTGAATAAGTAAAATTCGCAACCGGACACCCCTTATGGACCGTATGGCTTTAGGTCTTACGGTCCAAAAGGCCTTCTGATAAATAAGTTTCTATTTTTGGCAGTTTTGGCCCCTAGACTTGTATTGTTACTTGTTTGCCATTTTAACCCTTCTAACTTGTAATTTAAGCTTTATGAAGGGTATAAGGCATATGTAACATGGATTTTATTCCGATGGGATAACTTGAGGAGGTCATGATCACCAATTTGGAATTCCAAAAGCTTTTGTCATTTGTCATCATAACTCTTTTGACGACTTCTAGCTGTCAAAAGGTTATCGCGAATTTTCATGATTTTGTTTGTTGTTTCTTGAATGAGTTCAGGTCCAGTGATTTGAGCTTCACCAACTTCATTCGAACAGATATGTGAATGACATTTTCGACCATACATAGCCTCAAAAGGAGCCATGTTAATGCTGGAGTGATAATGACATTTTCGATCAAAGGTAGATGCGAATCCCAACTACCACCAAAGTAAATCACACAAGCTCTAAGCATATCCTCAAGTGTTTAGATTGTTCTTTCGGTTTGTCCATCCATTTGAGGATGATAAGCAGTGTTCAGATTTAATTTGGTTCCCATGGCTGATTGCATAGTCTTCCTAAAACGAGATGAGAAACGAGCGTCATGATTTGATATGATGTTCAAAGGAACACCATAACGAGATACAATCTCATCGATATAGATCTTAGCAAGTTTATTAGCAGGAAAAATCCTCACGAATCGGCAAAAAGTGTGCTGACTTAGTCAGACGGTCAATGATTACCCAAATAGCATCATGACCTCTAGAAGTGCGTGGTAATTTAGTGATGAGTTCCATAGCAATGTTCTCCCATTTCCATACCGGAACTTCTGGTTGTTCAAGTAAACTAGAGGGACATTGATATTCTGCCTTGACTTTAAGACACGTTAGGCATTTAGAAACATACAAGGCTATGTCTTTTTTCATACATGGCCACCAATACTAGGTACGAAGATCCATGTACATTTTGTCTGTACCAGGATGGATAGAGTAACGAGTCTGATGAGCTTCGCTCATCAACAAAATATAAAGATTATCTTGGTTTGGAACCCACAAACGGTTCAAGAAATAGAGCAACCCAAGCTGAAGCTCAAGATCATGTGGCAGTTCATTACACATCATGCCTTGGGTTACACAAGTACATTGGGCTTGGAAAACACGTGTTTGGATATTCGATTGGACTTGAACACAATGAAGTTTGATATGTTCTTAGCGACTAAGTGTATCCGCTATGACATTTGCCTTACCGGGATGGTAGCGAATCACACAGTCATAGTCATTACGGAGTTCGACCCAACATCGTTGCCTCATGTTCAATTCCTTCTGATTAAATATATGTTGGAGACTTTTGTAGTCTGCGAAAACCACACATTTTGTACCATAGAAGTAGTGTCTCCAAATTTTGAGAGCAAAAACAACAAAACCTAACTCAAGATCATGAGTTGTGTAGTTATTTTCGTGGATTTTCAATTGTCTCAATGCGTAGGCTATAACTTTGTCTCTTTGCATGAGAACACAGCCAAGGCCTTGATTTGAGGCATTACATTATACGACAAAGTCGTCGGTGCCATCAGGTAGGGATAGGGTAGGAGCATCACAAAAATTTTGTTTCAATGTTTGGAAAGCTTCTTCTTGTTTGGGTCCCCACTCAAAAGGTTTATTCTTTTAAGTTAAAGAAGTCAGAGGAACTGAATCTTGGAGAAGTTTGCGATGAAATGGCGGTAATAACCGGCAAGACCAAGAAATGAGCAAACTTCGGTAGGAGTAGTGGGTGTACTCCAATCCTTAATCGCACTGATTTTGGTGGGATCCACTTGTATACCTTGTTCGTTGACAATGTGACCCAAGAATTGAACTTCTTTAAGCCAAAATTCACACTAGAAAATTTTGGCATAAAGTTGTTCTTTCTTTAGGAGTTCCATCGTTAGATGAAGGTGATGTTCGTGGTCAACTCGAGATTTTGAATAAATCAAGATGTCATCAATGAAAACAATGATGAACTTCTCTAAATAAGGTTTACAAACCCTATTAATTAAGTCCATGAAAATGGTAGGAGCATTTTCAAACCAAAAGGCATGACAGTGAACTCGTAATGGCCGTATCGAGTGCGAAAAGCAGTTTTGGGAATATCTTCTTCGAGTACACGAAGTTAATGATACCCAGAACGGAGATCGATTTTTGAAAAATAGGCAACGCCTTGTAGTTGATCAAAAAGATCATCAATACAAGGTAGGGGATATCGATTTTTAGTTGTGACTTTGTTGAGCTCGTGATAATCGATGCACATGCGAAAGGATCCATCCTTCTTTTTCACAAACAGCACAGGAGCACCCCAGGGTGAGAAACATGGACAGATAAATCCTTTGTTCAAAAGTTCTTGGAGTTGTTCTGATAATTCTTGCATTTCAGATGGTGCAAGACGGTAAGGGGATTTGGCAATTGGGTTGGCACCAAGTACAAGGTCTATGCGAGATTCCACTTGGCGTACCGGGGGTAAGTGTGACAACTCGTATTTCAGAACCTATCATTGTGCTTAATGTAACGTATATGAACTTTGTGTGATTATCTGATACGTTGATTTAATGAATGTTTATGAGATTTTATGTTTATATTATGTGGATCTTTGTATGTATATATATATATGACTCGGATCGCACAACACAACCCAGTCGCACAAGCCCTTGTTGGGCCACACTCCTTGCACTCGAACCACAAAGGCAAACTGTAATGGGTTCGGCCCATCCTCTTATTTGCGCATAACACTATGGGTAATGGGTATACTCCTCATATCTTGCAAAACACAACACACAAACGAAACCATATTCTCTCTTTCTTTCCTCTCAAAGCCGACGGCAAACACCCTATCTCAATCGAAGCTCTTATTGCTCGGATCATCTTCGTTATACTCTCTTAACCGGTTAGTGTCATGTTTTTGTTTGATTTCGTTTTGGTTGATGCTTGTTATATGATCACTATGTTATTCGGGAATTGATGCTTAAAAGAGTTATGATGAACAAACTGTTTGATCACTATCGGATTGATAAATGCTTGATGTTGATTTAGATGGGTAAGAACCGAATGGAAATCATGTTCGTGCAATCGGATTTTATGTGTAGAATGGTTAAATCAATATAGGGTTTGCTAATTGTATGGAATTAATGATGAATTAGGATCGAATACATGTTAATCAATTATGGAGTAATTGGATTTGGATGATTAGTATGTTGGTCAAGAGTTGTTAACTCTACTGTAGATTCGATGAAGATGATGATGAGTTATTATGATATTAGGGTTTATATGAATTAATGATGATTGCATGATTTGATCCATTAGTTGTCTAGATGGAAACTGTTGGAATTGATTTGCAAGATAATTGTTTAACTGATATGCATGAAAATCGGAATTTAAAACCAATCGCACAAGTTCCCTTCGGTCGCACAAGATCAGATCACATGGAATCTTATCTGATCGCACAAGGCAACCGCACAAGATAGGGTACAACTGCTGATACACTACGTACAACTTAGGAGTGCATGATCGCACAAGTCCTGTGGATCGCACAAGAAGGTGCTGATCGCACAAGTCTTGGGCCTTACATAGTATTTGGACTTAGCATCTTATCGGACCGAAAGGCCCAAATCTCAGTCGCACAAGATGTTTCGGATCGCACAAGTCGACCGGATCGCACAAGGTTTATTGGACCGCACAAGATCAACGTGTTGTATTATTGGGCTGTGTATCTATGTTGGGCCGGGGTATTTTATTGGGCTTCCAATTGAGTCGCACAAGTTGGGCATTGTGTGGACTTGACTGTTAAGTGATTACGTGTTTGCCATGATCATTGTGTGATTGTAATCTGATACTTTATGTGTAAACATGCGTGCCTTGTTTGAACCTAGACCTGACTTGTATGGTAACCATGTTAGGACGTGGTTGACCTCTAGCAGCTCGATTGACCTTTACTTATCTGCTGAGCGAACCTAAGGTGAGTTCACACTTTCTACAAAGCATGGGATTCCCAGGGGTTGGGAATGGGTTAAGGAAGATGGATTCCTCGTCCTTTCTTGGGTACGACAGTACGGGTTCAGGAATATAATTCCTCGTCCTCATGGACAGTTAACTTTCACTAGACCAAAACTCTATCACGAAGTCCCTCATTTTTATATCGACTTAATCGCCGGGCCAATGGCTAGCGGGTCATTAGTTAGATAGCGCTATTTAGGTTTGACAAGCCTCACACCGTACCGCAGAGGACGGGCGTGAACTAATGGATCTGGGCACGTCAATGATGATAGACATTGATAGTTCAGGGCACATAAACATGACTACAGTCAGCGGTCGATATGGTAACGAGTCTAGTAGTATAAACATGGGGTAGCCCCCATGACCAGAGAGCCAGATAATTAAACATGGGGTAGCCCCCACGGCTGAATAGCCAGAGTAAACGGGATTTAAACAGAACACGTTTTTCAACTATGGGGTAACCCCCACGGCAGGATGCCAGCTAAAGGAAACTGTTTTTGGAACAACTTAAAACAAACACCCAACTGTGAACTCGCTCAACATTGTTGTTGACTCGTTACTACATGCTTTGCAGGTCAATAGGTTTAGCAGGAGCTTGCATGGGGAAGAGTCGTTGTGGGACATGGACAATTGTGTGCCACGTTAAACATTGAAACATTTTAACTTATATTTGTTTTGGACTTAAACGTTATGCTTCCGCTTGCAACTTAAACTATGTTTTGTTTGGACACCAATTGTATTGTGTTGGATTTTATTATTACTTACATGCTTGTTCAATATGATTGGTGGCTTGATCCTGTTCAGTCACGCCTCCAAGCGGTGATACTCCACAGGTGGATTTTGGGGGTGTGACAGATTGGTATCAGAGCCATTGGTTATAGTGAACTTGGTTTTAATGAGGGGAAAAAGTTTTTGTTAAAACCAGACTATAACCTGTATAGTGCTCAACGATCCACAACGACGCTTCACTCCACGTGCAAGACTCGACATTCTAGGTGATATGGTTTCTGTTTTATTGCCTACTTGCTAGATTACGTAGAACTTTGCTTATGGTATGCTTAGAGAAACGTAGCAACGATAGTTGAAAACACGTGTGTGCTTACTCCCTCCTGTCATCGCATTTTCACGAACCCCTCTCACTCATGTTTCTCTTGATATGAAGATCATGTCTGGACGCGTTAACATGACTCAAGCCTAGTTGACGGCTCTGATTAACCAACAAGTTGCTGCGAAACTTGCAGCCGCACAAGCAGGAGGTATATCCTGCAGTCGAAACTCACTCTAGGATCCTTAGATCCTACTCTCGTGAACCAACCTTTGTGTTAAACTTTATCCTTTCTTACTCTCACGACAGGTCAACCTGCACAGCCTCCTGTGTGCACTTTCAAGACCTTTATGGACTGTCGACCTAGTACCTTCAGTGGTACCGAAGGAGCTGTAGGTCTCCTCCACTGGTTTGAAAAGCTCGAATCTGTTTTCGAGATGTGTGAATGCCCTGAGGCTTATAGGGTGAAGTATGCTACCGGTACTCTCAAGGGTATAGCGCTCACGTGGTGGAACGATCAGGTTCAAATGCTGGGGTTGGTTGCTGCTAACGCCACCCCATGGAACAATTTTAAGGAAATGATTAAAGAGGAATATTGCAATCGTGATGACATTCACAAACTGGAGGTGGAGTTCTTCAACCTAAAGATGACGGGGTCAGAAATCGAAGCTTATACAAAAAGGTCGAATGAGCTAGCTATCTTATGTCCTACCATGGTGGATCCTCCCATCAAACGTATCGAACTGTACCTCAAGGGTTTAGTGCCCGAAATTCAAAGTCATGTGACTTCAGCTAACCTCGCCACCATCCAGTAGGTTGTTCAGTTGGCTCACCGTCTCACTGATCAGGCGGTGGAGCAGAACAGGTTACCAAAGCGTATTAGTGATACAACTACTTCAGATGCTCCTAGTGACAACAAGCGAAAATGGGACGGAGCTTCAAGCAAAGGTTCAACTTCTGTTCAATCTCAGTCTCAGCAGAGAAAGACTGACGACTACAAGAGCCCTGGTCAGCAAGCATCTGGTGGTCAAAGTCAGGGTAGGTACAGGGGAGTTCACCCTAAATGCAATCGTTGTAACCTACACCACAGCGGGCCATGCACCAGAGGTAACTGTCATCGGTGTAACAAGCCAGGCCACACCGCAAAGGATTGCAGAAGTTTATATCCCGCAAACCAGAATCGTCAGCAACAACAAGCCCCACAAAATCAACGTCAGCAGCAGTAGCAACAAGGTAACAACAGAGGGTGCTATCAGTGCGGAGCTGAGGGCCACTTCAAGAGAGATTGTCCCCAACTGAACCAGAACCAGAACAACAACAATAATAACAACCAGGGGAATGGAAACAACGGGGGTAACAACGGCAATGGTGCAAGGGGTCGTGTATTCGTTATTGGCCAGGGTGAAGCTAGGAATGATCCCAATGTGGTGACGGGTAAGTTCCTTCTCGACGAATTTTACGTTACTGTCTTATTTGATTCGGGTGCCGATACTAGCTACGTGTTCTTAAAAGTTAGTCAAATGCTTAAGCGTACCCCAACACTTTTGAACACCAAGCACACTGTAGAGCTAGCTAATGGTAAGAGTTTAGAGGCCACACAAGTAGTCAAGGGTTGCAACCTTGTTCTTGCTAACAAGACCTTCTCTATCGACCTCCTTCCTATCGTTCTGGGTAGTTTCGATGTTGTCATTGGGATGGATTGGTTATCCCAACATCGAGCAGAGATTCTTTGCAACGAGAAGATCGTCCGTATTTCTCGCCCAGGTGATGAACATCTAATGATTCGTGGCGACAAGAGTGGTGCTGTGGTGAGCATCATCTCTTTCCTTAAGGCCCAGAAGTGTTTGAGAAAGGGTCACACTGCTATTTTGGCTCTCGTTACTGACACCTCGAAAAAAGAGAAGAAGATAGAAGATTTTCCGATTGTACGCGACTATCCTGAGGAACTACCTGGTCTTCCGCCTCATCGTCAAGTCGAGTTTCAAATCGAGCTAGCTCCTGGAGCAGCACCTATAGCTCGTGCACCGTATCGCTTAGCTACATCAGAGTTGGAAGAACTCTCTACGCAACTACAAGAGCTTTTGAATAAGGGTTTTATTCATCCTAGCTCTTCGCCATAGGGAGCTCCAGTGCTATTCGTGAAGAAGAAAGACGGTACTTTCAGAATGTGCATTGACTACCGTGAACTCAACATGGTGACGGTGAAGAATCGCTATCCTCTTCCACGCATTGATGACCTATTCGACCAGCTGCAAGGGTCGAGCTTTTACTCGAAGATTGACTTGAGATCGGGATATCACCAGCTGAGAGTCCGAGAAGAGGACGTCTCCAAAATAACCTTTAGAACTCGCTATGGACACTACGAGTTTTTGGTCATGCCTTTCGGGCTGACAAACGCACCTGCGGTCTTCATGGACTTGATGAATCGAGTGTGCAAGCCTTAGCTAGATAAGTTCGTCATAGTTTTCATCGACGACATCCTGATCTATTCTAAGAGTCAGGAGGAACACGAGCAGCATCTACGACTTATTTTGGAACTCCTTCGAACAGAACAGCTTTACGCAAAGTTCTCGATATGCGACTTCTGGCTTCGTGAAGTCCATTTCCTAGGCCATGTGGTAAACAAGGATGGGATTCACGTTGATCCATCTAAGGTAGACTCGATTAAGAATTGGCCTGCACCTCGTACACCAACGGAAATTCGCCAATTCTTGGGTTTGGCAGGTTACTACAGGAGGTTCATTAAGGATTTTTTCAAGATTGCACAACCCATCACCTCACTAACGCCTTAGGGCGTTACTTATCGATGGGGTAATGCACAAGAATCAGCATTTCAGCACCTAAAGGATAGACTTTGCAGCGCACCTATTCTTTCATTGCCAGAGGGCACAAACGACCTTGTGGTTTACTGCGATGTATCAATTCAGGGTCTTGGTTGTGTTTTGATGCAACGGGATAAAGTTATTACGTACGCCTCACGCCAACTTAAAGTTCATGAAAGGAACTACACTACACACGATTTAGAGCTGGGAGCTGTTGTTTTTGCACTTAAGATATGGAGACATTACCTGTACGGTACCAAGTGTGCCATTTACACCGATCACAGGAGTCTCGAGCATATCTTCAAACAGAAAGAGTTGAACATGCGTCAGCGTCGATGGGTAGAACTACTAAATGATTACGAATGCTCGATCAGATACCATCCGGGCAAAGCCAATGTTGTGGCCGATGCCCTCAGGCGAAAGGATACCATACCCAAATGCGTACGAGCTTTACAACTCACTATTCAGTCTAGTCTTCCTGCACAAACACGAGAAACTTCGGTAGGAGTAGTGGGTGTACTCCAATCCTTAATCGCACTGATTTTGGTGGGATCCACTTGTATACCTTGTTCGTTGACAATGTGACCCAAGAATTGAACTTCTTTAAGCCAAAATTCACACTAGAAAATTTTGGCATAAAGTTGTTCTTTCTTTAGGAGTTCCATCGTTAGACGAAGGTGATGTTCGTGGTCAACTCGAGATTTTGAATAAATCAAGATGTCATCAATGAAAACAATGATGAACTTATCTAAATAAGGTTTACAAACCCTATTAATTAAGTCCATGAAAATGGTAGGAGCATTTGTCAAACCAAAAGGCATGACAGTGAACTCGTAATGGCCATATCGAGTGCGAAAAGCAGTTTTGGGAATATCTTCTTCGAGTACACGAAGTTAATGATACCCAGAACGGAGATCGATCTTTGAAAAATAGGTAGCGCCTTGTAGTTGATCAAAAAGATCATCAATACAAGGTAGGGGATATCGATTTTTAGTTGTGACTTTGTTGAGCTCATGATAATCGATGCACATGCGAAAGGATCCATCTTTCTTTTTCACAAGCAGCACAGGAGCACCCCAGGGTGAGAAACATGGACATATAAATCCTTTGTTTAAAAGTTCTTGGAGTTGTTCTGATAATTCTAGCATTTCAGATGGTGCAAGACGGTAAGGGGATTTGGCAATTGGGTTGGCACCAAGTACAAGGTCTATGCGAGATTCCACTTGGCGTACCGAGGGTAAGTGTGACAACTCGTATTTCAGAACCTATCTTTGTGCTTAATGTAACGTATATGAACTTTGTGTGATTATCTGATACGTTGATTTAATGAATGTTTGTGAGATTTTATGTTTATATTATGTGGATCTTTGTATGTATATATATATATATATGACTCGGATCGCACAACACAACACAACCCAGTCGCACAAGCCCTTGTTGGGCCATACTCCTTGCACTCGAACCACAAAGGCAAACTACAATGGATTCGGCCCATCCTCTTATTTGCGCATAACACTATGGGGAATGGGTATACTCCTCATATCAAAACACAACACACACACGAAACCCTATTCTCTCTTTCTTTCCTCTCAAAGCCGACGGCAAACACCCTATCTCAATCGAAGCACTTATTGCTCGGATCATCTTCGTTGTACTCTCTTAACCGGTTAGTGTCATGTTTTTGTTTGATTTCGTTTTGGTTGATGCTTGTTATATGATCACTATGTTATTCGGGAATTGATGCTTAAAAGAGTTATGATGAACAAACTGTTTGATCACCATAGGATTAATAAATGCTTGATGTTGATTTAGATGGGTAAGAACCGAATGGAAATCATGTTCGTGCAATCGGCTTTTATGTGTAGAATGGTTAAATCAATATAGGGTTTGCTAATTGTATGGTATTAATGATGAATTAGGATCGAATACATGTTAATCAATTACGGAGTAATTGGATTTGGATGATTAGTATGTTGGTCAAGAGTTGCTAACTCTACTGTAGATTCGATGAAGATGATGATGAGTTATTATGATATTAGGGTTTATATGAATTAATGATGATTGCATGATTTGATCGATTAGTTTTCTAGATGGAAACTGTTGGAATTGATTTGCAAGATAATTGTGTAACTGATATGCATGAAAATCGGAATTTAAAACCAATCGCACAAGTTCCCTTCGGTCGCACAAGATCAGATCACATGGAATCTGATTTGATCGCACAAGGCAACCGCACAAGATAGGGTACAACTGCTGATACACTACGTACAACTTAGGAGTGCATGATCGCACAAGACCTGTGGATCACACAAGAAGGTGCTGATCGCACAAGTCTTGGGCCTTACACAGTATTTGGACTTAGCATATTATCGGACCGAAAGGCCCAAATCTCAATCGCACAAGATGTTTCGGATCACACAAGTCGACCGGATCGCACAAGGCTTATTGGACCGCACAAGATCAACGTGTTGTATTATTGGGATGTGTATCTGTGTTGGGCTGGCGTATTTTATTGGGCTTCCAATTGAGTCGCACAAGTTGGGCATTGTGTGGACTTGACTGTTAAGTGATTACGTGTTTGCCATGATCATTGTGTGATTGTAATCTGATAGTTTTTGTGTAAACATGCGTGCCTTGTTTAAAGCTAGACCTGACTTGTATGGTAACCATGTTAGGACGTGGTTCACCTCTAGCAGCTCGATTGACCTTTACTTATCTGCCGAGCTAACCTATGGTGAGTTCACACTTTCAACAAAGCTTGGGATTCCCAGGGGTTGGGAATGGGTTAAGGAAGATGGACTCCTCATCCTTTCTTGGGTAGGACAGTACAGATTCAGGAATATAATTACTCGTCCTCATGGACAGTTAACTTTCACTAGACCAAAACTCTATCACGAAGTCCCTCCTTTTTATATCGACTTAATCGCCGGGCCAATGGCTAGCGGGTCATTAGTTAGATAGCGCTATTTAGGTTTGACAAGCCTCACACTTTACCGCAGAGGACGGGCGTGAACTAATGGATCTGGGCACGTCAATGATGATAGACATTGACAGTTCAGGGCACATAAACATGACTACAGTCAGTAGTCGATATGGTAACGAGTCTAGTAGTATAAACATGGGGTAGCCCCCACAGCCAGAGAGCCAGATAATTAAACATGGGGTAGCCCCCACGGCTGAATAGCCAGAGTAAACGGGATTTAAACAGAACACGTTTTTCAACTATGGGGTAACCCCCACGGCAGGATTCCAGCTAAAGGAAACTGTTTTTGGAACAACTTAAAACAAACACCCAACTGTGAACTCACTCAACATTGTTGTTGACTCGTTACTACATGCTTTGCAGGTCAATAGGTTTAGCAGGAGCTTGCATGGGGAAGAGTCGTTGTGGGACATGGACAATTGTGTGCCATGTTAAACATTGAAACATTTGAACTTATATTTGTTTTGGACTTAAACGTTATGCTTCCGCTTGCAACTTAAACTATGTTTTGTTTGGACACCAATTGTATTGTGTTGGATTTTATTATTACTTACATGCTTGTTCAATATGATTGGTGGCTTGATCCTGGTCAGTCACACCTCCAAGCGGTGATACTCCGCAGGTGGATTTTGGGGGTGTGACAGTAAGCCAGGTAGTTCTTCCAGAAACACCTCGGGAAAATCTTGAACAATGGGGATGTCTTGAATACTCTTACTCTTGCCTTTCTCCTCTATGATATGTGCCAAAAAGGCTACATATTTCTTTCATATGTATTTCTGGGCTTGGGAACAAGTCATGAGTTTGAGGCTACTAGTAGGTTTCTCTCCATGAACTTCTAAGATTTCGCCACACGAAAGAAGCACACGAACGATCAGCATGATGTTTGGTTGACCAGTCCATGCCTACTATGACGTCAAAACTCCCAAGTTGCATCGGCGTGAGGTCAATGGGAAAAAGATGTTTATTGAGGTTTAATTGGCAACTATGACTGACAGAATCAAGTACTAGAGATTCGCCACTAGCTATCTCTACTGTTAAAGGTTTTCCAAGTTTAGTCTGACGCATAGATAGAAAAGGTTCAAAGGCTAAAAATACAAAACTTCAATCGGCACCCGAATAAAAAAGAATAGAAGCATGGCGATTATTAATAAGGAACGTACCGTTAACTACGCCATTATTAGCATGAGCCTGGTTAACATTTATGTTAAATGGTCGTCCACAAGCTGGATTAGCATTAACTAGCTTCGGACAATTGTTTCGGTAGTGAGTAATATCACCACAATTATAGCAGGATCCAGGTGGGTAATGAGGGCGGTTAGGCATTGCTTGAGTTTGAACAGGATTTGGAACTACTTGATTTGGGGTAGGAGCAGAACGATAGGTGTTGGCCAAATGGCAAAATCATCCACAAAGGGTACAATGGCGACATCGTAAATGATGTTGGTGATGACAGTTTCATCGATTGCACAAGGGTGCGGTACCAGCATACGGTTTCTTTGGAGGAGGTTGTGCTGGTTGGTTGGGAAGTGTTACAGCATTAATAGATGAAACTGAACAAAACAGTAACTGAAAACAGTAAAAATGAAGAGACGGGAACATTATTACTAACATTTATTATATTAAAAGCCTCTACATTGGAAATTGAATTTATTTATCTCTTCAAAACGCCTTAATTACCTGTCACTTTATAGGCCTGCATCCTACATGGCACAACAATTGATACATAAAATACACATCAAAAAAATTACTGATATTTTTTACCGCTAAAAACATATATCTACCTGGCGCCAAAAAAGAAAAGAAAAAAAAGCTCATTATATAAGTACAACAGCTAACACAAAAAGCTTCACACTCCACGCATTCACTAAAAATGCCACGCATTGTATAAAACACCATACAATTTAACAAAAATGGCACGGGTTATTGCATGGAGGTTTGGGAGGTCAGAGGGACGTTTCGTCCTAAAGTTCTTTAACAAGAGAAGGGTGAAAGTCAAAACAATCAAGGTCATACTTAGTATGAATGAATCCGTTCAGAGGGATATTCTAGCCTTTGGGGTCCTAGTGGCCTACGATTGTGAGAGGAATAGAACGGAAATAAGAAGATTAAAGAGAAAATTTTCAGAAGATGATGATGATGATGTTGACAATTCTGATCTACCAAAACTTACCAGTTGGATTTTGGATGAACAATCAAGAATGGTAAGGGTGAGATTTCAACACGGGGAGGATTATTCATTGACAATGAACGAAGTGCTGAACACAGATAGACTACATCTTATTGAACAACTCTGTGATTTAGCACCTTCGAACAATGCTAGATCCAGCATTGTGAATACATTCAAGTATAGGATGCAACAAAGAAGAGACGAGATTATGGTGTTATACGCCAATGAACAAGATGATGATGATGAGTCCGAGGAGAGTGATGAACAAAGCGATGGTTACATCTCTGATGTAATACCATTCCACAGAAGACTATTAGTTTTTGTTTAATTTCGTCTTAGCTGTACTCTTTTAAATTACTAATGAATTTAAAAACGCTATGAATGCCAAGAAATATACCTTGATAACATATATGAACTGTTGAAATCTACAAAAAAGCCTAATGAATTTGGGGAATGCCATGGAGGAAAAGAAATTATAATTACTAAATGATTTTACTAAACGCCATAAACACCAAAATATTTACTATGCATGTGATCTAAAAAACAATAAAAATGCCATGTATTTGTTGAATCTAACTAAACGCCAAAAAGTGAAGCGCTGTTATGAGACCAATTGCAAAAAAGAATATAAAAGGACAAAAAAGCTCTTCCGCCCTTCACTATATCGCATGCCACGTGTTGGGCCACGATCCGTTCTCACCGTTCTCACACTTTAGGCATTTTCTCCTGATCCCGTACCTATATATATATATATATATATATATATATATATATATATATATATATTAGATGGTATGATCAATAGGAAAAAATGAGTGTTTCAAAGTTAAAAATTTTATAAATTTTTTTAAGATGACAAGATTAATAACATGAGGTTTGGCATTTTTTATTCTACGTATTTTTCTAGTATATAAATCCTAAAAGTGCTATATTAAAACCATACGATATCCAAAAATTCTAAAATTTTATACAAACTATCCTAACATGATCCTAAACAGTAACCTATGTTCAATTTTGTCAAAATAGCATCCTAAATCAAAAAGCCCCAAATTTTAGAATCTAAGAACCCTAGTTTTTTCTAAAATCTCAATTCTTATAGATAATGCCCTCTATCATAGAAATTTTTAGAGGGGTCTTGCAGAGCTCGTAAAAATGATAATGTTAGGCTTTTGAATTGCCTTATTTGGTGCCCGGATGAGAGAGTTATTGTCTCTTAAAGTTTGAAGCCCTAGGTTCGTCTTTGATCAAAATTCACAATTTTGGGCGATGGTTGTAGGTTTTTGAGAGTGGGTAAATGTTGTGAGATGTTCCAGGAGTCTAAAAGTATAAGAATTATAAGCCAAGGACTTCATATTCTATTGAAACAAGTTTCAAACATTAATGGTGGTTAAGAACAATAAGATCTTGACTAAATTCACAATTAAAGGATGCAAATGATCAGTTTTTGGTTACCATTAATTGTATCAAAGTAATATGGACCGTTTGGCAATAAAAAAGGGTCAAGTCGTCGGGTTTTAAAGATGATTTGAGGTGGTCATTTGTGTTATCGCGATGGAAATGAAGAGAAGCTAAACCAGTCGCGTTATCGAGTGCATATAACGGTGATGACGCGGTTTTGTTTGCATCAGAAGCTACATCGCAGCTGGTTGTGTCTTTGACTGGGGATTGACGTGATGTCGTGGTCACAATCAAATTTAATCCAATTACTACTAAATAGATAGTGGCAAGTGGGTATCGAACACAGGGAGTTTGTGGAATATGTGTTATTCGAAGGTTTATCTAATGTTGACTAAGATTAAACTAATTGCAAGAAAAATAAATTCAAGAGTTGGAATGATTGTTTCTGAAAACTAAAATTAACTAATTAAATTGCAAAACAAGATTTTTGGTTGTAAACAATTTAGGGACAAATGGCCATCTTTAGTTTCCGGTTTGCTTTGACATTTATGCTATCATTCACTAGAAAGAAATACATAGACATAGTTCATGTGTAATTACTTGTTGTGATAAAAGGGAACTAAGTACTCAGATTCCTAGAATGTGAGGTTGTTACCCGATGACCAATTAACCCTTACCCAATCCTAATTATGCCCATGATATCTCGATTGCCAACGGCACCAAGAACGTATGGTTTCAAATTAGATTAACATAAGAATCAACAATTTACAAACAATCAATCACACACCATAACAAACAATCATAAAGTTAATGTTTGTTATTCTAGAAATTAGGAAATCAAGCACAAAGTCTAATACAAACCTTCAACCAAAGATAGTCATCAAGAGTTTAGCCACTCATGGCTTGAATCATCATCCTCACACAAGTTTCAATGTTCATAACAATTAAAAACACTAACAAGATGTTTAGAAATTGTTTCAAGCTCTCAAGAACACCCAAAAATCGCCCCTAGACTGCTGGTAACAGAATGGGATTGATTAGACATGAAAAGACACCATAAATCCGCATTAAAATGTGGAAGTTACACATTTACGCAGGTCAGCGCCTTAAGCTTCGGTGGCCACTGTAGCTTACGGTGGCTTGGAATGGCTTACGGTGGGTTAAAACTGGCTTACGGTGAGAATTTTTGTCAGTCGGCGCTTGCCGTAGCTTACGGCAGACTTCAACCTGAAAACTTGTTTTCAGCATAACTTTTTCGTGTCAACTCCGTTTTCTTCACCGTTTTCGCCTACGTTCTCGTAATTTCATCCTCTATCATGTGATATTCTTAGTTCTTCCATTCCAAAATTTATTTTTTTTCATTTATTCTCTGTCTTTCATTCTCCAATCCAGTCGCGTCTGTTCGAAGCTTTATTTCCCCACTTTTAGGCCCCAAATATACCTGAAACACAAGCAACCGTAGTTATCTAATTCAAGATAATTACACGGATAAATTTAGGATTAAATTATACTTTATAACCATTAAGGGTCGTCATACGGACTACTCGTCACATCCCCACACTTAACCGTTGCTTGTCCCAAGCAACCCGTTCAACAAAATACAATTTATTCAAGCGATGAAGTACAAACCAAGCAACCATTGTCCTCATTTACTAACTTTTTTCTTAAACCCGCACATAACACACCCCTCACAATAACTCTCTTCTCGGTGGCAAGTAATAACTAGCAAAGATACGCTAGATCACACTAAAGGCAAACAGGTAGTTGAACAATAATAAGCTTGTAGTTAAATCGGTCCTTCGCCTTAAAAAAATTTGCTAAAACATGCACATGAATCAAAGGGACTCAAAGGTTGAAACGTGGCTAGGCATATGGGTAGAAAATGGAAATATATATGAAGTAGCTAATGATTCGACCCGGTCTTTTATTACTATCTAAACAAACGTAAACATCTATATACAATACATCCCAACATTTTTTTTCTTTTCCATTGCTTTTTTTTACTACTACTACTACAATCATTTATTCTCATTCTTTTTGTATTTTCTCTTTTCAACATAAACATAACATAACAAACATACTAATACAAAATGCTAACACTACTAGACAGGATCGAATACAGGTGATTTTTTTTTTTTTTTTTTTTTGAGGAACTAGGCATGGGTTAACAAACGATCAGCTTAAAGCTCAAAATGGCTACTAAAAGTCCAAACCCCCGCCCCTCTCGCTACCATGCTCATATATATAAATTATGAGATCCAACCCCCCAAATCCCACACTCGCACACACCAAGACGAGGCTACCTAATTGCCCTTATCATTTTCACATTCATGCAATGCTAAGGCCTCAAACCGCATTTAAGCACAAGTTCTAATGTACCCCCACCCATTGCCACTCTCATCAAAGAAAAATATTTCTAATAAATTCAAAGAGATGGCTCAACTCTCACCAAGAAAGAACAAGGGAATATGGGATGCCGGTGTATCATGCGGTTTTGTATTCAAATGTTCAATTTGGACCATTGTCACTTGATTTTTAAAAATTCACAATTTTCACAAATTTTTCAAAATTTCCCCTCATCCCCACACTTGGGATACATTGTCCCCAATGTATGGTTTTGAAGGGAAGATCGCTTAAACACCAAAAACATCAACTTTGTTTTTCTTTTTTTTTTCTTTTTTTATAAACAAAAACAAACTAATAAACTAACAATATTTCAAAGCTAAAGAACGTGACAATTATAAGGAAAAAGTACATTGACCTGGTGAAGTTTGACACAACAGATATTGTAAATGATCCAATTTCCTGTCACCACCTTCACACAAATATCCGCACATCTTCCCCACACTTGAGTGTTGCCATGGCCCTGAAACATAGAAAACTAAAGAAATAACAATATAAGTGAAAAACCCCGGGTTGCCTCCCGAGCAGCGCTAAGTTTTTAGGTCTTCAGCCAGACCGTGCCAACCCCCATTTATGGTGGCTCAAAGAAACGATTTCTATCATCTCCATCATTTCCTCGTGCCATTGAGCAAAATGCATCCATCTCATGTTCATTCGGTGGAAAATCACGTACACTCCTGCTTGAACCTTCATACTTTTCTTCACGACCCGGTGGTTTATTCGTTTTCGTTCTTTGACACATGCTTTTCATATGACTATTAGATTCGCTACCCTTCCCCTCAATGGACTCATAACTAATAATCCTCGTCTGAACATCAAAGAACAACTTACGGCTCTTTTCGGTCATAATAATGATCCCGTCTCTACAGTTGATTTGAGCATTTGCTGTATAGAGAAACGGTTGACCTAAAATCACCCTTTGTTGCGACGCCATCTCGGTAGTAGCATAATCTAAGACCAGAAAATCCACCGGGTATTCGAATTATCCCAACCGAATCATAACATTCTTAACAATTCCCCGTGGACGCCTCCAACTTTCATCCGCCAAACTCACCATGGTGTCTACATCCTGAAGCGGACCAAAATCATACATGTCGTATAGATCACCTGGTAACACACTCATGCTCGCCTCATAATCCAATAATGCATGAGGAATTTTTAGTTTCCCCACTCGGATAGGCACGATTGGCGCTCCATACTCTTTATTATTCTCGACTTCGGCATCTTTTTCCAAATCCGCATTCACTTGATACGAAGAAGTTAGCAATGTTTCATTAAATTTAGTATTTGGAACGGTGCTTACCACATTGATGTTAATGCTTTTTGTGTTCTTGGGATTTATCACCGTGTCACTTGGTGATTGACCTTTTGCTTTCTTCAATAATGCCATGTCACTTGCAAGTTGACCCATTTGAGTGGCCAATGATTGGATAGCTTTGTCCAGGATTTCATCTTTTTGCATGCGAACATCATCCATTTGATTTCATCGCTGCATCTCTAGTTGCATTGCCTTGAGCATCTCCATGACCTGATTTCCACCAGAAGAACTTTGACCCGAAAACCCACTTTGATTATTGAACGGTTAGCGTGCAGCAAAGTTACCTTGACTTCCTTGAAAATTCGGGTTGGCTTGGTTTGAGGGATTTCCATATCTAAAATTTGGGTGGTTTTTCAAACCGGGGTGGTAAGTATTGGAATTCATGTTATAATTTCTACCAACTCCTCCTTGCCCTTGCAATGCATTCACCTCCTCATATTGCCCTTCCACTCCTTGGCAATTTTCAGCCCATACCCTATCTCATTACAAAGTGCACAAACATCATAAATTTGATTAGAAGTTTGAACATTACCATCGTCTACCGCATGCACTTGAGTTCTAGGTAATGGCCGGTCGTGCTCTCCTTGATGCTTGAGCTTTTCTTTTTGATGTAATCGCCATTTGCTCCAAGAATTCCCAATCGTCATGATCATAATTTGTGCAAAAAGTGCCATTCGTGATAGACATTAAGTCACGTGCATCTTCGGCACAAAATCCCTCATGAAAAGCATTCATCAATTCCCATAGCTCTATCTCATGATGAGGGCAATTCTTGATCATCATGTTAAACCGTTCGAATGCTTCGTGAAATATCTCACCCGCTTGTTGTTGAAAACTTCTCAACCCTTTTCTAGCATCATTTGTCTTTTGAGTGGTATAAAATTCATCCAAGAAAATTTGTTGCATTTCCGCCCATGTATAAATAGATGCCGAAGGTAGGGTGTAGAACCACTTTTTAGCTTTATCTTCTAAAGAAAATTGGAATAGTACCAATTTGACATCATCGGCCGAAAATCCTTGACTCCCAAAAGTGTTGCAAATCGAATCATAAGCCTCCAAATGAAAATAAGGCTCCTCCGTTGCTAGACCCTTATACTTTGGCAAACTTTGTAATGAATTGGTTCTCACTTCAAATGTCCTCCCTTGATCATTGTGAGGAATAACTACCGGTGAAGGATTATGAGTGATTAGCGGCCTGAAATGTGCTTCTATACCTCTTGCCTGTTCTCGAAGATGTCTTCTTGGTACACCCAACTGAGCTCTTGGACGAATAGGACCCATTGGTCTTTGCATAGGCCCTTGTGGTGCAAATGGTGGCTGAAATTGATGTTGTAGCATCGGTGGGTGTTGAATTAGCCTTTGGAATTGGGGTTGTGCATGTTGTGGACGAACTTGTTGTAACGGTGTAGGACGTTGCAATTGTACCCCTTGTGGCCTTGGCCAAATATGTTGTGGTATAATTTGTTGAGAAATCCCACCAACACTTTGCATTCTTTGAGTTTGACCTTGTACATAAGTTAACTCCCCTTGATCTCCATCACCCCCGTACGCGTATCCTTCTTCCTCATATCCCTCAAACTCTTCATACCCTTCATCATATCCATCTCCTCATATACCCGAAGATTGCCCAAATGGAAAAGATGAATATTGAAAACCCGATTGGTTCTGTGGTCTAAATGTAGAAGTAGCATGAACAATGGTTGATTTTAGTGGTATTGAATAAGTTGAAGACGATTGACTTGAAGCTGGAAAGAAATGGGAAAATGGTGGAATTGTAGTGGAAGGGTTAAAGGTAAGTGTAGGTTCAACTTGGGTAGTGAAAGGTGGTGTAGTGTTGGTTGGTGTAATATCTTGTGGTGGAGTAGGGTCGGTGGTGGTGTTAGGCATGGTGGTATTCGGTGAAGGTTGTGTTGATGATGGTATGAATGGTTGTATAGGTTCACCCGTAGTAGGCGGTGGTGGTGGTGGATCCATGTATCTAAGTGGTGTAATTGGTGTTGTTGGTGAACCACTAATTTTGTTTTCCCTTAACAAGATTCTGTTTCCTCTCAAAGTTCGTTCAATCTCTGGATCAAATGCCAATGGTGATAGCTTGTGAGAGCTTCTAGTATGCATGCATCAGTAAATACCTGCACACTAACACACCCAGCGTAAACCAGAAAAATAACAACTAAAAGAGATCAAAAATAACACACGTTGCGCACTACTCCCCGGCAACGGCGCCAAAATTTGACGTGATGTCGTGGTCACATTCAAATTTAATCCAATTACTACTAAATAGATAGTGGCAAGTAGGTATCGAACACAGGGAGTTTGTGGAATATGTGTTATTTGAAGGTTTATCTAATGTTGACTAAGATTAAACTAATTGCAAGAAAAATAAATTCAAGAGTTGGAATGATTGTTTCTGAAAACTAAAATTAACTAATTAAATTGTAATACAAGATTTTTGGTTGTAAACAATTTAGAGACAAATGACCATCTTTAGTTTCCGGTTTGCTTTGACATTTATGCTATCATTCACTAGAAAGAACTAGATAGACATAGTTCATGTGTAATTACTTGTTGTGATAAAAGGGAACTAAGCACTCAGATTCCTAGAATGTGAGGTTGTTACCCGATGACCAATTAACCCTTACCCAATCCTAATTCTACCCATGATATCTTGATTGCCAGTGGTACCAAGAACGTATGGTTTCAAATTAGATTAACATAAGAATCAACAATTTACAAACAATCAATCACACACCATAACAAACAATCATAAAGTCAATGTTTGTTATTCTAGAAATTAGGAAATCAAGCATAAAGTCTAATACAAACCTTCAACCAAAGATAGTCATCAAGAGTTTAGCCACTCATGGCTTGAATCATCATCCTCACACAAGTTTCAATGTTCATAACAATTAAAAACACTAACAAGATGTTTAGAAATTGTTTCAAGCTCTCAAGAACACCCAAAAATCGCCCCTTGACTGCTGGTAACCGAATGGGATTGATTAGACATGAAAAGACACCATAAATCCACATTAAAAGGTGGAAGTTACACATTTACTTAGGTCAGCGCCGTAAGCTACGGTGGCCACCGTAGCTTACGGTGGCTTGGAATGGCTTACGGTGGGTTAAAACTGGCTTACGGTGACAATTTTTGTCAATCGGCGGCTTCAACCTGAAAACTTGTTTTCAGCATAACTTTTTCGTTTCAACTCCGTTTTCTTCACCGTTTTCGCCTACGTTCTTGTAATTTCATCCTCTATCATGTGATATTCTTAGTTCTTCCATTCCAAAATTTATTTTTTTCATTTATACTCTGTCTTTCAATCTCCAATCCAGTCGCGTCTGTTCGAAGCTTTATTTCCCCACTTTTAGGCCCCAAATATACCTGAAACACAAGCAATCGTAGGTATCTAATTCAAGATAATTACCCGGATAAATGTAGGATTAAATTATACTTTATAAACATTAAGGGTCGTCCTACGGACTACCCGTCAGGGATCGGGTTGATACGGGTTCTAATCCAAGGTTAAGCAATTTTAAGGGTCGGTTATCACATTTTGTTTATAAATTTCACTTTTTGTCGTTTATGTATTATATGAATTTTGAAACGTGTCCTTTAAAAGTTTTAGTTTCAGTTTATGTCCAAAAAACACATGTCTTATATCACTTTATGTCCTTTACACCAAACTGAGTTAAATTACTCAGTTAGGTTTATTTAAGACAAGGGCAAAAATGGTATTCTATCAATAAATCTCATCATATCCACTTGTTCCTTTATCTTCTTCAATTTCTAAAAACCCCTAGCACATAACCCAAATCCCCTACCTTCTCCCATACAAATCCGACAACCGGACTCGATTCTCCGGCAATGTCCGGCGCCGATCTCCGGCCGGCCACACACTCACCCAACCCTTCATTCCAATCAAACCCTAACATCTCATCTCCTCTTCCCTAAATCGCATACATAGCATGCAGATATTTAGAAAGAAACTCACATGAGAGAGAGTGGCAGAGTGTAGGTCCACTAGCGGAGGATCTAGGAACCTTATTCTTGTGATACGAACAAACCCGGTTGTGCGGAATCCAACTGGGTAAGCAAACCGAGATCAAAGAACACGAGATACAAGACAAGAACATGATTCAACATTTAAATCTCAAAGTATATTGATTCCAGAGAGTTTTGTTACAACGTTTACAATACAGAAAAAAGGTCAAACTTACTGGTTTTCACTCTCACTCTGTTCTGTGTTCTCACCCTTCTATCTGTTTGCAACTGCTGCCTTTTTTATACTAAACCTTATCTACAACTCACGAATAACCTACTTGGCCTGTTATGAAAGCCCACGAAGAACCCAACCTAATGAAGAACATTGGTTCTTCGTAAAGTCTTAACATCAGCCATCAAATCACAGACGAAGAATGTTCTTCGCAAAAACCAGCTTTTCAGGTTCTTCGTGAAGGAGTTATTCAGCACCTGTTGGTTCTTCGCCTGAGGATTCTTCGTGCAGGGGTAGATCTTCGCGAGGTTCATTGCATGCAGGTTCTTCGTGGGCTGCATGTGATGGGTTCTTCGTCTCACATGCAGAATAACAACATTATGACCAGCAACAATCAGCAGCAAACAGAAATCAAACTGAAATCACTCCGAGTCTCGATGGAGGATATCGAGTCTCGGTCTTCACTTCGTAACGAGGGAGAACCAAACGAGCCATATCCACATTAAGTGTATCAACAAACTCCCCCTTGGATGCTACTCGTGATGGTTCGTTCTTCACACAGTTATCGGGTCTTGAGATGTCTTCACTTGTTATGAACAAGGAGTGTATCAACAAAACTCCCCCTTAAATGTTGCTCGTGAGACGTTGATCTTCAAGTTTTAGATCCTTGTGGTGTTTATAAGTGGTCAGCGGCAACTCGATCACCTTGATCCTTTGATTGCATCCAAGTCGAGTCTTCATTCCGAAGCTTGTCATAGATCACGTTCTCTTCGCCTTTAGCTGGTTCGAATGTTGCATCTGCACTTACAAGAAAGCTAAACATGTAATGAGAACAACCGCTTAGAATATAATCAACAGAAACAAACGACACACATATGACCAACTCTCAATCAACTACTGACCGACAACTGTTTGAAAGTTATAAAAATTTAATGAATTTAGATTTTAACTTCCAACATTCGTTAACTTCGACAGTTTATGAAGATGCAATTGTTTCAGGTTTCCATCAGGTTTCAGGTGGAAAAGACTCGAGATCCAACATCGGGCAATCAAAAGGAAATTAGAAATAAAAATTTTTGGTTTTTATAAAGTTTATATTAAAACACACCTAAAATGTTTTTGTATTTTCTTGAAATTTCTCCCCCTAAAATGCGAAAAGGTTACGAAAATGAAAATCTTTTTGTATTTGTTTTTAGAGTTTTTAAAGAAAATATTTACAAAAACGATTAGCCAAAGAAGTTTTATTCGGGTTTCACCTTAATGCCATTGACCAAAAGAAGATAATCAAAACATGACTTATCAAAAGCTTTAGTGAAAAGGTCGACGCGTTGGTGATCAGTGTGGACTTTAACAACATCGATGAGACTTTTATCAAAACAATCACGTATGAAGTGATATTTAATTTCGATGTGTTTCGTCTTGGAATGTTGCACAGGATTTCTAGTGATCTGTAAGGCAGCATTGTTATCAATGAAAATAGGAGTAGATAGGAATTCAAAACCGGAGTCGCGCATTTGTTGCTGGATCCACAGAACTTGGGAGCAACAACTTGAGGTAGCAATGTATTCAGCCTCACAAGTTGATGTAGCGGCACAAGTCTGCTTCTTGCACTGCCATGTGACCAGGCGATTTTCTAAAAACTGACATCCAGCCGTTGTGGATTTGCCGTCGATTTTGCAGCCACCAAAATCTGAATCACTGAACGCGATCAATTCGAAGCTATCATCCCTAGGGTACCAAAGACCGGTGCCCGGGCAACCCTTCAAATAGCGGAAAATCCTTTTTACAGCTCCAAGATGTGAGGCCTTCGGGTTGGCTTGATATCTTGCGAGCAGGCACGTAGGATACATTATGTCGGGACTCGAGGCTGTGAGATACATTAGAGATCCGATCATTGCTCGAGAATATGAAGAGTTAATGCTTTCACCCTTCAGATCTGGAGTAATCCCGTGATTCTGCGGAAGTGGGGTACCAATGGGTGTTGCATCAGACATCTGGAACCGGCTCAAGATGTCACCAACATATTTAGTCTGATGGATGAATATCCTAGACTCAGATTGCTGAACTTGTAGGCCCAAAAAGAAATTCATTTCCCCCATTACGCTCATTTCGAATTTATCCTGCATAACACGCTCGAATTTCCTGCACAAAACATCGTTAGTTGAACCAAATATGATATCATCAACGTATACCTTTACCAACAAAGGATCTCCATTCTGTTCTTTGATGAAAAGAGTGCAATCAATAAGACCTCACCGAAAACCATTCTCCAGTAGATAGTTAGATAAGGTTGCGTACCAAGCTCTCGGTGCTTGATGTAAACCATAAAGAGCTTTGTTGAGCAACCAAACCCTATCAGGGTGAATAGGATCTGCAAAACCCAGAGGTTGTTTCGACGTTCACCTCTACTTCAACCACACCATGTAAGAAAGCACTCTTCACGTCCATCTGGTAGACCTTGAATCCTTTAAAAGAAGCATAAGCTAGAAAGATCCGAATAGCCTCAAGACGTGCAACCGGTGCATAAACTTCAGTGTAGTCAATCCCTTGGATCTGAAGAAACCCTTGAACAACTAATCTTGCCTTGTTTTGAATGACTACTCCACGATCATCCATTTTGCATTTGAAAACCCAACGGGTGCCAATTTTCTTGTAATTTACAGGTTTTTCAACAAGTTTCCAGACACCCAGCTTTTGGAATTGTTGCAGTTCTTCCTGCATAGCTTCCACCCAAGAATTATCCTTTAGAGCTTCTTTCCAAGACTTTGGTTCTTCTTGTGAGACATAACACGCGAAGGACCAATCATTTTGTAAACCTGATTCTCTGATAGCTGAATACAACCCAGCATTCTGGTTGTTTCTCAGCTGATTACGCGACTACACTCCACTTTGGACATCTCCAATAATATTCTGCTGCGGATGAGTATCATGAATTCTCATTTCAGGAACATCAGGAACACGAGTATTAATACCCAAATGGTTAAGATTAAGATCAACAACCACATCCACGCCTGGCATAGACGTAGATGTGGATGCATTTCCTTCAGCAGTGTCTACATTCTGCACATGAGTAGTTGCTTCAGAAGCACCTTGAACAGGAGCAACTGTAGCTGAAGAGCCTTCATTCGCATCGTAGAACTCACCATCTTCCGACGACACATTTTAATCAACAGCATCTTTAAATTCCTCATTTTGAGCAATATTGTTAACCGATGTAGAAGCTTGAGGGCTAACAATAATTGGTCCCACCAATGATGAGTCAACTGCATTGTCACTTTCCAGTATCATTTGAGCAGCTGCAGATGCTTCATCAAAGGTTGGCAGATTAAAGGAGTCGAATAGCCCATCATAATCGAACATCCAAGGATCACCCAGAGCTCTTACAAAATTAGTATACCTTTGAACCTTTACTTCACTCCACAACTCAATCTTTTTGGTTGCTAAATTCCATACACGAAAATTTGGAGTAGCATATCCAAGGAAGAAACCCTCGATAGCTTTGGTGCCAAACTTTTCGTGTGGTTCAATCATAGTGCATGGACCGCCAAAAGGTTCTATGTGAGAAACGTCCGGTTTCCTTTTGTGTAACAGTTCAAAACAAATATTGCCATGCCTTTTAACTGTGAGAACTCTGTTTAAAGTGTAGCAAGCAGTAGCCACAGCCTCCCCCCAGAACAGAACAGGAAGCTCCGACTCTACCAACATCGTTCTTGCAGTTTCTATTATCGTTCGATTTTTCCTCTCAGCGACACCGTTTTGTTGTGGAGTGTAGCGAGAACTGTACTCATGAAGAACTCCCTTTGAAGTACAAAACTCATCCATTATGCGGTTTTTGGACTCAGTGCCATTGTCACTTTGGATCCTCTTCACTTTCAACATGTACAAGTTTTCTAGCAAAGAAAGAAGATTCTTGAGGATTTTAGGAGTTTCACTCTTGTGCGCCATAAACGATACCCAAGAAAATCTAGAGTAGTCATCAGTAACAACCAGACAATAAGCATCCCCAAAGTTCTTCTTGTGTTTCATAGGTCCAAAGAGGTCCATATGAAGACGTTCAAGAGGCATGCTGACAGTGTTGACTTTCTTAATCGGGCGAGACTTCTTCGCTTACTTTCCCTTCTCGCACAAAACACAGACATCTTGTAGATGAAAATTCTTCACAGGCACACCATTCACAATATTGTTTTTCACCAAATGGTTCATTTTTCTCAAGTGAATGTGCCCCGTTCGTCTGTGCCAAGATATAGACTCCTTTTCTGTGGCTTTCGACACAAAACACGTGACTTGTGCATATGTCGTAATCGCTTGGCTCATGTCAAGAATATAAAGATCATTAATCCTTGGAGCCAATAAGAGAATCCATTCTTTTGGAATTTTAAACCCATGCTTCAGCACATAACAACCGGCATCATCAAAATGCACGGTGAATTTCTTATCGCAGATTTGCGAAACACTCAGAAGACTGTGATCAATTTGTCATACATAATTGATCTTATCGAAACACACAACACCATTGGAAATCATTCCTTCTCCAGTGATGTATCCGCCTTTGTCTCCAGCAAAAGCGACATAACCTCCTCTAATGTTTTTCACATCATAAAGAAGCCGTAAGTCGCCAGTCATGTGCCTAGATGCTCCACTGTCAACAATCCAATGACTATTAACAGTTCCTCCTGGAACATCTTGCATATTTCATTCAACAATCAGTTGGAGTTGGGGACCCAAGCCTTTGTGGTCTTGGGTCGTCCCTGATCATCAAGAAATGTGATTTCGATTTCTTGATGATTTTGAAATATCACACCTCCTCCTGAACCTTCACCCGTTTTAGGTTTCCAAGACTGATTTCGTTTACCAGATTGAGTATTATTAAAAGATTTTGAAATTTCTAGTTTTAACGGTTGTGATGAACTTGGTTCCCTTTTAACAGATTTGACTTCCAGTTTTAAAGCCTTTTCTATTGCCTTGACTTTTTGACGTCGTTGTTTTGTTTCTTGTTCTTTAACAGTTCGCTTATCTAGTTTTGGTGAAACAGAACGACGTTGTTGGTGAGCTTTTTCGGGAGGGGCTCTCTCAACAAACTTTTCTTTGGGAGTATTTGTACAGTTTTTGATAATATGTCCAAACTCCCCACATTTAAAACAAGTTCTCCTTTCAACAAACTTAGGAGATTCCGATTGACGACCAGATGTCAATCCTGTAGATCCAGAGGTACTTGTTCCTTCATCACACCCATTTGTGTGTTGGGTGTAGTTGTTTTGACTATTACGTTTTAAAATTCTAACTTGTTGGACAAAATCGGTATTTGATTTATTTTCAAAAGTCTCCACTTTATCAGTACCTCTTGATGCTACAAATTTAACATCATTGCTTTTCTTCTTAGAACGAGCTCCCTTTGTTTCAAACTTTGGTTGAGAAACCTTAGGCTTTTGAACTCGTTGTTCTTGCTGTTTACCCTTAGAAAGCAATAGGTTATTGCTTTGTCGGTAATCTTTGATTTCCATACTGTTTTCTAACTTCAGATTTTGGAATAGGATCACACTGAGTTACAACAACTCCTGGGATCGTCTTTCCCGAAACTTACTGGTAGTATCTTTAAACACTTTATCAATCAAAGATGGATTGACGTTTTTAATTGGAAAATCTTTGTTTGAATAGATTATAACATCACCGACTAAAGTATACAACACATTATCACTTTTAACGGCAGACACAAATTCCTTGACAACATCTATCACTTGTTTAGCAACAGATTGCACAGCAGGAGTAGGAGGATCACACAGAGTATGATTCTCAATAGGAACTTCTACTCCTTTCATCTTATCAAGAGATTTATCCTGATCGCTCACATCTGATTCATCATCAGACGAATCATAGTCCTCAATAATTGGAGCACTTTGTTTCGTAGATGTTGAATTTTCTGTTCCTTCAGATGAGCTACTCGAGGAACTGTCCGATTTGAACCCTAATCCTGTAGTAACTTCCTCATAATCAAGAGGCACACTTGGTTCAAAACGAGGCATTTCCTCTTCATCGGGCATTCGGGTATAGTAGGGTCTCAAAGGGGGCGGACACGACTTATACCCAACACATTTCACATTCCCTTTTAGCTTGTGAACGTCTATGATGTGATCAAGCACATATCAGGAGTTTAAGTAACTCTCCAATTTGAGCTTGATCGCATCATGCTCACACTTTGTCATGGCAAGCTCCTTCTTTGTTTCCTCAATGATATTAATGTAGTTATCAATACCAGTTTGTTTGTTAAAAACAGTTTTTGTTAATTCGGAAACACATTTCTTTAAAGTTTCAATTACTGATTTGAAATCTTTTTCATTACGAGCTAAGGCCATGTTTGCCTCTTTTCATTTCAATAGTTTAATAACTAAACTCTGATTTTGAATATGAATCGTTTCAGATTCATGTTTCAATTCAGCACAACTATCACACCTATCAGATTTTGGTTCATTGACACATACCTGACTGGATTCACCCTCATATATTGATCCATCAACCTCAGAATCAACAATCTCCCTTGATGGATATTCGGTTCCATCCAAGCTTCAACTTGTAACATTTTCATCTAAACTACCGCTGTATCCCGAACTGTCATCATTTCCCGAAGACTCACCATCGCTGAGATTCTTGATAATTTCGGCATAAAACACAGTTCTTGTTTGATCGACATTTCCCAATTGTATGGCCGGACCACAATCGACAGTAGGTTTAGGAAAATAGGCACTTGGATCGAATTGGGGTTGAGGAGTAGCAACCTGTGGTTTAGGAAAATAGGTACTTGGATCGAATTGTGGTGTAGCATATTGGGTTTGTGGTGCGGCTTCTTGTGGTCGAGGGAAATAGACGTTTGGATCAAAAATCTGACCATATGATGTTTGAATATTTGAGGAAGTTGATTGATCTGGTGTAGATTGTGGTAGGATGGGTTTACATTTGACACTGGAAAAAGGTTTGTATTCGACATTGGATTGTTGATTACAAACATATGCTTAAAAAATCAAATAAAACAAGTTTGTGAGATTTTCAAACCAAATAAAAACCCATCGAAAATTGGTTGAATTTCGTGAAGTCCAAAGATGTGAGGAGTTAGGCCCAATGTTTAAAAAAGTCAAAAATCCAAAAATATGTCTTTACTTTATGTCTTTACTTTCTGTCTTTACGTTTGAAAAATCAAAAATTCAAAAAAAATAGAAAATCAAAAATGAGTTTCTTGGATAAGGGAAAATGATGAGATTCACTGGTGTGGTCGGTCAACATGGTCAAAAATGTAAAAAGAAAAATTCAGAAATGATAAGTATCTCTACTAATGATGTATCGGTAGGCTCACAATCAGATTAAAATGTGCAGGATGATATAAACCTAACAGACTTCAAGTCAGGTGGGAACCATTCATTGGCATATGGTCTTAGTACCGAAATTCCATTTGATTTATTGCCGAGGTTCTAAGATATACGGTCTTTATGCTGTCTTATCATATGGGTATCATGGTTGTATCTGTTACCGAAAAATAACGGAGACGATGTCTAGATCCTCCATGATACTATACATACGTGTACATATTGCATTCGACCTCAATAAGTGATCAACAATCACATGTCCAAACAAAATAAGTGATAAAATATCACATTTATCTGGGAGTCAATGTTCGTCTCTTTGTCTGTACGATGGTACTAACCTGTTCACAGACTTGCTCCTGTGCCCTCATGCATCTGAAAATCATTCTTCGTCAAGGTCCACGAAAGACCTACAGGTCAACGAAGAACCTTTCCTGGTCAACGAAGAACATGTTTTGGTCAACGAAAAACCTTATCACAATGAAAAACCATTCTTCGTCAAGGTCTTCACGAAGAACCTAGGTTCTTCGTGGAACTTCATTATGGGCTAAATGTTAAAGCCCATTAAGGTTCTTCGTCGGCCCACTTGAGTTCTTCGTCGGCCTCAGTTCCTCGTCGGGGTCAGGTTATAAAAGGGGACCCCCAGTGCATTATTGGTTTCACTTTTTCAAACCAACTCCACTATTCATCTTCTTCCACATGCAAACACCCACACTCTCTTCCGACTCAAAAACGGTTGTTTTTCTCTGTGATTTTTGTCAAAACAAAGGTATTTAAAGGACCATTAACATGATTAAAACCATTCAAACTCTCTGTTTTGCTCAAATATTTGAAAACCCTCGGAGAACCCTTGATTTTTTACTCTTTCATATAGTTATCTGTTTATTTCTATGTGTTTCATCGAAGTTTGATTAACACTTGAATGTATGTGATAACTAGATGTAGATAGTTACATCTTTTGGGTTTCTGTTTTGGGTATTAAAAACAGGGGTTTGGGTTTTTGTTGTGATAAACAGGTTTGGTTATGTTTTCTCATTCAAACCGATGTCGGTTAAACATCTAGGTTCGGGGTCTTCAAGTTTTTGTTTAAAAAAAGGTGTTTGTTGTTTTTGCTGTTGTTAATCAACCGTTGATTCAACGTTGATCAGCGAAAAACCCTTGCAGCGAAAAACCCCCAAATTCAACTTGGACGAAAAACCCTAACTGACGAAGAACCTATTTCATCAAAACTGTTTATGACGAAAAACCTGTTTGACGAAAGACCCTCATGGTCAACGAATAACCATTCTTCGTTGACTTCTCTTGACTTTGTTTGACCAATGGTTCTTCGTGGGTAATGGTGACGAAAAACCAGTTCTTCGCCATAAAGGGGTTCTTCGCCACAATGTCAGTTCTTTGTGGGCCAACACTTAGAAAAATTTTCATGTTGATCAGTTGTAATACACTTTCACAGTATGTATGTATATATGTTGGTACACTTTATGTGGACGCGACTCGGCTCAGTTCGACTCGGCTCAGTTCGACTTGGTTTCGACTCGGTTAGGTCCGGCTCAAGCCCGAAGTCACGACATTCCTCTGTCGTGCGCCCCAGAGTTCGACACGCGAGGCACGGAGCGCCGTAAGCCATTCCCGCAAAACACATCACCATGACATCACCTTAGTGATGTCATGATGATGTCAAGCACTTTGTCTCATATGTTGAATTAGTAGAAGATTATAACAGAACAATGCATCGGGCTGTAACTTCACATGTGGGCCGAATACTTTAAGTGGGCTTTGGACTTCTCTTGGGCTTATACAACAAACGACGAAACAGATTGAATTAATTGTGTAAACGACGAAACAGAGTGTTTCGTCGACTTTGATTTGTTTCGCCGAGTTCAGGTTTAGTTTCGTCGAGTCTGTGTCTATTTTAGTATAAATACTCATCATTTGTTTCTGTGTGAGACAGATGAGTGCAGAGAGATCAGAAAATACTTGTAAAGAAACTCTGTCAAAATTCCGTCAAAACTGTGTTTGTATCAGTTTGTAATCGGTTCTCATCCCGTTAATCAATAGAGTGTGTTTCATTGGTTAATCCGTTGTTATTATTGCTATATATGTTTGATTTGGCATAGTTACGTGGATTCCGCACACGTAACCGTGTTTACTATAAACAAGAGATTCGGTTCGTAATCGATCCTCAGATTTCGGGACCTACAATTGGTATCAGAGCTTTGGCTCTAATCCTTGTTTAAAACCAAACAAGTTTGTGTGTAATTTTTTTTTTCCAGATTTCGTTCTTAAAAATTTCATATTTTCTAAAAAAAATAGTTCAAAAATCAGTGAAATCCTTGTTGTTTTGCTATAAGTTTTAGTGAAAACCTTATTATTTTGAATGTCTACATTTTAGCTTTTGGTTTTTACTAAAATTTTAAGCGAATTCGGGTTTCGGAAATCTTGTCAGTGGCCGGAAAACTCATATCTTCATCGTGTTATTCAATAAGGTTCATAAGTGTTCTTTAGGTTTTCCACTTTTTGATCATTTATCAAGTCACTGTGCAAGTTGTTGTGAATTAAAAATTGATTGTTTGACAAAGGTGACCACATGTGATGATGGGTTATTGAAAAACAGAGGCTTTGATACAAGTAGTTTGAAAATTATGGCTCTTTGTGTCAGAAGGTGATAAGGCTACATTGAAAATATATCTCCAAAAGGATAAGGTCCATAATCAGTTTGGTCAAAGATCAGTAAAGTCAAATTCTATTTCGTCGAGCAATATATTAATTTGTTTCGTCGATCGCACTTGTCCTACCTGTTTCGTCATTCAAGATCAGTCAACAAGTGTGGTCATCAGTCAAACATAACGGTTGGTATTAATTAAATCACACAAACATCAAAACAAGTGTTTCGTAACATTCTGTTTCGTTACATTGAGGTGGGCCGGGTAAAAAATCACTTTCGTGGGCTTCACAAATTGGGCTTTTAAGTTGATTGGGCTTAACATTATCTTGGGCTTCAACTAAACTGTCTCGTCAACAACAAGGATACTTAATCAGTTTCGTCGACCAGAAGACTTAATCAGTTTCGTCGACCAGAAGTCATAATCTGTTTTGTCGTTTGGTCAAACATTCAATTCAGTTTCGTCGCTGATATCACTCTTCTGTTTCGTCGGACATCTCTCAACATTCAGTTTCGTCGATCTAAGATCAGTTTCGCCAATATCAACATAAAACAATTCAGTTCGTCGGACAACTTCAATCTGTTTCGTCGATAGGGTCTCACAACTGTTTCGTCGATAATTGTAAATTTTTAACAGAGGACTTCCAAAAGTGTGATAACAGTCTGTTTCAAGTGTGTGACCAGTTTTTTTTTTTGTGAAATGTATTCTGGAGGAGGTTTTATCCCGTTAGCAAGTTCCAGTTCAGCTCAGACTTATTCTGGAGGAGGTTTTATTCCTTTTATACCTCCAGTTTCTACTACTCAACCTCAGGCTTATTCTGGAGGAGGTTTTGACCCGTCAGCTAGTCTGCGACAACCAAAGTTACAAACGGCGTTTGTATCAAATACAAACTCTTCTCCGTTTCCTCAATCAGCTCCACCTCCTGTTTTCGATCCAAGTGCCTACTTTCCTAAACCTACTGTCGATTGTGGTCCGGCCATACCGTTAGGAAACAGTGATCAAACAAGAACTGCACTTTATGCTGAAGTTGTCAAGAATGTCAGTGATGGTGAATCTTCAGGAAGCTATTACAGTTCAGAATCAGACGTCAAGGAGGGAATGGATTCTGAAGCTGATAATTTGTCGAATGATGCTAACGAGAAATCTGACTTGATCAAGAAAGCTGATGCGACATCAAAAGAAATGGAGAAGATTCTCACTGAAGATGGATCTTTCTCTTCTCAGACTGTCTTTATGGCAAATGTCTCAGCTTCTACAAGTCAGGTAAAATCTGAAATTCTTATCAACTGTAGAGATTGTGAGTATATGAAAAATGAATTTGATAGAATAAAGCTTCACTGTGATTCGATTCATATTCACAATCAGAGTTTAGTTGTTGAAATGGCTAAATGCAAAGAATCGAATATGGCTTTAGTTCGAAACGAGAAAGAATTTAAATCTATGATTGAAACTCTAAAGAAAAATGTTTCCGAAGTGACAAAAACTGTTTATCATAAACAAGTTAGTATAAATGATTACATTAACATTGTTGAGGAAACTAAAAAGGAACTAGCCATTGCCAAATGTGAGCATGATGCAATCAAGCAAAAATTGGAGAGTTACTCTAATTCCCGATTTGTGCTCGATCACATTATTGATGTTCAACAACTAAAGGGAAACAAGAAAGGTGTTGGGTATAGGAAGTGTCCACCCCCTTTGAGACATGATTATGCTTATATGCCCGATGAGGAGGAAATGCCTCGGTTTGAACCAACTGTTCCTCTTAATTATGAGGAGTTTACAACTGGTCTAGGGTTCAAACCGGACAGTTCCTCGGAGGGCTCATCTGGAACAACCGAAAATTCAACATCTGTTGGTACGGAACAAAGTCCTCCCACAGTTGAGGACTATGATTCGTCAGATGATGAACCAGATGTGAGTGATGAGGATAAATCTCTTAAAAGGAACAAAGGAGTAGAAGTGCCTTTTGAGAATCACATTCTGTGTGATCCTCCTACTCCTGTTGTGCAATCATCTGCTGTTAAACAAGAGATAGATCCTATCACTAAGACAGTGTCTACTGTTAAAAGTGATAACGTGTTGTACACTTTAGTCGGTGATGACAAAATTTATTCAAACACAGCTTTTCCAATTAAAAATGTCAATCAATCTTTGATTGATAAAGTGTTTGAAGATACTACCAGTAAGTTTTTGGAAAAGGGGATCCCGAGAGTTTCAGTAACTCAGTGTGATCCGATTCCAAAAGCTGAAGTTAGAAGAAAATTTGGAAATCAAAAATCACCAACAAAGCAACAACCTATCGCTTTTAAGGGTAAACAACAACAACGAGCTCAAAAACCTAAGGTTACACAACCAAAGGCTGAAACAAAAGGAGCTCGTCACAAGAAGAAAGCAAAAGACGTGAAGTTTGTGGCGTCCAAAGGTACTGATAAAGTGGAGACTTTTGGAAATAAGTCAAATACCGATTTTGTTCAAAAGGTTAACATTTTGAAACGTAATAATGATAACAATTACACTCAACACACAAATGGGTGTGAAGCTAGTACCTCTGGGTCTACAACTTCTACGTCTGGTCGTCGATCAAATTATCCTAAGTTTGTTGAAAGGAGAACTTGTTTCAAATGTGGGAAGTTTGGGCATATCATTAAAGACTGCACAAACTCGCCCAAACCAAATTTTGTAGAAAGAGCACCACCTGAAAAGGTTCACCCACAACGTCGTCCTGTTTCACCAAAACATGATAAAAGAATTGTTAAAGAACAAGAAACAAAACAACGACGTCAAAACGTCAAAAAGGTTGAAAAGGCGTTAAAACCGAAGGTTGTCCTAACAAAATCTGTTGAATCAAATGTTAAATATGAAAAACAAAAACAGATTTGGAAACCAAAATCGGTAAATGTTTCAGGGGGAGCTCAATCTATTCCGAATCATCGGGAAATGGATGTCACAATCCTCGATGATGACGGACGACCCAAGTCTGTGAAGGCTTGGGTCCCCCTCTCCAACTAATCTCTGAGTGAGTGTGTAGGATGTTCCAGGAGGAACTATCGATAGTCATCGGATTGTTGATAGTGGAGTGTCCATGCACAAGATAGGCGACTCAAAGCTCCAAGATATTGATATTTCTAGGAGTGGTTGCCTTTGATGAAAAAAAAAAAAAAGAGACAGAAGTGTCTGTCGAAAGAGATTGAAAGCTTCGACAAAATGAAAATCATTTCAAAATGTGATTGTTCAAGGCTTTGATCGGGTCCCCAGGGTAGATTCAAATCAAAATTGTGATTGAAGAAAATGTGTTTGTTGAACAAACCAACCGGGTGTGCGGATGCCTTGGCATGGATTGAACAACCGCACACTACTTCTCAAAGAGAAAGACAAAGACCTTCGCTGGTGCAATGTGGAAGACCAGCCGGACCCAAAGGTTTCTAATCTTGTTGCTGTGAAGAGATTTCTCAGTAGCTACAAAATCGACTTTGAAATCCACACCGGGTGGATATCCAGTTTGGGAGAGCACTCAAATTCATTGCAATGCACGAAGCAGTTGCAGGATACGGTTTTAAATTTCTAATCTCTCCTATACTTGTCGATATTTTAGCTGCTTTATAAATTGTTATCATCTCGTAGCACTCTTTGGCCAGACAATGTTGTCATGGTCCGCACTGCTTACCGACGTGCCAACTGATTTTTCCAAAATTCGATAAATCATTTCTGATTAAATTAATTTTGGTAAACGGCATCGAGGTAAAACATGAGTTAACCAGCATCGGGAAATCGTTTTTGTAAATATCTTTGTGTTTTTAAATTTTATCTTAGTTTGTTGATTTTAGGGGGAATAAATCCAATATTTGAAAATTCAAAAACAGTGAAAAATTTCAAAACGCAAAAACTTTGGAAAAACAAAAATGAGTTTCCTGGCGAGAAAAAGAGAAAATGATAGTAGATCAGTGGTCTGTCTAAACCTCTTTAAAACTGGAATGCAAAACGAAAAATGTTAAGCAGCTCTATATAAGATGTATCGGTAGGCTCACAATCAGATTAAAGTGTGCAGGGTGATATAAACCTTAAATCGACTGAAGACCAGGTGGGAACCACACATTGGCATATGGTCTTAGTACCGAAATCTCGTTTGAGAGATTGCCGAGATCTGAAATATTCGGTCTTTATGCTGTTTATCATCTGGGTATCATGGTTGTATCAAACCGTAAAAATAACGGAGACGACGTCTAAGATCTTCCATGATACTATACATACGTGTACATATTGCATTCGACCTCAATAAGTGATCAACAATCACATGTCCAAACAAAACAAGTGATAAATTATCACAGATTCTTTGCGGGAGTCAAGTTCGTCTCTCTGTTGTACGAAAGTACTGACCTGTTCACGGACTTGCTCCTGTGCCCTCATGCATCTGAAAATCAAGTTCCTCATTAATAAGTGATTCTATCACATAGGACTTGGTTTCAATCAAAATAAGTGAGTTTCTCACATCTTTTATACGGTCAAACAGATGATAATCGGTATACTCACCGGTAAGATGAACTCTCGCGCATACCTTGATACGGGAATGTGTCATGTGTGGATGAACACCGGTCGGTAAGTATAAATCATACCTTAACGTATCCCTTAAACATGATTACATCTGATAAGTTGAGCTTATGTGGACAACAATACCGATAATTGTTATAGGATGCTTATCTAAATGTTAACTAATTGAACAACAAGAGCGTTTTGGCGTGACCGTACACTGATATGATTCTCTTACCCTCGAAACTCGCAAAAATAATGTTTGTAAATATTTGTTTACTGCTTTCAGTTTCTGTATCTTTGTATATATTTATTTATTGCTTTCCGTCTTTACATTTGAAAAAAAAATGAAAAATTCCAAAAAGATTTTAGGTATGTTTTAATTTAAACTTTATAAAATCCAAAAAGATTTTGCTTCTAGTTTATTTTTGATTGACTGATGTTGGAACTCGAGTCTATCCTACCCAAAATCCTGATCGTAAGCCGGAAAACAATTGCATCTTCATAAACTGTCGAAGTTAACAAGTTTTGAAAGTTAAAGATTTAAAATTGATCAGTTTCTAAACTTTCAAACTGTTGTCGGTCGGTGGTTGATTGAGATTTGATCTCATATGTGTCATTTGTTTAAATGTTAACTATATTCCAAGTGGTTGTTCTCATTATGTGTTTAGCTTTCTTGCATGTGCAGATGCTAAAAGCGAGGAGAACATGTTCGATGACAAGCTTTGGAATGAAGACACGAAGTGGAGGCACTCAAAGGATAAAAATGATCGAGTTGCCGCTGACCCTTCATCAACACCACAAGGGTCTAAAGAATTGACGTTCAAAAGATTCACGAGCATGACTCAATGGAGAGTTCATTCTAAGGGGGAGTTTGTTAACACACTACCTAAATGAAAAGGGAGTTTGTTGATACACTTTCTACTTACGAAGCGTGAAGACTTTGAAGATCCTCCGACATGAAAGACACAGAAGACGAACAATCACAAAAGACGAACCTCACGAGTAGCGTCCAAGGGGGAGATTGTTGGTACACTTTATGTGGACGCGACTCGGCTCAGTTCGACTCGGCTCAGTTCGACTTGGTTTCGACTCGGTTAGGTCCGGCTCAAGCCCGAAGTCACGACATTCCTCTGTCGTGCGCCCCAGAGTTCGACACGCGAGGCACGGAGCGCCGTAAGCCATTCCCGCAAAACACATCACCATGACATCACCTTAGTGATGTCATGATGATGTCAAGCACTTTGTCTCATATGTTGAATTAGTAGAAGATTATAACAGAACAATGCATCGGGCTGTAACTTCACATGTGGGCCGAATACTTTAAGTGGGCTTTGGACTTCTCTTGGGCTTATACAACAAACGACGAAACAGATTGAATTAATTGTGTAAACGACGAAACAGAGTGTTTCGTCGACTTTGATTTGTTTCGCCGAGTTCAGGTTTAGTTTCGTCGAGTCTGTGTCTATTTTAGTATAAATACTCATCATTTGTTTCTGTGTGAGACAGATGAGTGCAGAGAGATCAGAAAATACTTGTAAAGAAACTCTGTCAAAATTCCGTCAAAACTGTGTTTGTATCAGTTTGTAATCGGTTCTCATCACGTTAATCAATAGAGTGTGTTTCATTGGTTAATCCGTTGTTATTATTGCTATATATGTTTGATTTGGCATAGTTACGTGGATTCCGCACACGTAACCGTGTTTACTATAAACAAGAGATTCGGTTCGTAATCGATCCTCAGATTTCGGGACCTACAATATACATGTTTACTGTTCACAGTATACATGAACATGTATAGATATATGTACTTTGCAAATATTATGTCCTTATGACTTACAGTGGATGTTTTTCGTATACAGAATGGCTCCGAAAGAACAGAAACGCAAACCCGCGACTAAGAAAAAAGACAAAACAGAAGATCAAATCATGTCTGAACCCCGTCACAACATGGTCGCGTATCTTGATCCTGAAGGAAAGATTACTGAATTGAAGGAGATCACTCAATGGCTAAAGGAATCTCAGATCAACAAAGCCATTACCTTTTCAACACCGGTGTACAAGTCTCTTATTAAAGAATTATGGAATTTAGCGAATGTGATTGAAGTTGATGGAAATGAGCTTATTCAAGGGCAAGTTAATCAAGTGAATGTGGATGTCTCTTCGAATATTCTAAACACCGTATTGGAACTTCAAGATGATCCAAACGCACCATATTTCGTTCCAATTATGTGTACGCGCGGATGTTTGCTTCGGATGAAATGTTCTGGAGACATCTTTAGTGGGTAGATCAACAAGGCCTGGTTGCCGATGTGCTACAAGTTTCTATTGCATGTTCTTATTCAATGTCTGAGCAACAGAAGTGCTGGTTACGACATGGCAGGCAATGATCTAGCGGGATTTATGTTGGCCTTAGTACTAAACAAGCCATTTAGTATTTCCAAGTATATTTATGCAAACATGAAAGAGAATTTGAAGAGAATAGGTGCTCATACGACAGGGAACAAGTTCTGGATGTATCCTAGATTCTTGTTGATGATAATGAACGTCAACATCCGAATCTTCCAAAGGCCGATAACGATATTCTAAAGATAGATGCTATGTTAAAGCATTCTCTGAAGATATTCAAAGGTGTCACTGCCAAACGGTACAAAGAAAGCACACCGCCATGGAAGTTGATTGGTGCTCTTGATAAGAAAGAATATGTCTCTCCAAAAAACGATAAATGGCGTCACAATGACAGCCAATCGGATGACGAAGAGCCGAAGTTGAAAAAGATGATGCAAGATAAGTTTGGTCACAAGAAGATTAAGATTTTCAGTGATTCTACTGAAAGTGACAGCGATGATGATGGTCATGATGAAGGTGGTGATGGTGGAGATGGTGGAGATGCTGGTGCAACATCAGCTAGTACACATGATGCTAGTTCTGCTGGAGGTGATGAAGAAGATTCTGATTCTGACAATAATCATCCAGAACCAGGATATGAGTTCTATATTGATGATCGTGGTGTAAGACAGGTGCGAAGGATTAGACAGGAGGAGGATGCTGATTATGTTCCTTCTGATACTGAAGCTGAACGGTTAAAGAAGAAACAAACTGCTGCTCGTAGAAAGAGAAAGAGCCGGAAGTACATCGGTGCTTCATCTGTGCAGCCAACTGTTTCACGACAAGAGCCTGTTCATGAAGCAGAAATGAATCCGAACTTTGGACTCATGGCCGATGAAGCTGCTACTATAATATCGTCTCCTCCAAGATCATCTGAACCAACTCATGTGGTTACTTTAGCTATGAAAACTCCAATAGTCGCACTACAAGAACCTGCAGGCACAATGGCATCCACTATTCGAGCAACTACTTCTCAGCATAGCTCAGAACGCAGACAAAGGATATTTTCTGAAATGCAGCCAGACGAAAAGGTATATTTCTTGTTTTCTCAATTGCAAGCTGCTGTAGGCTAGATTGATAGGCAATCGGCACTCATGAATGTTACAAGAGGCGACGTGATCAAGAAACAGTTGGAGATGAATACGTTGAAGTCCACTGTTGAGCATCAACAAGCAGAGATTACACGCCAACAAGCTGAGATTGAACAACTTAAGGCTAAGAATGCACGTTTAAAGGGTGCTAATGAGATACAAGAACAACAATTACTGCGGATACGTGCTGCTGATAATGCTTGTGGGATTGAAATGAACCGATTGAAAGAAAGGAGTACTGAGGTTCAATGAATTGCTGATTCCCTTAGAGCGAAGCATGATGATATGAGGCAGTGGTATAATTCCAGAAATAGCACATTGACTAAAGGGTTCAAAAACATTAAAGATAACGTCGAGCTTTGTGCCAAGCGTGTTAACATTATGTGGTATGAAAGGTGTAAACAGATGGAGATCTTGCGCAAGCGTGACCAAGACAAAGAAGGCCCTGGAAATCCCGACACTTCAGCAGCATCTCAACAACAAGGGGATTCTGAGTCCACTTTGATCATAGTGTACAAGCCTCAGCCGACTGCAACTACCCAAGGAACTTCCGGTGACGCTCAAGAAGAACAACTGATGACTGTCGTAAGGGTCATGCAAAAGCCTAAATAAGCTACGTAGATAGCGTAAGTAGGGTATCGTATCCACGGGGAATTTGTGGTTAGTGTAAAAGAAATTAATTAAAACTAAACTATCTAAATTAGGGGTTTGTTTGTTTAATTGTAAAGAAAACACAATTTGTCACGAAAAGTGTTATCAAGATGAGAAGAAGTAACCTCCACCTGGAATCCCGAATACCCGTTTTAATATAAAAATCCGTTTTCTGATTCAAAACACCACATAGACATGGCCTCGGAATTAATGAATTTGATTAGTTAATAGGGATAGTTTTTAAGATTCACTATGCAACCTAATAACCCGTTTAATTGTATCAATTACCCACCGATTTACCAACCCGCTAACAACGCAAGAAAGTTGCCAATACGCTTAATAAACGACAAGTAATTCAAACACAAGAAACGTTTACCAATAATCCAACACAAGTGGTCAAGCTGTACCAGTTTACAAGAATCAGAAAAACAAATAACTATGTTAAACCGCGTAAACGTTCATCCGGGCGAAAGTCACAAAAAGTTTAGCCGCGCATGTTTGTCTTTACGGCACCGGTTGTCATCCCGAATCGTTCCGACTTCATTGCTTGGCTTGAATAATTGACTGGATGAGAAAAGTAATGCTAATTCGTCCCTCCTCCTTGATGATGTGGTCCTCATAAAATTTTAAACACAAACCCAAATGTCCCCTAGATCGGCCCACTATGTCTGCCTCCAAAAAATCCAACAGCAGCCTCCTTGTCAGCGGCCCAAAAGATCTTCACAAGTCCAAGATGTGATTTTTCCCTTTTAATGTTTCATGAATGAAATTTATAGTAAAATTGTGATTGAATATAATAATCTGCACATGATATTGTCCATTCTTTTCTTTAATGTCCACGTGTATGTTGTGATTTATGATGATGGATGTGATTAATTCCAAATCATCATGGCTCTTTATTTCTTTCACACTATAACTTCCACCAATTGACTCAAACAACCCCTAGACTTGATTCGTGTGTTCCTTTTGCATCCAAGCTATCTTTTAGACACGAAACATCTACCGAATTATATCTTTCGCATTGTTTATCATCCCCGGTAGTTTCGCTTCATCAACACGCACTCTAACTTTACCAATTTAGACGCTTAACCTGTAAAAACCACAAAAACCTGTAGATATCATATTCGGAACACACAATCGCCTAAAATGCACTAAAACACACAAAATAAGCACTTTAACACTCGGGTTTCACACTCTCCATCAACAACCACAGCTAGAGAGCAGCCATTATGTTGAAAGCTCCTCGGTTGGTAAGGATCTGGTTGTTGAATCTGCTAATCTTACTCTGAAGAGAGTACATCCAGTGACTGGTGAAGAACAGGAAGAGGGAGAATTAATTGTTGACTTCACAGATGAACATATTATAGCTCGTAACGTAATGAAAGCAATAGAAGATGTTGCTATTGATCAGATCCCCAGTGAACCCGAGACAACAGACTTAGAAAATCTTGAAGAGATTGTGTAATAACCATAAATTTAAAAATCATTATTCTAGAAATAAAAGAATAATAATAATTTATAATAAACTAAACATTTATCTTATGATCCATCTTTCTGTATATCAACCAAAACTATTATTTTTATTTATAAATTATCCAATAGGAAACCCTAATTAAGACACCCAAGTAATTCTGTACAATCCCTAAAATTTTCAGAACATTTGAAATTTGAATCAGGGCCCCTAAAACTTAAGGGGGGTAAACCCTAACTAATGATTATCTCTAAAATGCGTTGTCTAAATTGAGAATTCACGAAACGTCGACTCAGCAGGCCTATACTAGTGACAAACCTACCCTACTCTACGTTGACACCACAGGCGAGTCGCGACAGGGGCCATGTATTCTATCGCGACACGCGGGAGATGCCAAATTTAGGTATAAATACAGGGGCCTGGGACTTGATTCCTGGCTTCAGTTCGACGTAAAAATTCACAAAATACACCGAGTTATGCTCTGTTTACTACAATCAACACACACGAATCACTAATCGACGCCACAATCAGGGTAATAACTCGATCGCTACTACGATTCAATGTCCGATTGATTGAAATCAATCCAATGGATGTTTAAGTGCTGCTCAAATTTGGGTTATGCTTTGTCATTAGTCGTGATTCCTATGGATGTTTAAGTAATTTCACTTTGTCATTAGTTGTGATTCCGATGGATGTTTAAGTCATTCGTTGTGAATCCGATGGATGGTTAAGTGATTTCACTTTGTCATTAGTTGTGAATCCGATGGATGTTTAAGTATCGCACTTTGTCATTTGTTGTGAGGATTTTAATCTCGTGAGTTATCGTAAATGATGTATTAAGTTACTGACCTAGTTTGTGTGCATGTTATTATTAGGTTAAAAGACTAATCAGTAGTCTAAAATCTGCCCGTATAAATCTGAAATATTATCACAAGGTAGCATCACTTTGGAATTATTAAGGTACGGATCCTTACCCCACTCCTTATTGCTTTTGTTATAAAACCATTAAATGACTATATCTTTTAAAAACTCCTCACGTCTTTGATTATCGATTCATTTGACAGTCCGTTGGATTCCTATTCTAATCATAACCTTGGATTTAACTTTCATGTCATGTGATAGTATTATGTTAATTGTACTCATTATCGCATGTTCCAATGTATGTTACGTCTTGTTATGAAAATATTTTTGATAAGTTATATGAATAAGACCATTTGTACTCTAATACCCTGAGTATCGCTTCTCGTGGAGTGTCCCACGAGTATGTTGTTGCGGCATCGACATCATGTGCTCCATCCGTGACGGAGAGATCAGTTCACGGCGTCCCTAGGTACAAGTGAGGTACAAAGCTACTAGGAGGCGTATGGATCGATCCTAGGATTTAAGTTAAGGAGGTGGATAGCGGGTATGCCAACTCGCCATCTCGTGTGATAATTATGCAGGAGTAGCTACCTGTGTATTGTCACGTTTTAAGTTTGGCTCATGGGTACATCCGTATGATATGATTATGAAATTACGTTACTTGCATCATATCATTTTAACATAAAGTTTCATCCAAATAACATTTCATATAAAGCATTATTTGTTAATTGAGCCTATTATTCCGTACTGAGCATTTGGCTCATTTCGTAAACTTTTTGTATATACAGGTTCACAGGTTACTTCGGGCGGGGTAAAGAGAGAAGAATAAAGCCTAGGAATAAATCTGAAGATGTTAGTTAATCAAGTCAAATGTATCCGTTTGTATATTAACCTTAAGTTTAGTTGTCGTGTGGGTGTATCCTTATCAAATAAATAAATGGAATTATGACTTTTGTTTATGATACCACTGTTATTGTGACACGTCAGCCCTTCTGGGTTGGGGTGTTACAGCTATGGTATCAGAGCAAAGGCTCTTTCCTGTAGAAAACTTGAAGAGAGTAATTAAAACCTGTGAGGAATGGGTAGATATCTATGATAGGATTCAACTTGGTCTATTATTTTGTTTAACTCCTATGTCTATTCTTATAGATGCCTCCTCGTCGTCCGCCACATAGGAGTACTCGTACTAACCATGTGCGTAACAACACTTCTTCGAATGAGACTCCAGTTAATCCAAACGTAATTAATGCTATCAACCAGGCTGTTGCTGGGTTGCTTCCAAACCTTGTTGCTCAAACAGCTGAGGCCGTTATTCAACAAACTCGTCATCTAGAACGTAATAACACGAATCCAATCTCTGGTGAAGAAATTCGTGAGAATACCACGAACCATACTACCTATAGTATAGACATATGGATCGCTAAATTCCAAAAACAAAAGCCGAAATCCTTTAGTCACGCTACTAATCCAGTCGAAGCCAGAAACTGGATAGCTCATGTTGAAAAGATCTTCGGAGTTCTTGGAGTTCCGGAGCAATACAAAGTTAGATTGGCTACCTACAAACTTGAAGCTGACACACAAACTTGGTGGGAAGGATATAAGCAAGTCAAAGGAGGGGATGATTTTGACGCTAATCTTTCATGGGTTGACTTTTGTACCATCTTTTACGACAAGTATTTTTCTACCGCTGATAAAGGAGCTTATATCAGGGAGTATGCAGTGATTCGACAGGGGAGTGATGAACCAGCCTCTGAGTTCATTACTAGATTTTCAAGGTTGGTTAGTATTGTAGGAGACGTTGCAGGATCAGCAGAAGCCCAGGCAGAAAAATGCAAGTGGGCAGTCAATGATCGAATTCGGAAGTCGATCATGTACATGAAATTTAAGGATATCACCGAAGTTGCTGATGCAATCAAAACTTTTGAGTTCGAGAGGAAAGAATTTTTATCTCGAACTGGGGATAATAAGAAAAGAAACAGGGAAGGACAATTTAAGCAGGAAATTGGCCAATCATCCACTACGCCACAGCATCAAGACCGCAAAGTGCAAGGAAATCAAAACTCTGGAAATCAGGCACGTCCATGGCAACCTAGACCGCAAAACCTGTCACACCCCGACCGCGTAAAACAACAAATCGCGGCGGAAACATCAGGGCGTGTTGCAACAGAATTAATGTTTCATAACCATGGATACCAAAAAGTGTTTCGTTTTATTAAACATTGAATAATTACATCGTCTGGAAATCTAAATACACAAATTAAACATAGTCTATCATTGTTATTGAGTCACTAAGGCCTTGTCCAGTCCTATGTGAGCATGCATCTTATCAATCGATATCATTCAACATTACCTGAAACATATGTGAAAACGAGGTCAGCAAAGAAATGCTGGCGAGTACATAGGTTTTGTGAAAATAAGATTCATGACTTCTGTTTAAGAAAATGTTTAGTCATGAACCTTGTAATTTGCTTTGCCTTTGTAAATCATTTGAAAAATAATAAGTTCAGGTGATATGTATAATAAGAGAATAATGCATGATTAAATGAATAACCATGTAAAATGAGTTTGTATAAGATAAGTTGTTTGTAAATAAATGTCTTGTGAAAAGTATGTTACTTGTATAAAATGTTCTATGTCTCAAACTGAAATGATTCATATAACGCTACAATATGTAATACCATACAAACACTTATATATAGGAAGTACCAGCGGCGTATCCACCATGCTTGTATCATATTACATACGCACCGTTACTCAAATCACTTACCCAAACAAACCACCAATGTAAGATTGTCCATGTTTAAACAAATTGTCAAATGTATTGAAATAATATGTTAAAATGTTCATGTCAAGATGTCAATCATGTTATGTATAACCAATGTCAAAAGTGTTTGTGTCAAATGTAAACCATGTAATGTGTAACCAAAATGATATGTATGGCTAGTGAAATGCATCAACTAAACCATAGGAGAAACGCACAAAACAAAGTATTGAAGTAAAACTTGGTTTAAATCAATACTACGTTTCGTGAAAATGCATGATCAAAAGTAAATCATGTCCAAATGTTTACCCAATCGTTAAACCATCTTGTTTTAATCGTTCTTGTTTTAATTGTTCAAATCGTTCTTGTTTTAATTGTGAAACTACTTAATGGTCGATTCTCTAATAACATTCAAACCTTCTTGACGCGTTCATCGTTCCAACTCGCTCTCGTTCTCGTTCTTAATAAACCCTTACCAAAGAGTAAATTAATAATTTCGTTCTTAACAAACCCTTACCAAAGGATAAATTAATAATCTCGTTCTTAACAAACCCTTACCATAGGATAAATTAATAATCTCGTTCTTAACAAACCCTTACCAAAGGATAAATTAATAATCTCGTTCTTAACAAACCCTTACCAAAGGATAAATTAATAATCTCGTTCTTGAAACCATTGTTATTGTTCTTGAAACCACATTGTAATTGTTATTGTAATCGTTCTTGAAATCATTGTTAAAACATTTAGCACATATGAGTCACCCCAAAACAGTTGAAAACAGTAAAAGAGGGGAATAATGTACTCGCCTGAGAATGCTTGGAGGTCTTGAACAACAACCAAACAAAGCTAGAGGGAGCACGGAATCAGTCGGCAATCTAAAACTATATAAATAAACCGGACTTAAATCGGGAGATCGGATAGGATGAGGCTTGGTAAACCAAATGAGTATTGGAACTCATATGATATGGTTAAACAAGGCCTACATACTACATTGAGACTAACCTAAGTGCTTTCGACCCATCGCGACCCATTAAGGTAACTTATGCTACTTTAACGCGTCGTGCGCGTGAAAGGCGTTCGGACCGTCTAACTAGTCCTATGACAAGTGTTATATGCCTAAACATGTTACATAATCAGTTATGTGACAAAAGTTTAGGTTACATATGCTTAATTACCAATTATACATGAAAAGGGTATTCTGGTAATTTACCTAAGGCATATAAACTACCTACCATACAACTACTTAAACGAAGCGACCATAGGGTATAACCTCGGAAGGTTATTCCCTACCTACTATGGTCACCTAATGTATTTGGTCGGATCCTAATGATCGACCAAATGGGTCGGGTTCGAGGTATAAGCGATTTATTAGAACGCTTACCCTACGACCCTAGACAACGTGGTAATCAGTAGGCATAGTCCCAAGGGACTATAACCAACGTGATTACACTCACGTTGCGAAGTTCAAACGAACTTCGCATTGACCATAACTGGTCAATGTAGAAAGTCAAACAAAGTTTGACTTTCAGACTCGAAAGACTCGAAAAGCAATAAAAGAACGAAAGAATACTTACGAAGGGTCCCCGAATGCTAACTTCGATTCAAAAATCTCAGGTATGAAACAATAGTTTCAACTTAGAGTTTCTCAAATCAAAGTTCTTGTAATTTTGAAGCATGGGGGTGGGGTATTTATAGTAAAAGGTCCACCGTTAAGATCGTTTCATGGAAAACGTGCCTTAATCGTAACCGTACAAGTGTTGGAACCTTATGGTGACTAGAAAATGGTTCTTATCAGCTGACTAGACAAATGAGAATGTGTGGTGGTGGATCAAACAGCTGCAATCTGCTGTTAGAAACATTTAACCTGGTCAGAAGGTCTGACGCGGGCCGCCTAAGGATGCTCAGGAACTGAGGCGGGCCGCCTAGCAGTCACAGATCAGCAATAAGTTTCAGAAATTACAGTTTCAGTCCCTGCACGTGTTTAAGCCCATTTCCGGCACTTCTAAGGCCCGTAAAGCCAACTTTAAGGCCCTAAAATGATGCCTAAACATTGTGGACATGAAACATGCTCAAAAATATGCCGGATGTTGGTTCGTTTGGTCGTACGAACGCGATGTTCGCTTAATTACGACGAAATGCGCATAAGCGCGAAAAACGATCCAAATGACGCAACGAATGGATTTTTGACAAGCCAAACACTAAAGCATAATATAGTCATGCTTACATAAATTTTTGGATGTCCGGATGTATTCAGAACGTAAGTTATGCGTAAAAGTGCAAACTTGTGCACTTTTTGACACTTTTAGTCCCTGAATGACACAAAAGTTTATTTTAGCACACCGAACCCCTCAAAGCCTATTTCTAAGATATGTAAAGGATATTTAAGGTGTGTTTAACTTATGGTCATGTTCCGGAATGTCCGTTACAGTTCAAATTGACATACTTTCGCAGTTTGTCAACTTTAGTCCCTGTAAGCGATTTAACTTGATTTTGCCATACCAAAGCCTTCAAAACTTATTTCTAAGTTATGTAAAGGTTATTTAAGGTATGTTAAGCCTATGTCACTATTCCGGAGGGTTTTTTGCATTAAACTGGTTATATCTACGCATCGGTGCGCGTATAACCTTCCAGAAAGCGATTTAGAGTTTGAAATTGAACAAGAATTGATATGTGCAAATGATACACATATTTTTTTACAAATCCCAAGTATGAAATATAATATTTCATTGGTTCGGTATTTGTTTGATGGCCGTGGAGGCACAGGTGTTACAGTCTCCCCTACTTTAGGAAATTTCGTCCCGAAATTTATTTAGAGGAAACTTGTGAGAGTTTGAAAACATGAAGTTGAAAAGATCGAACAATATTGATTAGGGTTCTGAACTTCTAGTAACCTTTAATAACATCATGATTGCAATGTAAGAGGGATACTTATATACAAGTATATGAAGCGTCATTGGTGCGTCCACCGTACCTCTATTACATCGTTCTCATTTCGTTATTGTTGTCACTATCGGCTCTTACACATAATAAATCTTACTGGGTTTCTGTGCACTAAATTTCATAATTATGTACGCGTCCATAATCAGACAATTCCTTGCACAGTTCACACAGTCTATTTTATAGTGTGTACGGGAAAACCAAATGAACAAACCGGTGATGAGCGTGACTAGACCACCATAGAGTCCTTTAAATTAAATCAATAAATGATCTAAATAGACTATCAAGGAGTCTGTTCAGCTACATCACTAGATGTCGTTCTTTAACCAAATTGTGAATCAATCTTTTTGACTAGACCACTAAAGGGTCTCTTATGAATCATGGAGTGGTACTATATAATCCAAGGGTCTTAACTATTACATAGAAGCCCATTAAGGATTGAAGGTAGTACCTTTTGAATATCCTGCTACGAATCCCTCATATGGAGATATGAAAGATCCTGAGAGGATTTGGATAACGAATATCCAGAGTATTAAAAACACAAAAATGCATACAAGAAAACATAAGATGAATAAACACATAGTCACATAACCACAAAATTGTTTAACTAGAAATTTGTTCTGCTAACAGAGTACATGTATTTAAAGCACACTAGGAATCCATCTCGTGGATTTCATTTGGTACTTTAAACGTTATCAAGAATCCAACTATAAAGATAGAAAGATTCAAAAAGAAAATTCGATTTCGATTACTAGGAACCGAAGTGTTCGAATTAAGGTACATAAGGAATCCGATTAAGGACTCTGATTTGAACGATAATCATCCACAAGGATCTAATTGTAAAGATAAAAAGATCCCATATGAATTTTAGAAGTTGAAGATGTTTTGAAACCTTGCACTGGATGTGCTTAGGTCAAAACATGATGTAAAAATGCTTATGAAGTTGAGATGCTTGATATGTTAAGGCGACATATGAAGCAGAATTTTGAAGGTTAAGTCAATGTATGAGGAAAATATTTTTGAAAACTATGCATGGGGTTCTTTTAAGAAAAATGTGTTTAACGTTTTTGAAACCTTATATATAATACTTTTTGAAATCATAAAGTAGGTGTATTAGGTAGATATATTTAAAAAATGTTTTAAAATCATGCGAGATGAATTTTGAAATTATGTATAAGGTTTTTGAAAGACATGAATGATGCTTTTCGAAATCATGCACTTGATCAGAAAATGTATTGTGTTAATATTGTCTTCAGACCATATGAAATATTTTGAAATTAGAAAGGTTGGTTTTGATAACATGGCCAATGTTTTTGAAATAACATAGACAATGCATCTAGAAAAATTGTTTTCAAACTATATGAAATGTTTTGAGATCATGAAGATTGTTTTGAAATACTGGTACTGTGTATGTTGAAAAATCAAAACGTAATGGGTATGAGATTTGAAAACACCCTTAGTTATCTAACCAAGGATTTAAAGGCACAGATGTGCGAAAAGCACGATTACTCATAATGTCACTTAATTTACTGTACTTTGTTTCTTAGAGTGAAACAAGTACTTAAAATTTTCGAGGGAATCATGAGCAATCATTTGAAAGAGAGTAATCACAAGAGTAGTTTGTAAGGTACATAGTTCCTTGATGTAGGTATCATAGGAAAAGCCATACACACCTAGCAGGGGTTGAGCTGGTTGGTTGGGGACTGCTTTACCATTGTGAGCGACCATGGCGAAGTTCTGAGAAGCCTTTCGCTTCTTTGACTTCTTAGGGGATCGTTCATCCATGGTCTTTGATTCCTCGATTGGTTTATTGGCTGATGGTGTTGTCGCCTGACTAGGTCCTGCCTGTCTTGGTGACTCTTGAGTGGCTTCATCCTGGAGATGATACATGGCAGTAGCTAATTCAACAGTCTTCAGGACTACTTCGCCTATTCGCTGAGCGAATTTGGCTGCTTGCTCAGATATCTGGGCGTCATTGTGATGAAGAGACATTCTCGAAGAAAAAGAAAGGCATAGGGAGAAACAGGTGAAAGATTATTGGACAATCAAAACAGAAAGATAACGCATGAAAATTGCGATCATTTGTTTGTTACCTAAGGTAAACAAATGAGACGGTGACTAATCAAAGTAAATGGGTCAAAATAATGTATCGCGAAGACATGCTCGCCTATAAGTGAACACTCATCCCAAGAATTCCCAGGTAAGCACAACTGGTCTCGCGTCTGATGAGATGTATACGAAGTGCTTGCCTAGACAGAAAACCCAGAATACAGGCATTCACCCTTCCAGTTTGCACGTGTTCACATTATTTAAAACCCAAAACCTTGACGAAGTTTTGAAAACTCAAAGGGGTTCAAAACCTAGTAATCAATCATCCTAGAACAGATGATTAGTTTTCAAAGCGGTTTTGAAATTTATGTTCTTGTTGTGGTCGTCGCCTAAGGATAGGTGACGGTATTGTTTTATGACTAAACGCAAGTAAACTCGCGTTAGGGTCCTAAGAAGGTTATAGACTAGGTCAAAGCATTACTAATAACCTAATTCCCTATAACCATGGGCTCTGATACCATCTTTTCTGTCACACCCCGACCGCGTAAAATAACAAATCGCGGCGGAAACATCGGGGCGTGTTGCAACAGAATTAATGTTTCATAACCATGGATACCAAAAAGTGTTTCGTTTTATTAAACATTGAATAATTACATCGTCTGGAAATCTAAATACACAAATTAACAATAGTCTATCATTGTTATTGAGTCACTAAGGCCTTGTCCAGTCCTATGTGAGCATGCATCTTATCAATCGATATCATTCAACAATACCTGAAACATATGTGAAAACGAGGTCAGCAAAGAAATGCTGGCGAGTACATAGGTTTTGTGAAAATAAGATTCATGACTTCTGTTTAAGAAAATGTTTAGTCATGAACCTTGTAATTTGCTTTGCCTTTGTAAATCATTTGAAAAATAATAAGTTCAGGTGATATGTATAATAAGAGAATAATGCATGATTAAATGAATAACCATGTAAAATGAGTTTGTATAAGATAAGTTGTTTGTAAATAAATGTCTTGTGAAAAGTATGTTACTTGTATAAAATGTTCTATGTCTCAAACTGAAATGATTCATATAACGCTACAATATGTAATACCATACAAACACTTATATATAGGAAGTACCAGCGGCGTATCCACCATGCTTGTATCATATTACATACGCACCGTTACTCAAATCACTTACCCAAACAAACCACCAATGTAAGATGTCCATGTTTAAACAAATTGTCAAATGTATTGAAATAATATGTTAAAATGTTCATGTCAAGATGTCAATCATGTTATGTATAACCAATGTCAAAAGTGTTTGTGTCAAATGTAAACCATGTAATGTGTAACCAAAATGATATGTATGGCTAGTGAAATGCATCAACTAAACCATAGGAGAAACACACAAAACAAAGTATTGAAGTAAAACTTGGTTTAAATCAATACTACGTTTCGTGAAAATGCATGATCAAATGTAAATCATGTCCAAATGTTTACCCAATCGTTAAACCATCTTGTTTTAATCGTTCTTGTTTTAATTGTTCAAATCGTTCTTGTTTTAATTGTGAAACTACTTAATGGTCGATTCTCTAATAACATTCAAACCTTCTTGACGCGTTCATCGTTCCAACTCGCTCTCGTTCTCGTTCTTAATAAACCCTTACCAAAGAGTAAATTAATAATTTCGTTCTTAACAAACCCTTACCAAATGATAAATTAATAATCTCGTTCTTAACAAACCCTTACCAAAGGATAAATTAATAATCTCGTTCTTAACAAACCCTTACCAAAGGATAAATTAATAATCTCGTTCTTAACAAACCCTTACCAAAGGATAAATTAATAATCTCGTTCTTAACAAACCCTTACCAAAGGATAAATTAATAATCTCGTTCTTGAAACCATTGTTATTGTTCTTGAAACCACATTGTAATTGTTATTGTAATCGTTCTTGAAATCATTGTTAAAACATTTAGCACATATGAGTCACCCCAAAACAGTTGAAAACAGTAAAAGAGGGGAATAATGTACTCGCCTGAGAATGCTTGGAGGTCTTGAACAACAACCAAACAAAGCTAGAGGGAGCACGGAATCAGTCGGCAATCTAAAACTATATAAATAAACCGGACTTAAATCGGGAGATCGGATAGGATGAGGCTTGGTAAACCAAATGAGTATTGGAACTCATATGATATGGTTAAACAAGGCCTACATACTACATTGAGACTAACCTAAGTGCTTTCGACCCATCGCGACCCATTAAGGTAACTTATGCTACTTTAACGCGTCGTGCGCGTGAAACGCGTTCGGACCGTCTAACTAGTCCTATGACAAGTGTTATATGCCTAAACATGTTACATAATCAGTTATGTGACAAAAGTTTAGGTTACATATGCTTAATTACCAATTATACATGAAAAGGGTATTCTGGTAATTTACCTAAGGCATATAAACTACCTATCATACAACTACTTAAACGAAGCGACCATAGGGTATAACCTCGGAAGGTTATTCCCTACCTACTATGGTCACCTAATGTATTTGGTCGGATCCTAATGATCGACCAAATGGGTCGGGTTCGAGGTATAAGCGATTTATTAGATCACTTACCCTACGACCCTAGACAACGTGGTAATCAGTAGGCATAGTCCCAAGGGACTATAACCAACGTGATTACACTCACGTTGCGAAGTTCAAACGAACTTCGCATTGACCATAACTGGTCAATGTAGAAAGTCAAACAAAGTTTGACTTTCAGACTCGAAAGACTCGAAAAGAAATAAAAGAACGAAAGAATACTTACGAAGGGTCCCCGAATGCTAACTTCGATTCAAAAATCTCAGGTATGAAACAATAGTTTCAACTTAGAGTTTCTCAAATCAAAGTTCTTGTAATTTTGAAGCATGGGGGGTGGGGTATTTATAGTAAAAGGTCCACCGTTAAGATCATTTCATGGAAAACGTGCCTTAATCGTAACCGTACAAGTGTTGGAACCTTATGGTGACTAGAAAATGGTTCTTATCAGCTGACTAGACAAATGAGAATGTGTGGTGGTGGATCAAACAGCTGCAATCTGCTGTTAGAAACATTTAACCTGGTCAGAAGGTCTGACGCGGGCCGCCTAAGGATTCTCAGGAACTGAGGCGGGCCGCCTAGCAGTCACAGATCAGCAATAAGTTTCAGAAATTACAGTTTCAGTCCCTGCACGTGTTTAAGCCCATTTCCGGAACTTCTAAGGCCCGTAAAGCCAACTTTAAGGCCCTAAAATGATGCCTAAACATTGTGGACATGAAACATGCTCAAAAATATGCCGGATGTTGGTTCGTTTGGTCGTACGAACGCGATGTTCGCTTAATTACGACGAAATGCGCATAAGCGCGAAAAACGATCCAAATGACGCAACGAATGGATTTTTGACAAGCCAAACACTAAAGCATAATATAGTCATGCTTACATAAATTTTTGGATGTCCGGATGTATTCAGAACGTAAGTTATGCGTAAAAGTGCAAACTTGTGCACTTTTTGACACTTTTAGTCCCTGAATGACACAAAAGTTTATTTTAGCACACCGAACCCCTCAAAGCCTATTTCTAAGATATGTAAAGGATATTTAAGGTGTGTTTAACTTATGGTCATGTTCCGGAATGTCCGTTACAGTTCAAATTGGCATACTTTCGCAGTTTGTCAACTTTAGTCCCTGTAAGCGATTTAGCTTGATTTTGCCATACCAAAGCCTTCAAAACTTATTTCTAAGTTATGTAAAGGTTATTTAAGGTATGTTAAGCCTATGTCACTATTCCGGAGGGTTTTTTGCATTAAACTGGTTATATCTACGCATCGGTGCGCGTATAACCTTCTAGAAAGCGATTTAGAGTTTGAAATTGAACAAGAATTGATATGTGCAAATGATACACATATTTTTTTACAAATCCCAAGTATGAAATATAATATTTCATTGGTTCGGTATTTGTTTGATGGCCGTGGAGGCACTGGTGTTACAAAACCCGAGGCCTGCTCAAAACCAGATTCAGTTATATGCAGAACCTATTAGAGCTCAACCACTGAATCAACATGTAAACCCGAATCAGATTACATATCCTCTATGTAATACTTGTGGTAAGAGACATCAGGGCGTATGTCACCGAGGTACAGGAGCATGCTTTAGATGTGGCCAAACTAGACACATGATTAAGGAGTGTACAAAGAAAGACACTAAGAAGAATAACCGACCTAACGTTGCACCACCCAATGTTGGAGGAAGAGTTTTCGCACTTTCTGCTACGGATGCTGCTAATGCCCCAGGTACTGTATCTGGAACCCTTCAGCTTGGTGAACGTAGTATCTATGTGTTATTCGATACAGGAGCGACCCATTCTTTTGTATCCCACTCGTTTACTAAGTACCTTCCGATAAGACCAACTCTCTTAAATCATACTTTAACCATTTCCACCCCCATGGAAAATTCATCCGTAATCACTTACGTATATAAAGATTGTCCGATCCGTATTGAATCTATTGTGTGTAAGGCAGACCTATTTCCAATACATATGTGTGACTTTGATGTTATTCTAGGGATAGATTGGTTGTCTCTACATCGCGTAACTATAGATTGTCATTCCCGCCGTGTTATTTTCGGTGATCTTCATCATCCTGATATTATATATCAGGGAACTCAAGCCCATAAATATCTTAAAATTATCTCTGCGCTCAAAGCTCGAAAATTCATATCAAACGGCTGTGCTGGATTCCTAGCATCGATTAAGGATACTTCTGCTAGTGTTAAGAGTATCGATAACCACTCCGTTGTTCGTGAATATCCTGATGTATTTCCGGATGAACTCCCGGGATTACCACCCGACCGTCAGGTAGAATTCACCATCGACTTGATCCCTGGTGCCGAACCTATTTCTAAAGCTCCATACCGTATGGCTCCAATGGAACTGAAGGAGTTGAAGGAACAATTGCAAGAATTGTTAGATCTGGGATTCATAAGACCCAGTGTTTCACCTTGGGGTGCTCCGGTATTATTTGTGAAAAAGAAAGACAGTAGTATGCGTTTATGTATTGACTACCGAGAGCTGAACAAGATTACTATTCGTAATCAGTATCCTCTGGCTCGCATTGATGATCTCTTTGATCAACTTCAAGGGGCTCAGTTCTTTTCAAAAATCGACCTGAGGTCCGGTTACCATCAGCTAAAGATCAAAAATGATGATGTTCCCAAGACCGCCTTTCGTACTCGTTATGGTCATTACGAATTCTTGGTTATGCCCTTTGGGCTAACTAACGCACCCGCAGTCTTCATGGATTTGATGAATCGCGTATTTCACAAATTCCTAGATAAATTCGTTATTGTTTTTATCGATGACATTCTGGTATATTCTAAGAGTAGTGAAGAGCATGAAGCACATCTACATGCGGTACTTGGAACCTTGCGGCATGAGAAGTTGTACGCTAAGTTTTCCAAATGTGACTTTTGGCTTAGCCAAGTGGCATTTCTAGGTCATGTCATATCAGCAGAGGGAATTATGGTAGACCCAACAAAGGTTGAAGCTATTACAAAATGGCCAAGACCCACTTCTGTTACCGAAATACGAAGTTTCTTGGGTCTTGCTGGCTATTACCGAAGATTTGTTGAAAGATTCTCGGTAATTGCTTTACCACTCACAAAACTCCTAAGGAAAGGGGTGAAGTACTCATGGAATGAGGAAAAAGAGAAAAGCTTTGAAGAATTGAAGAAACGACTCGTATCCTCTCCGATACTCACTCTCCCTTCTGGATCAGGAGGTTACCAAGTCTATAGTGATGCCTCAAAGAAAGGATTAGGTTGTGTGCTAATGCAACATGGGAAGGTTATCGCTTATGCCTCCCGTCAGTTGAAGCCTTATGAAGTTAACTACCCTACACATGATTTAGAACTAGCCGCAGTCGTCTTTGCGCTTAAGATTTGGCGACACTATCTGTATGGTGAAAGTTGTGACATTTTTACCCACCATAAGAGCCTCAAGTACATATTCACCCAGAAAGAGCTAAATATGAGGCAAAGGAGGTGGTTAGAACTTTTAAAAGATTACGACACAAATATTCAATACTGTCCAGGCAAAGCCAAGGTTGTAGCTGACGCGTTGAGCCGAAAGAATTCCGGGACTATATCTTGCTTACAAATTCAGCCTCGTATTAGGAGGGATCTCGAAAGAATGAACATTTGGCTTCAGGTTAGTAAATCTGATGGATATCTAGCTAGAATGCAGATTGAACCCGACCTCATATCACGGATCAAAGATGCACAGAAGCAAGATGGAGAACTTTGGGCAATTGTGCAAAATCTTGAGGTGGGTAAGCAATCTGAATTTTGTATAGACCATCATGGGGTGATTTGGTGCGGTAAAAGACTTTGTGTACCCGATGACTCTACCCTTCGTGAGTCATTGTTAGTCGAAGCTCACAGCTCACCTTTTTCAATTCACCCAGGATCTACCAAGATGTATCGAGACTTAAGACAGAACTTCTGGTGGAATGGCATGAAGGAAGACATTGCTCGATACGTAAGTAAATGCCTCACTTGCCAACAAGTGAAAATTGAACACAAACGAGCAAGCGGTCTATTGCAGCCATTGGATATTCCCATATGGAAGTGGGATGAGATCACAATGGATTTTGTTACCGGTTTGCCTAAGATATTCAAGAAGAATGATGTTGTATGGGTTGTTGTCGATAGATTGTCAAAATCAGCACATTTTATACCAATTCATCAAGGAATTTCGGTTAGTAAGTTATCCAAAATATTTCTTCAAGAGATTATTCGACTCCTTGGCACACCGTGTTCCATTGTTTCAGATAGAGACCCACGTTTCACCTCACGATTTTGGAAAGGTTTTCAGGCAGCTTAGGGAACACGACTAAAGTTTAGTACGGCTTTCCATCCACAAACAGATGGGCAGTCAGAACGCACGATTCAGACCTTGGAAGACATGCTCCGAGCATGTGCACTTGAATGGTCTGGAAACTGGGATGAATATCTATGCCTTGTTGAGTTCGCTTACAACAATAGTTGGCAAGCAAGTATTGGCATGGCACCTTTTGAGCTTTTATACGGTCGGAAATGTCGCGCACCGATCTGCTGGGATGAACTTGGAGAAAAGATTATTGAAGGGCCAGAACTAGTTCAGATTACAAACGAAAAAGTCACTATGGCACGAGAAAAACTAAAAGAAGCCCAGAGCAGACAAAAGAGCTATACAGATTAAGATAGACGACCACTCGAATTTAAAATTGGTGACCATGTATTCTTAAAGGTATCACCTTGGCGTGGCGTTCGTAGATTTGGAATTAAAGGGAAGCTTAGTCCCCGTTTCATCGGTCTGTTTGAAATCCTTGAAAGAATTGGAGAAGTATCATATCGACTAGCTCTACCGCCTCAACTCTCGCACGTTCATAACGTTTTTCATGTCTCCTCGTTAAGAGGATATAATTATCATCCACTCCATGTCATTAGTTATCAGTTACTTACAATTCACAAAGATTTGTCCTACGAAGAGGAACCAGAAGCCATCTTAGATCGACAAGAAAGGGTTATGCGTAGGAAAGTAATTCCGTTTGTTAAAATCCTCTGGAAAAATCACTCTGAACGCGAAGCCACATGGGAATCTGAAGAATCAATTCACTCTCTATACCCTAATCTATTCTTGCAATAGAATTTTAGTCGAGGTAACGGTGAACCTTACTCTTTGATCTATGTTCATTTGTTTATGTTTGTGGTCATTCATACTTTACCTTATGTGAATATATCTTAGTTATGATTAAGCATGTTTATGTAGGAGATATCAGTACCAATAGTCACTCTTGTTATCTGTAAGTCTATGTTGATTTTCTGCATGATTAAATATGTTATTAAGATACATAGTGGAAGAACCATTAGGACATGATGGTAATGTAATTAACAATTATGGTCATGAACGTAATTATGAATTTTAGATACACATGTGTGTTTAGGAGATTCTTGTTATATAAGTTAGTAACTCTGCTATGAAAGTTCCGTTACTTATACGATATGTTATATTCTTATTTGAAAATTTTCGAGGACGAAATTTCTTTTAAGGGGGTAATAGTTGTAATAACCATAAATTTAAAAATCATTATTCTAGAAATAAAAGAATAATAATAATTTATAATAAACTAAACATTTATCTTATGATCCATCTTTCTGTATATATCAACCAAAACTATTATTTTTATTTATAAATTATACAATAGGAAACCCTAATTAAGACACCCAAGTAATTCTGTACAATCCCTAAAATTTTCAGAACATTTGAAATTTGAATCAGGGCCCCTAAAACTTAAGGGGGGTAAACCCTAACTAATGATTATCTCTAAAATGCGTTGTCTAAATTGAGAATTCACGAAACGTCGACTCAGCAGGCCTATACTAGTGACAATCCTACCCTACTCTACGTTGACACCACAGGCGAGTCACGGCAGGGACCATGTATTCTGTCGCGACACGCGGGAGATGCCAAATTTGGGTATAAATACAGTGGCCTGGGACTTGATTCCTGGCTTCAGTTCGACGTAAAAATTCACAAAATACACCGAGTTATGCTCTGTTTACTACAATCAACACACACGGATCACTAATCGACGCCACAATCAGGGTAATAACTCGATCGCTACTACGATTCAATGTCCGATTGATTGAAATCAATCCAATGGATGTTTAAGTGCTGCTCAAATTTGGGTTATGCTTTGTCATTAATCGTGATTCCGATTGATGTTTAAGTAATTTCACTTTGTCATTAGTTGTGATTCCGATGGATGTTTAAGTCATTCGTTGTGAATCCGATGGATGGTTAAGTGATTTCACTTTGTCATTAGTTGTGAATCCGATGGATGTTTAAGTATCGCACTTTGTCATTTGTTGTGAGGATTTTAATCTCGTGAGTTATCGTAAATGCTGTATTAAGTTACTGACCTAGTTTGTGTGCATGTTATTATTAGGTTAAAAGACTAATCAGTAGTCTAAAATCTGCCCGTATAAATCTGAAATATTATCACAAGGTAGCATCACTTTGGAATTATTAAGGTACGGATCCTTACCCCACTCCTTATTGCTTTTGTTATAAAACCATTAAATGACTATATCTTTTAAAAACTCCTCACGTCTTTGATTATCGATTCATTTGACAGTCCGTTGGATTCCTATTCTAATCATAACCTTGGATTTAACTTTTATGTCATGCGATAGTATTATGTTAATTGTACTCATTATCGCATGTTCCAATGTATGTTATGTCTTGTTATGAAAATATTTTTGATAAGTTATATGAATAAGACCATTTGTACTCTGATACCCTGAGTATCGCTTCTCGTGGAGTGTCCCACGAGTATGTTGTTGCGGCATCGACATCATGTGCTCCATCCGTGACGGAGAGATCAGTTCACGGCATCCCTAGGTACAAGTGAGGTACAAAGCTACTAGGAGGCGTATGGATCGATCCTAGGATTTAAGTTAAGGAGGTGGATAGCAGGTATGCCAACTCGCCATCTCCTGTGATAATTATGCAGGAGTAGCTACCTGTGTATTGTCACGTTTTAAGTTTGGCTCATGGTTACTTGCATCATATCATTTTAACATAAAGTTTCATCCGAATAACATTTCATATAAAGCATTATTTGTTATTTGCGCCTATTATTCCGTACTGAGCATTTGGCTCATTCCGTAAACTTTTTGTATATACAGGTTCACAGGTTACTTCGGGCGGGGTAAAGAGAGAAGAATAAAGCCTAGGAATAAATCTGAAGATGTTAGTTAATCAAGTCAAATGTATCCGTTTGTATATTAACCTTAAGTTTAGTTGTCGTGTGGGTGTATCCTTATCAAATAAATAAATGGAATTATGACTTTTGTTTATGATACCACTGTTATTGTGACACGTCAGCCCTTCTGGGTTGGGGTGTTACAGATTGTCTTTGAAGGTGATAATCACAAGTCTACTTACGTGCGAGAAGACGGAATAGAGTTCATTCCTTTCAATGAAGACTGGTTGAAGGAAAATGTGGACGACATCGACGAACATTTGAAAAATCGTGATGCTACAGATAATGCACCTGATGCGTTCATAGAATGGAGAAAACAGTTCCTGTCCAAGGTTACAAAGCCTACGCCAGCTGAAGCTCAAGTCGATTACTTGAAATGCGAGAAAGAAAATTTGCACGGGAAGATACGTTGCTGGATGTTTGTCAAAGAAATCCACTGCATGGCCGTCAAACGTGAACATGGCATTCAGTATTTTAGATCGTTGCTGAGCATTCTGTCCTTACCGTTTTATGATGTTGCAGCCTTAACAAAGCTGGAGCTGATTAATCGTTCAAATTTCGAAGGAGCAAAGTTGTTTGCTCGCAAGTTGAAGATAAATCAGAGGATAGGCTGGAAAGACGCGTTATAAAAGCCACAATTTCCAATTCATCAGCAGATAAAGTTCACTTTGGATCCGACAACCAACACGGCAAGATACAAGCTTGTTTATCATCCAGCAAAGGTTATAGACAAGATACCTCTGATGTCGATGAAGCAGAACTTCTTGGAAAACATGGCGTTGTGGTGTTACGACTCCGATACGCACGAGGTCGTTATTGTGTTCAAAGGTGATCAAGAAAATTTCCGCATGCTTGATCCGATGTGGATAATCAACATGTCTGCTGCCGATATCAACAAACTATTTCGTCACGACATATTTTACAAGGACAAGGACGCGCATCAAGCATTACTATTTCAGCGCGTCGCTTGCTTTATTTTATCACGGGATTCACGCCGGCAGTTCATGGTTGGAGAAACACTGAAGGTTGAAGAACGAAGATCGAAGACCATGTGATAGACAAGGGGGAGTTTGTTGGTGCATATTTTTGTGTCTGTAACTTGTTTTTTTTAACGTTGTATTAGTACGGTCTTTTGTTTATCGAGCCTGTAATGTTTCTGTCTAGTCGACCAAGTCGGATATCCTTCTATCTAACTTTGGTACGACATATGTCTCTTTGTGTTGTAAGTTTGAACCAATGCATGTTGCATTTAGTTTGTCTGTCATGTTTGTGTGTGTATTTATGTTTTGCTGCAAACTGTCTAACAGTTTGCAGCTTTACTAATTTGCAACCTCCCCACGAAGAACCTATTCTTCGTGGGATGTCATCTATCACGAAGAACCTTCTTCTTCGTAAATAGTGTGTGACGAAGAACCCCTTCTTCGTCACATGGTGTTTCATGGCAAGAGTTCACGAAGAACTTGGTTCTTCGTGGGCTTAGGTTCTTCGTCGGCCCATTTACATTCTTTGTAGTATAGTGGGTGGGCCACGGTATATATAACACACTTTGTCTTCTGTGTGAAGTATAAGAGCATAACCTACTGAGAGTATTATCAAACATTGTGTGTATGTGTTTGTAATATGTTCTCATCCCGTTAATCAATAGAAAGTGAATCTTTTGGTTACTTTGTGTTTGTTATACTTTGTTTGGTTTGCATCGTCACGGGGATTCCGCACTCGTGATTATATTTGTGATAAACAAGGATTAGGTTTCGAAATCGATCCTCCGAGAAAAATGGACCTACACAGAGAGTGAAAGTCGCGTGACATAGAGAGACGGATGGACGACCACCACCGTGAACGACGAAGTCTCGGTGGTTAGCGGCGACGACTTGGTACAATTTTGGCTATGATGTGACCTCAGGTGTGGCTGGAGTGGTGGCAGTGACATGGAGGCTCAGTCGTTCCCTGACGGCAACAATGGTTCAAACAAGGACAATGGCAGATCTGGTGACAGTGAGAGTATAAACGGACTTCGGCGACTAACTTTGGCAACTCACGTGTAACAACCCGCACTTTCGCGCTAGTTACTCTCGTTAAACTAGTTATGCCTAGCACCCGAGATTCGGATCATAATGTACACTATAATGCTTACTACGCTACTTCGCATATTTTCACAAACACATCGCTTATTACAACACGTGATATCACAACGCATATGCTTACAACGCTATCGCACATACTATTAAGCTATTCGCTATCACTCAACGCAAACTCGAAATGCAGTTATTTATGATATAAACTAATATATTGACAGTTATATATATAAATGTCTAAGTATTAAAACATGTTGAAATGCGCACTCGCATGCACGTGCAATTCAACTTATCGCACTAAAACGCAACGTAACACGATACTACTTATCTCGCTAAAACGTTTAATGTACACACAATGTCTAACACAACAAAACATAACAAACGAAGCAAAGTTGGAAAACTAACAAAACATAACACGGTCGTCCGAATGGACCTCCGTCCGGATGGACCTCCATCTGGATGGACCTCCGTCCGGATGGACATCCGACCGGATGACCATCCGCTCGGATGACCATCTGTCCGGATGGCCATCCGCCCCAAACACAACCACTTAAACCGACTTAACCTTTCTTACTTGCCAATAAATACTACCCGTACGCCTTCATTTCTATGATTTGACACTCTTATCCGCTCACACGCACTCAGTTACCCTCAAATGCTTTCAGTCGAGTATCAAGGCCATTTTGTAAGCTTTTCATCTCAAATGTTGTAAAATCTTCATCTCTAATCACTTCTACATCATCTTCTTCATCAAGATCACACACAAACACTAGCTTTTTCTCTAAAATCACTGATTTGAACCCCTTAAAGATGTTTTCACTCGTTTTGCTTATGTAGACTGTTGTGGAGCACCATCTCATCACGACTGTTCAAATCTAAGAGATTTCCACAACTTTTCAACTAAGTTTTGCAAGATTTCAACACTTTTCCATCTACTTTCAACTTTTCAACTAAGTTTTGCACGATTTCAACACTTTTCCATCTACTTTCAACTTTTCTTCAACTTTCACACAAAATCGATGGAATCAGGACTCATTCAGACTCTCTACTCATTTCTTAGTCAAGAGTCGGCTTGAAAACGGATATCCACCGGAGGGGTGACCGATGAACGGGTCAAACATGAAATTCCATCCAGTACAGCTCGTCTGTCCGACGGGGTGGTACCCATCCGACCGAATGAACTGGATTTGGTATGTTACCGTTGTTTGACGCGTCATCACACCGTCTCTATTAAACTCAAAACTTGTTACTAAGAAAATTTTACCAAAAACACCAACTACAGATCATCTCGATCTAATGGCCATCCGACCGGATGACCATCCGCTCAGATGACCTAGTATCTATGTCTCACAATGTTTAAACTACGTTTTTACGAAACTTCAAATTACAAAACACCACAAACTCATTCGAATGACCATCCGCTCGGATGACCATCTGTCCGGATGACCATCTGTCCGGATGACCATCTGTCCGGATGACCATCCGTTCGGATGTGTTATGCCCATTCATTCGGATCACCATTCGAACACTCAAACCCATTCGACAAACGGCTTATGCTACTGTTCCATACACAGGATAACTTAGCGCTCCCTTCAAACCAACACAGGGTGTGTTCAGCAGCTAAGAACTCACTGTGAGTATACTTGACCCCTTTTTAACGCTTTAAACACACTTTTGGGGTGTAACATACGTTCATATCTAAAACACACTTATCAAAATGCAGTACACACTCTAAACTAATATCACATGAGAATAACTGACGTACATATTTACACGTGATGCTTGATACATATGTGCTAGGACTCTTACTCGTGACGTTCCACCTTAACTAGTATGGTACTATTGTTAGACTCACACACCGATGGGGTCTAATTAAGACGAACACGCCTGAGGGCTCTCCATCGCAGTCATCTCGGAACTTAGCTGGTAGTTTTCGTCTTGTAGTGTATGTGTGTGGTATCATGTTTATGTATGTGGAAATTCGCAACGTTCTTATCTACTTTATTACTATAGCAAACTTGTATACTCACCAATATTTTTGAATTGACATTATTTTAAGGTATGTTGCAAGTTAAACGCAGATTATCTCAATCAAGATAAGACTACTTTAGAAACTCACCTAAAATCTAGGTTATCAAATTTGTATGGTTTGAGAGACATGAAATCTGTACGAATTTATGTGAAACATTTGTTTATTAGTATGGGATAATGAACTTGTTAAATATTGTCGCTAAATTAGTTGTTATGGATTCTCTTAAGCAATCTGATTCGCCTAGTACCACGCCCCAATGATTCCGCCATCGGTTGGGGTGTGACAGATTGGTATCAGAGCCATAACTATAGGGAATTAGGTGGGATTGCATGATCTGACCTAGTCTATAGTCTAAGTAACAACTCGGACCTCTTTTGTGTGAATTCTATCTATCATATTCAAGCGAGGGATACCCGTACGAATTGGTACAACTCGCACAAAGTGAGTTTCTTCGCACGAGTGAAACACCTCGTATGAAGTAAGTCACCTCGCCGAGTTTTGCACTTCGTACGAAGTATGCCAGCTCACTCTAAAAATGCCTAACTGCCTTTCCTAAGGAAAATACATTGAGCCATTCCTAAGGCTGAAAACTACCTTACCTTTCCTAAGGCTAACACAATATACACAATTGTGGACACTAGCATAATGCCAATGAGCAACTACGTCGAGATTAGGTCTGAAAACCAAGAACTCTCGATGAGATCACTTACTCAGCGCATTACTCTTAGCACGAGAATCTTTCATCGAGTCAGGAGTGATATCCATGTCTCGATGGAATTCTCCATTTCTATCTCATGGAACTCCTGAAGTTATTCAATGAGAACCATCGCTGATAGGAGCAAAGTTGTTAAGTCAGGCGTGAAACCCGTATCTTAATAACCCGTTCCACTCCCTAAAATGGTTTTCAAAAGCTCTCACCAAAGTCTCTACTGCACCAATGACTCGAGCCGCGTAGTAACTGGAAGGACGAATGCCATAGCCGAATCCTGGTGAGGGCATAGTCTATTAGGCCAAAGCGTGCGCTTGAACTTGTTGGGACTAGTTGAATCACTTTGGACAGTCGATGCCTCAAAACCCCGGGCACACTATTTATACTAAGCCTGCAATCACCGATTTTTACACACATCATCGAATTTTGTTATGTTATTATGCGTCATCGAGTTAATTTTATGCTTATTTGTTTAAAATCTTCAAATCAAGATTTTACGCTTTATCGATTTCTCGTTTACCGCTTTACGCTCTATCGAATACATGCACAACTCACACAGCCATAGCAATCTAAAACCGGAGCTAATGTCCGCAACAAAACAAAACTAAACTCTAACGACACAGTCTCTCTCTCCTAAACGCGACCTCGCGCTACTTATGTAAGTATACGTATATATGTATAAAGTATACGATTACAAACGCTTATGTGAATACGTGAGAACATAGGAATTTGTGTCTCCTATGTGAATACGTATCACTATATCAACTATGACAAGTTTTTAACGCGCTCGATCGCAACGCAAACACAAAATCATTATGATCGAATCTCATTCCAAATCTTTTGTCTAGATGCCATTGAAGGCTTCTACCTCGCGACGTACAACCAGAGGAAGAGCTAGACGAAACACCGATAAGAGGATCGCCTCACTCGTGGCTAAGGAAGTGGCCAAGGTTATTCCTCAAATCATTGTGCAAGTTCAATCTCTCAGCAACTCTCAAACATCGGAAGACTCTAAGACCGATGCCCCTAAGTCTACTTTCTCCTTCAAGCACTTCAAAGCTTGTGGTCCAATGGACTTCACAGGTGAGGAAGGTGTAACTCAATTGCTCTAGTGGTTCGATGCCATCGAGGTTACCCTTCGTCAGAGTGGGTGCCCCGAGCATTTCCGTACCACATGCGCTACCGGAGTATTTCAATCAAGAGCCCTCGACTGGTGGACCACCGAGCGTAACAAACGTGGGAACGATGCAGCCTACGCGCTCTCCGGGGATGAGCTAAAGGAGCTCATGAAGGAAGAGTACTACCCTCCCCACGAAGTTCAGAAGCTAGAAAACGAATTTTGGGATATCAAGCAAGTTGGAGGTGACAAAAACGGCCTCAAAGCAAGGTTCAAACAGCTTAGCATTATATGCCCAAGCCAAGTTGACACTCCCGATAAGGCCATCAAGAAGTACATCCGTGCCTTGCCGGAGTGTGTAGGCAATTTTTTCGAAGCTGCAAAACCTGCTACCATCGAAGAAGCCTATCGCTTGGCTGCAGAAATCAATGACAAGCGAGTCTTGGCAGGGTTCTTCTCCAAGGATCCCACCAGGAAGGGTAACTAAGCAATCATCGTCGAATCCTCTGACGAATCCTCCGATGAATCCTCCAACGAATCCATTGACGACGACGCACCACCGCAAGACGCTCAGCCTAGCCACAAGAGAAAGAGCTCGAGCTTAAACTATACAGCAACTGAACTGCCTCAACCAGAGCCTCTCCGAGCAGTTCCGCTTTGCCCAAGGCTTAACTACACGGGAACTCTTCCCCTGTGTCAGAGGTTTACATATCACCACCAGGCTGGAGCTGACTGTCGCTATTGCATCAATTGCAATTGTTACGGTCACTTCACCCACCACTGCCACATAGGGCAATGACACCAAAGCATGCTAGCACTCCCCGCACCACCGAAGCAACCAGCAAACCTCGCATCCGCAGCACCGATAACACTAGACGCCGTCGCACTCACCTCAGAAGCCCAAGCAGGAGTTTTCAACATCAACATCGATCAGGCGCAAGACGATGCAGTTAATGGTACGATTCTCGACACTATTACCTATACGTTACGATAGTTCTATCGATCGATGTCGCCTCGACACGCTCTCACTCTCACCCACATACGCTCTCTCTCTCTCTCTCTCTCTCTCTCTCTCTCTCTCTCTCTCTCTCTCTCTCTCTCTCTCGTAATCGCACTTAGTCTAAGCTCACACACAGATTCTATTAGTAGCACTATGTATCTATAGTCTATTAATATATAATGTGTTTTACCCCAACTAGGCGCCTTTAGAATAACGTACGATAAATGTGCAAGGAACAAACTAATCACGGGTGCACATGGGCTTATTTTGGTCAGTGCATGGAGATCGTAGTAAGTTCTAATGGTGCTATAACGTTAAAAGCATGGTTAAGCATGGTGGATACGCCACTGGTACTTCCTATATATAAGCATCTTAACCATGTCGACAAAGTGTGACATCTATTCAAGGGGCGTAAGTGGTGTGGTTAAGGCATGGTGGATACGCCGCTGGTACTTCCTATATATAAGTGCTTTGCCATGCTAACGAGGTTTCGTGAAGAAAGTGCCATGTGGAGTTGAACGTTATTAGACCTCTTATAGTATTGTGATTATTTTCAACACGCTAAACTCCTCCGCAAGGCGTAACATCTCAATCGCATCATCGCTAGACTTTTCATAAGTCAACAACGCAAAGCAATCGCAACTTCGCTGGAATCTATTACACTTCGCTCTCGCTTTCCCTCTCATCGCATCAACACATAAACGCTTTAAACACTTATCGCATCTATCTCATCGCTTCTCCCTCTCGACGCTTATCGCTTATCGTTTATCACTTATCGCTTACCGCTTATTGCTTACCGCTTACCGCTTACTGTTAATCGCTTACCGCTTACCGCTTATCGCCTATTGCTTACCGCTTATCGTTTTTTGCTTGTCGCTTGTCGCCTATCGCACTTAACAATCACGCTGCTTCAATATTTCGCATTATCGCACTATTCGTGCACACTGTCATCGCTATGTTCGCAATCAATCTCACCGCTAAAATCTATTTGATTCTATCTTAAACTCGGTCCGACCCTCTATCGCTTGGACCGAGGAAACGCAAAATTTATCCGTGTCATGTCAGCACGCAGGACATCGCTTCACGAAACAGAAGTAATATGGTCAAAACATGGTGGATACGCCGCTGGTACTTCCTATATATAAGTGTTTTAGCCATATTATCAAACTTTCGTGGAAAGATGCCATGTGGGACTCGACGCTAATTAAAAACTTTTTCTGTACTGTTAAAACTTATTGTGAAAACCAAAATTTTCTTTTAAGGAATGAACGGAAAAAATTTTCTGAAAATTTTTAATTACTTAAAACCTTGTGTACAAACAAAACTTTCTTACAACGGTGGTTTAACAATTAACTCAGTTAAACACCACGACATAAGGAAATTTTTTTTTCGTGAATCAAGTCTTCTTTAAAATCTTTTAATAACTTAACGAAATTTCTTTTACAACGCTGGTGTGAACATGGACTAAGTCTAACGCCACGCCGTAAGAAATTTTCGTAAACTAAGTTTTCCTCTTTTTCGATGAAACCTTTTCGAGAACTTAAAAACATTTTTGGGCCGCAAACTCGTGAATTACCATCCTTTAGTCAAGCGAAACGCTTTACTCATCGTTTTCCCCATGTCACCGAGACGCACTCCCTCGTTGACCCTCGATCTATCACTCGTTCATCCGCAGTTACCTTAACGCTTTTATCGCTACTTACTATTTTTAATTCTCACAGTCTACCCTACGAATAAATTTCGGGATGAAATTTCCTCAAGCAGGGGAGACTGTAACAACCCGCACTTTCGCGCTTGTTACTCTCATTACATTCGTTACACCTAGCACCCGAGATTCGGATCATAATGTACACTATAACGCTTACTACGCTACTTTGCATATTTTCGCAAAACACATCGCTTATTACAACACGCGATATCACAACGCATACGCTTACAACGCAATTGCACATACTATTACGCTATTCGCTATCGCTCAACGCAAACGCAAACTCGAAACGCAGTAACTTATGATATGACCTAATATATTAACAGTTATATATATAAATATCTAAGTATTAAAACTTGTTGAAACTCGCACTCGCAGGCACGCAAATTTCAACTTATCGCACTGAAACGCAACGTAACATGATACTACTTATCTTGCTAAAAAGCTTAATGTACACACAATGTCTAACGCAACAAACGAAGCAAAGTTGGAAAACTAACAAAACACAACACGGTTGTCCGAAAGGACCTCCGTCCGAATGGACATCTGACCGGAAGACCATCCGCTCGGATGACCATCCGTCTGGATGGCCATTCGCCCCAAACACAACCACTTACATCGACTTAACCTTTCTCACTCGCCTAGAAATACTACCCGTACGCCCTCATTTCTCTGATTTGGCACTCTCATCCGCTCACACGCACTCAGTCGCCCTCAGACGCTTTCAATCCCGAATCAAGGCCATTTTGTAAGCTTTGCATCTCAAATCTTGTACAATCATCATCTCTAATCACTTCTACATCATCTTCTTCATCAAGAACACACACAAACACTAGCTTTTTCTCTGAAATCACTTATTTGAACCCCTTGAAGGTGTTTTTCACTCATTTTGCTTATGCAAACTGTTGTGGAGCACCATCTCATCACGATTGGTTCAAATCTAAGAGATTTCCACAACTTTTCAACTAAAGTTTGCAAGATTTCAACACTTTTCCATCTACTTTCAACTTTTATTCAACTTTCACACAAAACCGATGGAATCTTGACTCATTCAGACTCTCTACTCGTTTCTTATTCGAGAGCTGGCTTGAAAACGGATATCCACCGGAGGGGTGACTGATGAACGGGTCAAACATGAAATTCCATCAAGTACAGCTCGTATGTCCGAAGGGGTGGTACCCATCCGACCGAATGAACTGAATTTTGTATGTTACCTTTGTTTGATGCGTCATCACACCGTCTCCATTAAACTCAAAACTTGTTACTTAGAAACTTTTACCAAAACCACCAACTACAGATCATCTCGATCGAATGGCCATCTGACCGGATGACCATCCGCTCGGATGACCTGGTATCTATGTCTCACATTGTTTAAACTACGTTTTTATGAAACTTCAAATTACAAAACACCACACACTCATTCGGATGACCATCCGTCCGGATGGGTCATGCCCATTTGTTTGGATCACCATTCGAACACTCAAACCCATTCAACAAACGACTTATGCTACTGTTCCATACACAGGCGAACTTAGCGCTCCCTTCAAACCAACACAGGGTGTGTTCAGCAGCTACGAACTCACTGTGAATATACTTGGCCCCTTTTTAACGCTTTAAACGCACTTTTGGGGTATAACATACGTTCATATCTAAAACACACTTATCAAAACGCTATACACACTCTAAACTAATATCACATGCGAATAACTAACGTACATATTTACACGTGATGCTTGATACATATGTGCTAGGACTCTTTCTCGTGATGTTCCTCCTTAACTAGTATGGTACTATAGTTAGACTCACACCCGACGGGGTCTAGTTAAGACGAACACGCCTGAAGGCTCTCCATCGCAGTCATCTCGGAACTTAGCTGGTAGTTTTTGTCTTGTAGTGTATGTGTGTGGTATCATGTTTATGTATGTGGAAATTCGCAACGTTCTTATCTACTTTATTACTATAGCAAACCTATATACTCGCCAATACATTTTTGTATTGACATTATTTTAACGTATGTTGCAGGTTAAACGCAAATTATCTCAATCAAGATAGGACTACTTTAGAAACTCACCTAAAATCTAGGTTGTCGGATTTGTATTGTTCGAGAGACATGAAATCTGTACGACTTTATGTGAAATATTTATTTATTAGTATGGGATAATGAACTTGTTAAATATTGTCGCTAAATTAGTTGTTGTTGGTACATCTAGTGTCTGTTAACTTCGTCTTAACCAAGGCTTATGTCTAGATAGGATAAACGAGCACATAATAGGGTTGAAATTAGGGTTTTATATGTAAAAGTGAGTGATTCCACTTAAAAGTGTATATGTTCAGTTCAAGCGAAATCAGTTCATGTAATTTCGCTTGAAACGACATGTTTCATGTTCAAGCGAAATCTCTTCACTATATATATGTGTGTGCTGTGTTCATTTGGAGCGGAATCAGGTCATATGTTCTGAGTCGAGGTGCTGTCCATTTTTCATTTGAACTTGTAAAAGCTCAGGAAATTAGTAATAGATAAAGATTAGAAAGGAACAAGTTGTGTTGACGTCTTTTACATTGATTCCGCCTTTGTATTTGATGATGAACTACTCAGATTGACTAGTTAGGGTCACCGAACGATCCAACAAGTGGTATCAGAGCTCAGGACGAGGAGTTCATACCAATTCAGCTTGAAATCATCGGATTCTCACACTTCTACTCCTTCTTTTCTGATTTGAACGAAATTTCACGGTTGAAATGGCTTAAAATTCTCACATATCAAGCGAAACATAGTTTTAACTAATCCTTGAGAGTATTGGACCTTAAATCGAACAATTTCAGATAAAATTGGATAATTCCGCTTGAAAATATGTTCGAACTTGCTGACATCATCCTTATCTCGCTTGAAAGTATCTGTGTAATTCCAAGCGTAATTACATATTTGGTTAATTTCGCTTGAAACTATTGTCTGATTCCGCTTGAATTAGCTTGATTCCGCTTGAAATACCTTATTCCGCTTGAAAGTTCAAGCGAAATAAGTGATTTCGCTTGAAAACAGATTTCACTTGAAAAATCAGATTTTTCTTGAAAAACTATCTCGTTTAAAAGCTGATTTCGCTTGAAGCTATCTCGCTTCAACTGATTCCGCTTGAAAATTGTTGTTTTCAAAATTTCAAAAATTTGTCTAAGTGTTTGTTGACTGTTTCAGGTACGTGAAAGATGGATGATTTCATGAATCCTTTTTGTGATGTGTTTGCTTTTACCGGTGGTTCGGGAGATGGCACTTCAAGCAACACGAATGAAACTACACCAACACCGAGTGCGAAGAAAATTCTTCAGGATGCTATGTGTTGGTGCACAATATCTACAGCCTCTGTCTTAAGTCTAGGTCGTGTTTTGTATAGGGTCTAGAAGGGTTAAAAGTGTCATTATGTAGTTATTAATGTAATTTCGCTTGAATGTGACATTTGGTCTGTTCAAGCGAAATCAAGTGATGTGATTCCGCTTGAAATGACTTGTGTCATGTTCAAGAGAAATCTTGTGCCTATATATATGTGTTGGTAGTTTCTCATTTGTAACGATGTCATCAGTTGTGTACCGAACTGCTGTTGGATTTTCAAGTGATATATAAATAAGAAACGCGTATTAAAGTGATAATCTCTGTTTTCTACACCATTCTTTACTGATTCAGATTTGTTTGTTTGTTTCCGCCTTACAAACAGTGTGTATTGACTTTAATTGACTCACTCGGTCGGTCAAATCGATCATACAATTGGTATCGGAGCCAGTTATGAGCCAATACACTTGAATTAGTAGCTTTTTCTAAAATTTCAAAAATACAAAAACATGATAAAATTTCAAAATACAAAAACATTTGAAAAAGTAAAAATGAGTTTGTGTAAAAAGGGGAAATGATAGTACATCAACTAGACAGTGCAGTACTCTAAAGAAATGTAAGAAAAATGTGTTAAGCAGTCTTGTAAATGATATGCCGATAGGTTTTTACACATTTAGTAGGTTTGTTCGGGATATAAACCTAAATTCACTTGCTTTTATGTGGGGAACATCTCTCGGATATATGGGTAACCCCCGAAATCTTGTTTGAAAGGTCCCTCTTTCTGAGATACTAGGTCTTTATGCTTAGTGATATATGGGGTATTATCCCGGGACTTCTGATAATGCGGAAGCAATGGCCTAGTCCCCGGAGAATACTTTACGCTTGCTTGAAATATAGCGCCGCCCTCAGCATTAAATGATGAGACTATAAAATTGCTAATCAATGATGTTGTAAAAAAGATCCTCTAAAGGGGACCCACCAAAAGTCGAGGTTGTCATCTCTCTGCTGAACGGAAGTTCTGACCTGAGCTCTCACGGCCCTCGCATCTAACCCCCTACAGATATCATCTAGGTATACTCACCTGTAAGACTGAATATTGGGATCTGGATACGGGAGTATATTCTGAGGTGGGACACATATAAAAGTAAAGCTTTAAAACATTAAATCCGTATCCTGAACAGATTGAACTTTGTGTGAAAATTTAAAGTGGATCAGTATATCGACAATCATTGCAAATTGTTTAATGCTTAAAATGTAATCTAAGCTTAACGGTACTTGTATCTTGTCGGCAGCTGATATGATCCTCTAACACGCTCGCAAAAAGATTGTATGTACAGTTTAATGCTTATCATATTCAAAATCCAAAAAGATTTTATTTTTCATCTTATTTTCGACAACGGACGTTGGGGATCAGATGATCAAACTCTTGTGTGCTGAACATGTCTGGATCTTGAGGGTTGGGTAAGCAGAAGATTATGAAAATGTGATCGGTAATTGCTTGAAAGTTCAAAAGTTCATTAATTTGAACTTAAAATTATTTCAGAAAGTCAGCATCTTCATAATTTGGCCAGCTAGGGTCATTAATTTGAACTTGGCAGGCAAAACAGTTGACCAGGGTCATTAACTTGGACTTGGTTAACTAGGTGTGTCGGTAATATCTGAAAATTGAAAAGTTGAAGAGATTTTGAAGGATAAGAATTTCGATGGAACTACAAAAGATCCTCTGAAAGAAGAACGCAAAAAGTGGTTCAAGAATAGTAATGAAAGGAAATTCAAGCGTCCGTTAAAGTATTATCAGAGAGATAGAAGTCTTTCTTTGGGAGATATCATTAGCTGGGGATTTCTACCTCAAGTTAATGCATATGCTATTAGAAGAGAATGGGGTGTTCAGTACTTTGAACGTTTATGTGATGTTATGTCACTACCTTGGTGGGATGTAGAGGAGTTATCAAAAGTGAGAACCTTGGGGTATCCAGTGAGAAAGAATGATGTTGCAATGTGGGGTTTAATCAAGTTTGAAGCTCTGAAAGATTTTAAGCATTGGAAGCCTCAATATCCAAAGAAAGTTAGAAGAATCAATTCTGAAACCGGAAATGAAGAGACGATCTTGAATGTGAAAAAGCCGAAAGTAATGAAGAATATTCCGGTGCCAAAGATGGAACAGGAGTTCTACAAAGGTTTTATGGGTTGGGTGTACAGCTGTATATCAACTGAGGCTGTGATAACCTACAGAGCTGGGAATGAAATCAGAGAGATCTTTGTTTATGACCCTATGTGGTTGGTAAATTGCTCTGCGAAAGATATTGAATGTTTATTTGTGATCAAGATCCGCTTTCAATCTGAAGATAAAGAACAAGCCATGCAATTTCAGAAAGTTGTATATGTCTGCTTCTAGAAGGGTATTAATTCTGAGAACAAGTGGTCGTCTAAATGGTGGTCGCTTGAAGAAAAAGAAAAGATGAAAGCTGAAAAAGAAAGAAAGAAACTGGAAGAGAACAAAGGGACGTGGATGAGAATGCAAGCTGAAGAAGAAATGAGAGCAAAGAAAGTGAATGAAAAGTTGAAGAATTTGCTAAGGAAAAAGCCTAAGCAAAGAGAGGAAAATTTCAAATCGCTGTGAAGAATTAATATCTGAAGACTAGACTGAAGACTCCGGCTATATCCAAGGGGGAGTTTGTTGGTGCACAATGTCTACAGCCTATGTCTTAAGTCTAGGTCGTGTTTTGTATAGGGTCTCGAAGGGTTAAAAGTGTAATTATGTAGTTTTTAATGTAATTTCGCTTGAATGTGACATTTGGTCAGTTCAAGCGAAATCAAATTATGTGATTCCACTTGAAATGACCTGTGTCATGTTCAAGCAAAATCTTGTGCCTATATATAGGTGTTGGTAGTTTCTCATTTGTAACGGTGTCATCAGTTGTGTACCGAACTGCTGCTAGATTTTCAAGGGATATATAAATGAGAAACGCATATTAAAGTGATAATCTCTGTTTTCTACACCATTCTTTACTGATTCAGATCTGTTTGTTTGTTTCCGCCTTACAAACAGTGTGTATTGACTTTAATTGACTCACTCGGTCGGTCAAATCGATCCTACACTATGAGCGTAGACAGTGCATACGGAACATACAATAAGCCGCCCAAGTTGATGGCTATTGAAGATTACAACAGGTGGGCTACCAGATTTGAAGAATGGCTTAAAGCGTTTGCGTATCCCAGTTGGAGAAGTTTGAAAAATGGATTTGATATGGGGAGAGATGATTATGAGAACTTAGAGGAAAATCAGATTGAAAAATACGTTGCTGAACAGAATTGTATTGCATTACTTCACCAATCTGTCCGAGACGACATTATCGCACTGATCGAGTACAAAGATTCGAGAGACCTTTAGGAAAAATTAAAAATAAAATGTATTGGTAGTGCTGAAATAGTGAAGAACAAAAAGAAATTATTACGAAAAGAGTTTGATTTGTTTGGATGTTTAAAGAATGAGTCTGTTTCCAAGATGATCGAAAGATTTGGACATCTGAAGATGGAGCTTGCTAGACATGACATCATCTACAGTCAAGAAGAGCTGGTAGACAAATTGTTTGATGCTCTACCGAATGAGCAAGACTGGCAGTATTTTGCATTGATGCTGAAGAATACGATAAAGCCGGCTGATTTAAAGGTTGATCTGCTTATAGAAAGACTGGAAAGCCATGAATTGGAGATCAAGAAATCCAGCAAAGTCAATAACACATCTTATCAGCAGAATGTGGAACTATATTACAGAGGCAGTATGCTTCTAAAGACCGCATCTCCAAAGATAGCCTTTTCAGCAGAAAGCTCAAAATCAGTGAATCAAGAAACTCCTAGCAGTGGCTACCATGGTGGTTCTTCGTCAAATACTTCATATCAATCTGCACCAAAAAAATCTATTTCAATGCAACATTGTTGTTGATCTAAAGAATGGTCAGAATTTCAGTGAAGAGTCTGCTAAACAACAGATGGTGTTCTTAGCGTCTGTGTTAGAATCGTACGAAAGTCTCGTGGCAGGCAAGATAGACAACACCAACCTAACAAAAGAAGACTACGATCAGATCGATCCTGAGGAGATGGAGTTGATCGATATAAGGTGGTGTATGGCCAGTGCAGTGAGAAGAGCGCAGCGTTTCATGGAGATTACAGGAAGACAGTCTATTGGTGGACCTTCAACCAAGTTAGGCTTTGACAAGTCAAAAGTGACGTGTTTAAAGTGTAAACAGAAAGGTCACTTTAAGCGTGAGTGCAGAAATGCTTATGCTGATGATACTGCAAATCCTTTCCGAGAGGATTATTACAAGAGAGCGATCTATCATCAGAATAAATCAGAACCTCCCAGGATGAAGCAGATAGAGGAGGCACCCAAAGAGAAATCCAAAGCACTTGCAGTTTTTCATGATGATGAAGGTTACGATTGGAGTGATGTTTTGCCTGAGGAAGACGCAGTTGGTTATGCCTTCACAGCAGCAAAGATTGTTCCATTTAAGGATAAGAGAACTGAATAAGTGAAGTATGTGAACAGGAAGGATACAGCTCGATTCATGAAAGCCAAAATCTATCGTACATGGATGGAAGCAAAGAAGGCAAGGCGATGGGATCCTGATAGAGAATGTTATCTTGATCCTAATGGTAATATAGCTGTGGATCCAGATACTGTTGATCTTGAAGTTCTCACCAAACAAATTGCTAATGAAGAAGAAGCCAGATAGAGAGAATGGTGGGGAGGAGGAGAAGTCGTTGAGAAAGAAAAAGAAAAAGAGACAGCAAAAGAACCGGAGCCAAAGAAGATTGATGACGGAGTTATTGATATGTCACAAGAACTCACTGCTGAAAACTTGAAGAAGATGGCTGACAAAGTTCTAGCTGCAAAAGAACTAGAGGTAGTTTCCGGTTCTGGAAGTGAGTCCAAAGATAAGGTCAGTACAAATGATACACATGTGTCAGGTAAGAATGCTAAATTTGAAAACAACTGCAAAAATTGCATGAAAGAGTGTAAAGTTTATAGTACACATGCTTACCTCAGTTGTAAGAAGGTTGGAGAAGTGACTAGTAGAGTCAGAAGTGTTGAAGATCAGATCTTGAATCGTGATAAGTTGTTGAAAGCTTCGAACGACAAATTAAAAGGATTAACTGAGAAAATCAAAAACGATAAAATTGATGTAGAAAGAATTAGCAAAAACGAACGGTTAAAGATTGTGATAAAAGCAACGGTAAGACAGACAAAGAAAATCTTCAACTGACCGGTGTTCTTAGAGTGAAAGAAGAGTTAATCAATCAGCAACTGGATGAAATTGCTAAGTTGAAGCTTCAATTTCAAGAAGCCAAAATTGAAAATGAACGCATCCAGTTGAAATTGAACAGTTATAACTCTTCAAGCTTTGTTTTACAACACATTGTTCCCAAACCCATCGGGAAAAACAAAGCAGGCGAAGATATATATGCTGATGGAACCGGGGTGGGGTATCATCAGGTTCCACCACCAGTTCTAAACAATTTCTCAAAGAAGAAATCCGGGTTGGTTAATGATGAAGATGTTCATGAAGTGAAACTTCCAGAGTCAATTGATGTCACATTCACTTCATCTTCCGATGAAGATAGTGTCCAGACTGAAATTATTAAAAGTATGGCTGAAAATGTTTTAAAATCTGAAAGTGACACTACTGAGGATGATGAATGTTTTCTAGACAAATACATTCCGAAACCAAAATCCAAAAACAACTTAAATGAATAACTTACTATTGTCATGTACAAGATGTCGGGATCGGATAAGTTGTATTCGGATTCTGAATTTCCACTGGAGAATATGAATGTGAACAAATTAAAAAATGTGTTCAAATTGATTGAGATTGATTTGTCTGAAGTAGAAGGTTTAAATCAGACAAAGAGGCAAATGAATTTTGAAAAAGATAAAGCTTACTACAAGAAACCAGTTGTTCCACCACGTTTTTATAACAATAATCAAAACAGATGGTCGGGTGGTTATCAGGGTGGTAAGAATTATCAAAGGAAAAATGTTCAAAACAGAAGGTTTGCTGAGAAAAAGGTGTTTGTGAACAGTTCAAGTTCACTTTGTGATGAAGAATCTAAAATCTTTTCAAAATTAAACAAAGAGTTCTTTGAGAAGAAGGCTTCACAGCCTCAGTCTGAAGGCACAAGTCGGGTAGTTGACACCCGAACTTGTTTCAAATGCAAACAAGTTGGACATATTGCACGAAAGTGTACCAACTTGAAGCCTAAGACTGAAGTTGTGATGAATTCAAGAAAGAAAGATGATGTGAAGGGAAAAGCTCCATTGGTTGTTGAGAAAAAGGTTTTGAAAAATGACAACACCAAGATCAAAACTAAACCTGTTAAGAAGATGGTAACTAAAAATAACAAGTTTTACAAACGGGTTGCATCGTCTCAACAAACATGGAAGCCAAAAGTGATTGAAAAGAAATCAAGTGTTCCAAAACCAAAGGTTTCAGAGTCAGAAAAACAATTGTCTTCTACCACACCGGTAAAGATGAATGTTCCTTTGGATTACTATGAGAAACTTGAAAAACAAGAGTCTGTTACTTCTGAGAAAAAGGTTGTTGCAAAAGACCAACCATCTGGTCAATCTCAAAAAGACGAATTTTTCTTGTATAAAGAGGTTGAGGTTGGGTCTGCAGAGAGCTTAAAGATGAACGACAAGAACTTTCCGCCACTCTACATTGCAAAAACTCACTTAAATGTCAAGTTACCTGAGTCCAAAGAGGCTTGGGTGGCATCAAAATCTCACTAAACGTTTTTGAAATGTGCAGGAGCTTCCAAGATTCGTTTCACGGTGGATTATGGATAGGGGAGCTTCTAGGCACATGACGGGGAAGAAAACCCTATTGTATGATGTTAGAGAATGGAGGTTATGTAGGTTTTGCAGGAAATCAAGGAGGTAGAATAATTGGAGAAGGAACTTTATCGAATGGCATTGTCACGTTTGAAAGAGTTAACTACATTGCTGAGCTTGAGAATAATCTTCTAAGCATATCTCAGATCTGTGATAGGATGTATACAACGCACTTCACAGACAAAGAATGTTTGATTTTGAAACCAGGATTTGTTGTTCCCGAAGAATGGATTATCATGAGAGCACCCAGAGTCAATGATCTGTACGTGTTGGATATGAGTGTAGCAACTACAACCACGGGTCAGGCTCATTGTTTTATGTCTAGAGCAACAGAGAAAGAATCACACCTGTGGCACCGAAAGATGGGTCATATACATTTGAGAAAAAATGAATCACCTGGTGCACAATGATTTGGTTATTGGTGTTCATGTGAAAGGATTTCATCTTGAAGGAGAGTGCATTAGCTGCATCAAAGGAAAGCAAAAGAAGAAATCTCATCCCAGGAAGAAAGAAAATTCAATTTCGAGACCTTTAAAGAGACTCCATATGGATTTGTTTGGTCCAGTAAACGTCAAAAGCATTACAGGGGATCTCTATTGTCTTGTAGTCACAGATGATTATTCAAGATTTTCATGGGTACTATTTCTGAAATCAAAAGATGAGACGTTTGATCGTTTGATGGCGCTTTTCAAGAAGATGGAAAACTTGTACCAGACACGCATTAGAAGATTACGTAGTGAAAATGGTACTGAGTTCAAGAATATCAAGATCGAAGAGTATTGCGATGAAAGAGGTATATTTCATGAATTTAGTGCTCCTTACACTCCGCAGCAGAATGGATTAGCTGAAAGAAACAACAGGACACTAATTGAAACGGCCAGGACGATGCTTGCTGATTCCAAGCTACCTGTTAACTTTTGGGCAGAAGCAGTATCCGCCGCATGTTATACTCTCAACCGGGTTCTTACTGTAAAGAAATTCAACAAAACATGTTTCGAGCTGATCAATAACCGCAAACCGAATCTGAAGTATTTAGAACCGTTTGGGTCACCCTGCACAGTTCTTGAGCCTTTTGGAAAATTTGGTGCAAAAAACATTGAAGGAATTTTCGTGGGTTATGCTAGTCCACGAAAACGAGTCTTTGTTCCGAGCTTGAACCAGATTATTGAAGCACATAATGTTGAATGCCAAGGTCACACAATGCCTCCGCAGAATCCTGGAGACTCATGGTGTTTTCATTATGATACTTTGTGGGATTCGTTTGACATGGAAGAAGAAAAGGAAGAAGAAGATTTCTTTGACGAGTTGGATATTCTAAGAGACTATGAGTCTTCGCAGGAAAGGTTCCCAGCTGAGTATTCTAGACGTCAAAAAGCTTCAAATGACGATGAAGCAGGTCCGAGAAATGCTGGAGAACATGATGATATTCAACAAAATGAAGTTGCTCCGGATAATCAGACGGCAGACAATGATAATCAAGAATCTGAGAACATACCAGTATTTGATCATGGTGATTCAGATTCTGAGGGAGAGCAAATTCAGATTTCAAGTCAAATTATTCCAGTTAGTAAACAAGTTGCAGATCAAAATATCACAAATTTGGAAGGCGAGGTAGATGTTTCAGGCGAAGTGATGCCAAGAACACTTTCATACCATCCAGGGGAACTGATAATCGGAGAATTGCAATCAGACGTTCGCACTAGACGTCAAATTGACCAAGGCCTTACTTGTTTTTATTCTACAGTAACACCTTTACAAACTGAGTTTTCACTTAGTTGTTTTATTTCGCAGATCGAACCGCGAACATACAAAGAGGCGCTAACTGAAGATTCTTGGGTCAATGTTATGCAAGAAGAGTTGAGTCAATTCGAGAAGTTAGGAGTGTGGAAGTTAGTGGATTTGCCTGATGGTCACAGGAAAATTAACACAAAATGGGTGTTTAAATGCAAGAGAGATGATCGAGGGGTTATTGTTCGTAACAAAGCTCGACTCGTAGTCCAGGGTCTTAGTCAGCAGGAGGGTATAGATTTCACCGAAGTATATGCTCCCGTGGCTCGACTAGAAGCAATTAGGATCTTTCTGGCATTTGCATCGTGGAAGGGTTTTTAAAGTTTTTCAGTTAGATGTGAAATCGGCGTTTCTCTACGGGAAGGTAAAAGAGGAGGTATATTGCGGACAGCCACCGGGCTTCACCGACCCAATCCACAAAGACAAGGTCTACTTGCTAGACAAAGCGCTGTATGGTTTACACTAGGCCCCGAGAGCTTGGTACGAGACATTGTCTCAACACCTGCTAGCCAACAGCTTCATTCGAGGAAAAGTGGATGCCACTCTCTTCACCAAAGAGGTCGACGTACATCTTCTGATAGTTCAAATATACGTGGACGACATCATATTTGGGTCAACAAATGAAAGGTTGTGCAAAGACTTTGAAAGAGTTATGAAGCAAAAATTTGAAATGTCATCGATGGGGGAGATGAAATTCTTCTTGGGACTTCAAGTTGATCAACTACCTGATGGAATTTTCATACACCACACAAAGTATGTTCATGATATCTTAGAGAAATTTGGGATGTCAGGATCTACTCCAGCTTCAACCCCACTAGCGACACATCATGGGATAAACCCTGATCTCACCGGAGACAGGGTAGATGAAACGATGTATCATTCCATGATCGGATCGTTGATGTACTTAACAGCTTCAAGACCCGATATCATGTATCCGACGTGCCTCGCAGCGCGGTTTCAGTCAAGCCCCAGAGCTTCGCACATGGTAATTGTGAAACGGATATTACACTACCTGAAAGGAACTTCATCATTGGGGTTGTGGTATCCAAAAATAAGCGATTTCACGCTCGAAGGGTATTCTGACTCCGACTACGGAAGCTGCAAAGTAAACGCTAAATCAACAACAGCGAGATGTCAGTTTTTTGGACCACGTTTGGTCACCTGGAAATGCAAAAAGCAAACCTCTGTGGCTTTATCCACATGTGAAGCTGAGTATGTATCTGCTAGCAGTTGCTACTCTCAGATTTTGTGGATCCAGCAACAGATGCGCGACTACGGTTTGCAATTTCTTAACACCCCTATCTTTGTTGATAATGAGGCTGCAATAAACATTACAAAAAATCCTGTTCATCACGCTAAAACGAAACACATTGAAATTCGTCATCACTTCATTCGAGATTGTTTCAAGAAGAAGTTGATACGAATTGAGAAAATCCACACTGACAAGCAAAAAGCTGATTTACATACCAAAGCATTTGATAAAACACGTTTTCAATATTTGCTAAAACTGAATGGTATAAAGCTTTTATCGGTGTTGGAGGAGATTCTTGGCATTGATGAAGGAGACATTGTAGATGATGTTGAGAAGCAATCTGCAATGGTTTGTCGATTTTTTACTTATTTTGGTATTTAGGGGGGGAGTATAGGGTAATATTTTCAGAAAATACAAAAACAGTAAAAAATTTCAAAAATACAAAAACATGAGATATTTTCAAAATCCAAAAACAATAGAAAACCAGAAAAGAGCTTGTGTAAAAAGGGAAAATGATAGTACATCGGCTTGACAGTTTCGGTATGCTAAAGAAATGGAAAGTTTAAATGCGTTAAACAGTCTCGCTGATGATGTGCCGATAGGTTTTTACACATTTAGTAGGTTTGTTCGGGATATAAACCTAAAATCCTTACTTACTTATTTCATGGGGAACACTACTTGGATATATAGGTAACCCCTGAAATCTTGTTTGAAGGATCCCTCTTTCTGAGATACTAGGTCTTTATACTCAGTGATATCTGGGGTATTATCCCGGGACTTCTGATAATGCGGAAGCAATGGCCTAGTCCCCGGAGAATACTTTATCGCTTGCTTGAAATATAGCAACCCCCCTCAGCATAAAATGATGAGACAATAAAATTGCTAATCAATGATGTTGTAAAAAAGATGCTCTAAAGGGGACTCACCTAAAGTCGAACCGTCATCTCTCTGCTGAACGGAAGTTCTGACCTGAGCTCACACGGTTTCGCAATTTAACCCTTTACAGATATCATCTTTGGTATACTCACCTGTAAGATTGAATATTGGGATCTGGATACGGGAGTATATTCAAGAGGTGGGAGACATGAATGAGTTTAAGTCTTAAAACGCTAAATTCGTATCATGGACAGATTGAAATGTGTGTGAGAATTTAAGTGGATCAGTATATCGACAATCTAAGTGAATTGTTTAATTCTGAGTATGTAATTAAAGCTTAACGGTACTTGTGACTTGTTGAATAGCTGATATGATTTCCTAACACGCTCATCAAAAATATGTTTGTAAATAGTTTACATTCTGCATTTTATTTCTGCATTTCTTTTTCTAGTTTAGAACTTTATTCAAAATCCAAAAAGATTTTCTATTTCTGCTTTATTTTCCGACAAACCAAAGTGGAGAGTTGATCTTCAGATTCATAAGGTTGGAGCAGATGCAGAAAGATTCTAAGCTGGATGATGAGTTTGGAGCTAATCTTGTTAATTGAGAAAATGGAAAGTCAAAACAAGTTCATTAACTTGAAACTTGTAATTTTCAGAAAAGTTTGAAAATGTTTGAACAAATGTTAGTGTGAATTATCTTAGATCAACCAAGGTCATTAAGTTGGACTTGGTAGATAAATTGGGTAATCAGGGTCATTAATTTGAACCTGAATACTTAAGTGGATTTTTAAACACTGATAAGACCATCAAATGAAGGTGAATGGTAAATTTGGATTGAAACTGTTGTTGTCATATATCTTATATTTAGGTTGAGATTATGCAGGAAACAGGAGTCAAGTTCCCCATGGCAACGAAAACGTCAAAGTTTGAACTAGAATTCAAGTCCCAGCTGATCGTGAGGGGGAGTCTGTGAAAGGGGGAGTCAGCATTCAAAGGGGAGATTGAAGATTAAAGTTTGAATATAGAAGATTGAAAGAGATTTTACAATGTCAAGACAATTTGGAAAGAGACAAAGACTAAAGACTCGACGTCGAAGACTTCGTCAACATCCAAGGGGGAGTCTGTTGGTACATCTAGTGTCTGTTAACTTCGTCTTAATCAAGTCTTATGTCTAGATAGGATAAACGAGCACACAATAGGGTTGAAATTAAGGTTTTATATGTAAAAGTGAGTGATTCCACTTGAAAGTGTATATGTTCAGTTCAAGCGAAATCATTTCATGTAATTTCGCTTGAAACGACATGTTACATGTTCAAGCGAAATCTCTTCACTATATATATGTGTGTGCTGTGTTCATTTGGAGCGGAATCAGGTCATATGTTCTGAGTCGAGGTGCTGTCCGTTTGTCATTTGAACTTGTAAAAGCTCAGGAAATTAGTAATAGATAGAGATTAGAAAGGAACAAGCTGTGTTGACGTCTTTTACATTGATTCCGCCTTTGTATTTGATGATGAACTACTCAGATTGACTAGTTAGGGTCACCGAACGATCCAACAGTTGTTATGGATTCTCTTGAGCAATCTGATTCGCCTAGTGCCGCGCCCCGATGATTCCGCCATCGGTTGGGGTGTGACATCACGAACTCTGGTAAGGCTCTATGAAACTCCTATGGTAGATCTGGGTTTGGATACTTCGGTTTCTTAGATCTAGGTTTGAAACTCCTGACGGTGAGAGTATGAAGGACAAGCAGAAATCAGTTGATGTTAGAGCGAGTGAAATGAGTTTTCAAAATGCACATCAGTGTTCCACATCTTGTTCGGACAAGTGAAACAAAGCAGATAGGAGGAATTTTGATATTTTGTTTGATGAGGTTTTGAACATGTTATGTGTTGATGATGAACTTGATGATAATTGTGCATTTATTTAGAGAGAGAAAGGAGATCTAATGACATTTATTTATAAAATACCATTTTTGCTCTTGTCTTAAATAAACCTAACTGAGTAATTTAACTCAGTTTGGTGTAAAGGACATAAAGTGATATAAAACATGTGTTTTTTTTTTTTTTTTTTAACATCAACTGAAACTAAAACTTTTAAAGGGTACGTTTCAAAATCAGATAATACATAAAGGACAAAAAGTGAAATTTACTCTTATTTATTTATTTTTTTAATTGAGCTATAACTTGATATCAGGTTAACGTTATAACAAACAACACCCCATTAACTAACATAAATGGACTGCAGCCCAGCTGGCTTTTGTTTTGTCGGGTATAACGTTGGTTTGAGTCTGGTATCTCACGTTTTTGTTTACAAAGTCCTACTTATTACTTTAGCATTATGACATCTAGGTCCCTATACTTGTAAGTTTCAAATGTGACAAAATAAGCCCCTCACTTAGTTAGGTAGAATAACAAACTCCATTAGTTAGTTTTCTTAAAGAATCCAACTATTATGAGACTTTGTTAGTTCTTTTAAAAGCAATGAATACTTCTCTACTTCTCAAGTGAAAATGGCGCGCTCTAACAGAACCTGAGTGTTTATGGAACACCATTATAAAACATGTTCACAATGTTTCCTTTGATTCTCCCGATGAAATAAACAGAAAGGGCATCCATGATCAATGGGGAGTCATCAACTCTGTGAAGAAAGAGATAGACGAAACAGGTTTAAAGCTTGAATCAGTCTTGAGAATTGCAGTTGGAGAAGCATCAAAGGCTTAATTTTGGAGACATAAATGGTTCGGCATTCATCCCCTCAAAGACATCTTCCCTAATTTGTATGCTATGGAAAAAGAGAAAAGGTGCTCCATTAGCCAACGAATCATTGTACAAAATGGGCAGATCCAAGCTTTTAATTGGAATTGGTCTTTAGCGAGAAAGGCGAATATACTATCGGGTGAGATAGCTGACTTGTCACTCATGCTTGAGGCTTATAAATTCAGGAGGGATGAAGATAAATGGGAATGGGTGCTGGATAAAGATGGAATCTTTTCGACGGCAGCTTGCAGGAAATGGATTGTAGCAGAGAAAGCAAACAACCTTCAGGTGGGAGTTTCTTGGTCGTTGTTGGACCGTGTTCCGACCCTAAATAGTCAGTTTAAGGCAGTTCATCTTCAAAAACAAAGGCGGAATCAATGTAGATGAAATAACACAGCTGTTCCTTTCAATTTCTTCTTTATTAATGCTTTCTGGAATGATTTTGACAGAGTTCGGTTACCTAGCATATGAACAGGTCTCGCTCTAATGTCCACAACTAATGAACACATGAGGTTATTTATAGTTGGACTGATTTCGCTTATATGGCATGTCCATATAAGCGGAATCACTTGTAACTAATTTCGCTCATATGGCATGACCATATAAGCGAAATCCCATGTTGACATATCAGCGAAATCCCATGTGACCTAAAGAATGAAATCACCTACCTAACTAAAGTACACATAAATGAAATTACAATATTAAACAATCTGATATCACGTGAATGCCATATTGCTTTGTCTTGTTGTGTAATGATGTCATTGATGATGTCACACTCGTTCAGATCCGCAACGCAACTGAGACTCGATATAAGATGAAGTCAACAGATGAATGCACTAACAGACTCCCCCTCAGATGTTGACGAAGTCTTCAGCTCCGAGTCTTCAGTCTTGGTCATTTTGCCTTCTCATTTCAGATTGTAACATTGTAAGCATCCATCACTCTCTTGATCAGCTTCACACTTTGACACTTATACCAGAATCTCATCACTGGTTCTATCATCAACAGCTTTATCATCAGCAGGCTCCCCCTTTCGTCAAGCTTCCGTGCTTTTAGGGATCGACACCTAGCTTTCCAGCTACAAGCTCCTCCTAACTTTCAGCTTGTCTTCAGACTCCCCCTTAGACTCTGCTCTCGGGATCGTAGTCTGGACTTTTCCTGCAATCACTCATACAACTATAAGTAACAGCATTTTTAAACATCTAGAAATTATAATCTAACAATTCAAACTCCTCAAAATCACTTCTCATGAATTTGGCAGTTTCATCGAATCGTATCGGAAACTAACTCTATAACAATATAAACATCCAACTCCCCTACAGTTAATCATCCAAGTCCAACTTAATGACCTTGGAGATATCACAAACTGTTTTTGAATTTTTAATTTTAAAATTTCAAGTTTCAAATTAATGAACTTGTTTTATTTTCAGAAACACGATCAGCTTACTTAGATTTTGAAACTCAACACTCAGACATCAGTTGTCGAAAATAAAGCAGAAATAAAAAAATTTTTGTATTTTCTGAAAACATAAAGCAGTAAAGAAATATGTACAAACATATTTACAAACAATATTTTTGTTTGAGTATGCGTTAGAGGATCATATCAGTTTATGACAAGTCACAAGTACCGTTGAGCTTAATTTCACTTTAAGAATTAAACAATTCGCTTAGATTGTCGATATACTGATCCACTTAAATTTTCATACAAAGTTCAACTGATTCAGGATACGAATTATGTATTTTAAGAACTTAAACCCATTCATGTGTCCCACCTCTTGAATATACTCCCGTATCCAGATCCCAATATTCAGTCTTACAGGTAATTATAACACAAATGATATCTGTAGGGGTTAATAATTTATGAAGAATCATGAGAGCTCAGGTCAGAACTACCGTTCAGCAGAGAGATCATGACTCAACTTGGGTGTGTCCCCTTTAGAGGATCTTTTTTACAACAGCATTGCTAAGCAATTTTATTGTCTTATCATATATGCTGAGGGTGATGCTGTGTTTCAAGCATATGCAGAAAGTATTATTCGAGGACTAGGTCAGAACTTCCATTCAGCAGAAGTCCCGGAATAATACCCCAGATATCACTGAGTATAAAAACCTAGTATATCAGAATACAAGACCTTTCAAACGAGATTTCAGGGGTTACCTATATATCCAAGTAGTGTTCCCCACGAAATAAGCAAGTGTGAAATTTAGGTTTATATCCCGAAAAAGTTTACTAAATGTATAAAAATCTACCGACACATCCACGGTGAGATCGTTTAACACATTTAAACTTTCCATTTCTTTAGCGTACTATAACTGTCTACTGATGTACTATTATTTCCTCTTTTTACGCAAAACTCAATTTTTAAATTTTTATCATGTTTTTGACTTTTTTCAAATTTTCAAATGTTTTTGTATTTTCTAATGACAATTTTTCTCCCCCTAAAATGCAAAATCATTTAAAGAAAATTTGACAACCAACATTGATAGCTTTGTCTCTCCATCCATTTTCTGCTAAAAGTGCTCTGATTTGCAGAAAATATAACATACCCCCATGATTTACAACCCATTGATCTTAACAGTTTGAAAACCGTGTTTCAATCTGATGAAAGTAATCATGTTTGTTCAGCCGTGAGGGTTTCGGCGTATTCAATCAACATACATTCAAACAAAATTAAAAACAACATATTTTTGGTTTTTCAAATTTTAACAAACTAAAAACATATTTTTGGTTTTTAATTTTTCAATTTTTAGGATTTTGAAAATATTGTTTATTTATGTACAGAAATCACTCAAACTAAACTCCCTGTTCAACCAAACCAGGGTCCTGCAACCTCTTCCTGTGCCAGGTTGCTCCAACTATCATTCTCACAATCTTCAGCTTCGTTGAGCACCTGCACATTCAAACTTTATCAATCATTTGAACAATTTAGCCCAGGTCTGTTGGACCTTAGGCATTTCAACACAATAATTTTCATTCAATTTTGGAAACTCTTTGTCACTTAAAACATTTTCAATTTTGACTTCAACTTTCTCATCTTTTACCAACGTCACTTGTTTCTTAGCACTCCACATTTGACCTTCCGGAGTACCTCTTTTGTAAAAATTTGTCTCTTTTTGAACCTTTTGTTTTTGAATAACATTTTTAGGTTTCCAAAACTCTTGAGGTTTTGTCATATCAACAGATGTTCTCCAACTTTGTGTTGTTCTCAATCTGGGTGTGTGAGAATTCCAGGTCTGTCTTGAATCAAACCTGTTCGGGTTTAATTTCCAATTTTGATTTGAAGCAAACTTGTTTGTATTGTACCTCCAAGTTTGTTTCGAATCAAATCTGGTTAACCTCGGTTTCACAGCCTCAGATTTCCGTTTTTCAACATCAACAGGCTTTGGATTTGGACACTTTCGTGCAACATGTCCAATCTGATCACATTTAAAACACACTTTCTTTGAAACATCCTTGGCCTGTTGTTGTTTCTTTTTCATAGCATCAAACTCATCATTAGACTGTCGTCCAAATTTGAGTTTTTCCTCTTCTTTCAAGCTTTTCCCTTGAACAAAATTCATCTTTTGTTGCAAATCCTGTTTTTCACTTTGATTCCAATTCCGTTTCTTTTTATAACCCAAACCAGCCTTCATGTTTTTCTTCTTAAAACCAGGTTTGTTATAAAAAGATTTATGACCTTTACCAGCAAACTTTGGAATCTCAGACTTCTCAATCTCAACCATTTTGAAAACTTTATCGACCTTCTCTGAAATCACATTCTGAATCGGGAATACAACATCTAAGAATAATTTGTCCGATCCAATCATGGTATAAACCAATCCTTTTGAATCATCATTCAAATTTTTATCAGATTTTGTGTTTTTCAGATAACCATCATAAAGATTTCCTTCATCTTCATCCTGTGATTCAGACTTACCTTTTGTAGACTCATCTTTCAAAACGCTTTCAACAACCTTACTTACCACCTCTGAATCATTAGCATCATCAGATTTGGAGTAAGTCACATTGATACTTTCAGGTAACTGGTCAGCTATGTTCAAACCCTTTGCCACCTTTTCCTCATCATAAAAAGTATAATTGTTTCTCAATGGTGGTGGTACCTGATGAAATTCTGAACCAATACCCTTTTTGCAATTTTCAGTATCTTTGTCATCTGGTGTGATGTTGAAAATGCGTTCGAGAATGTACGAAGAGTTATGATAACTTTGAAGTTTGGTAACAACCTTTTCTTTTTCAGCCAAGACTTGTTTAAGATTTGCAATTTCATCAACACATTTGTTTAATTCAATTTGCTTTTCTTTAAACTTTCTTTCATACATTTCTTTAGTGACTAAAGTTTCTGACAGTCTTTGATCAAAACTTTTGACTTGGCTCTTCAAAGTATCATAAGCTTCTTGTACTCTCTGATTCGACCACTTTAAAGAATCATACTGTTTTTGTAAATCTTGAAACTTAGATTCTTTTTCAACACAATCAACACATTTTGTAGAACACAATTGTCTATAAACATCATTATCCTTTTCAAGACCTTGACATTTCTGTGTCAATTTTTCAACTTTTAGTTTCAAAATTTCTTCTTTTTCAATCATTTCTTTACATTTTATTATGAAACCATTTTCAAGTTTACTTAATTCATTATCTTTTGTTTTTATCAATTCATCTTTTTCAATACAGGCTTTGCACATTTCTATGCAATTCCTGCATTTGTTCTCATTTTCATCAACTAATTCAACATTCGATAGATCAGAAGATTTTCTAACCTCGGTCTCATTCAGCACCGGTTCTTCTGACTCAACTTTCTGATCTTCCTTCTTTTCTTCTTTCTGAGCTTCTTCATTCTTATGCGTTTCTTCAGCTTTTTGTTCCTCTCCAGCAAGCTTTGCAACAGTCTTCACTTCTTCAATCATCTTCTTCAATTCTTCTTCTTTTCTTTTCTTCAGTTCTACCACCTTCGGTAAACTTGCTTCAAAAACTTCTTTTAACTTGTTCATCAAATTTGGCAAATAGCTTTTATCAGAAAGCCTTCTTGTGTTGAAAGTGCCCTCACTTGGAAACACATTGGTTACAGCATCAAAATCCACTTTTGATGGATCAACTACTGGATTACCCTGTGGATCCATGTAACACTCTAGTTCTTCATTCCATCTCTTGGCTCTTTGTGCTTCCTTAAATGGTTCATACAATTTTCCAATCTCCCATCTCGCACTGTCTCTTCTCCACCAAGTATCATGATTATCATTTGCAACAAATGCATAACCAACTGCATCTTCTTCAGGGCAAACTTGACTCCATTCGTAACCTTCATCATCATATATAACTGCAAGAGCCCTTGATTTTTCTTCAGACTGTTTCAATCTTGGAGGCTCAGACTTGTTCTGATGGTAAATCGCTTTCTTCTAATAATCTTCGTTGAACGGGTTTTCAGAATCATCAGCAGCATACGAATTTCTGCACTCGCGCTTAAAGTGACCTTTTTGTTTACATTTGAAACATGTCACCTTTGATTTATCAAATCCCAATTTGGTAGATGATCCACCAATTGACTTTCTCCCCGTGATCTCCATGAACCGTTGTGCCCGACGAACCGCACTGGCCATGCACCATCTTATATCCATTAGTTCCATCTCCTCGGGGTCTAATTGATCATAATCTTCTTTCGTCAAGTTGGTGTTGCCAATCTTCCCTGCAACGAGGCTTTCATACGATTCAAGTACAGATGCCAAGAAAACCATCTGTTGTTTTGCCGATTCTTCGCTGAAATTCTGCCCATTCTTCAGATCCACTGCGATATTACACTGGAATAAATTCTTTGAAGCAGATTGATCAGAAGTTGTTGAAGAAGATCCACTGTGAAAACCACTGTGAAGACTTTCATTGTTCACTGAACTTGAACTTTCTGCAGAAAATGCTGTTCTTGGAGACCCAGCCTGCAATACATTTCCTTTGTAGTAAAGCTCTACATTCTGCTGATAAGCTAGATTGTTGACTTTAGATCTCTTTATCTCCAACTCATGACTTTCAAGCCTTTCAATCAGCAGATCCACTTTTAAATCTTCAGGCTTGATTGTATTTTTCATCATTAGAGCGAAGTATTGCCACTCTTGATCATTTGGCAATGAATCAAACAATTTATCCACCAGCTCCTCTTCAGAAGGTAAGATTTTGTGTCTGATCAGCTCCATTTTCAGATGTCCGAATCTCTCAATCATTAAGCCATTTATTATCACCAGTTGCCTGGGAAAGTGAAGCCTTTAACCCTTCTTTCTCCTTTAATAAGGCCTTTTTCTGAACCTTCAAGTCAGCCTTATTGACCCTGACCTAAACCTTGTCAGCCTCCAAGCGTTTTTCCAACTCAACCATATCAGTCTTGTGCGGGAAGAAAACTCCTCAAATCTCAAACAGCAATGCTCTCTCCTTCTCAGCGTAGCCCTCAGCTTCTTTCAAAGCAACCATTGAAGCTTTCATCTCACCCCTCTTCTTCGAAAAGACTTCATATTCTCGCATCCTTTTGCAAAATCGGGATACACCCTCTAGAAGCAAAGCAGCAAGGTTGCAAGCACCCATCATCATTTTCAAAATCATTAGTTCATCGTCCATAGACGAGCAAGAACCTCGAACAGTATGAGGAGCAAAATGGGTAAGAACATCCTCACAAATGGATAAAGACTTGAAGCTGTCACCAATTGTGACCATCCAATCAGGCACCTAAACCTCTTCTGGATCAACATTGGTGGAACCTTCACCACCCTTCCCGAAACCCTTCAAGCTCACAACCTTCTTACTCGTTGCCTTACCCTCCTTACCAATCACCAAGGGCAACTCCTTGACGTTTTTTTTTTATTTTCCCTCAACCCCAACTTCCGAGTCGTCCGAAGCCTCTATGTCATCACTTGGTTCCACTGGCTCAGAGGCCGATGGTAGTTCAGCTCCCTTCAACATACGTCGGGTTAAACAATGAATAGAAGCTTTGGAAGCACCGAACCTAGTAAAGCCTTCGACATTTGGAACGTTCACATAACCTGAACCCTCGAACCTGTGTTCAGGACCTTTGGCAATAGCATCTTGCGTGGGGGTAGCCTCAGCATCCCCAAACACTACATCAGAGGTATCATCACTCTTTATAAAGCAACAAGCGAAACATCATACCCTGATCATCCCTCATGAGCACAGGGTCACGATCTGGCTTGTCCCACAAGATGCTCACACCCATCAACACTAAAAGGTGTTCAGGAAAGGGACGAAACCTCGAAGGACATTTCCTAATGGCTTTTAACAACCAACTATCTAGTTAAGACTCAAATGGCTCAAGCTTGTTTAACACAGCATCAGGGTGCCTCCAAACAAGCTTGAAGGGAACAATGGACTCAGAAATCCAGAAAAATCGGTACTTCCAAGAACCAAAGGTAGTAACCATTGAGGAAATCAAATAAACATCAACTGGGGATGTCTCAAACGTGGATCGTCGTTCTTGGTCAACCGGAAGAAACATCAACGATGGGCCATACCCTATCACAAAACCTCAAAGTGTAAAGTCCCAGCAAGACCTTAAGGGTGTAACTAACCAAACGACACACGATAATACTCTAAAACATTCAAAACAAAGACCGAAAACGGATGGCGCAAGTTGGAAAACTCAGCAATAAAGAGCAATCAAACCAACGGGACACTAATCGATCGATTTGCCAAAACCCAGAGCCACCGGATTAAACTTTAGATCGATCCCCCATTCTTTACAAAAAGCCTCAACTTCCTCTTGAATGAGACAAGTTGAAGCCTTTAAGCCTTCAAGCCTTAAAGCCTTCAAGCCTTAAAACCTTGAAGCCTATCACATCTACTATCATTCCGAAATTCAAATCTCAAAACTCAAACGCCTTAAAGCCTCGTAGCCTTTAAGCAATAAAAAATAATGTGTAAAAGTCAGAAGCATTTGAGCTTACATCCCAAACACCTCTGACTTGTGGCGCTGATGACGGGGGTAGCCCAAATCTCAATAAAATGACTAATATACATAACAGCTTAAAAGGTTAAAAGGTTGAGAGGTTCAATACGCGCGAACTCATGTGAACAATAAAAGGGACAAGCACAGTGTCCGGTCACATCAACACTTAACGTGTGAACCATTTCTGCACAGACAGAACATGTGCACAGAGAACAACCTTTTATCCGCAGGTCTAAAGCCTCCAACCCCCAAACGGGTAACTCCTCCACTGTAGCCTTGGATCCATGGTCACGAGCTTCCTCTTATAGAATACATCTTATCTATAAGTACCAGCTCCAACAACCATATCAAGGACACCAGATCAGTTGGGCTAACACATACTCTCTGATCTTCTCTACTCTCTTGAGAACAAGTTTCATACTTGCTTCTCTTCTCCACTTCAAACAGCATTGCTTCGCTAACAACTTCATTCTGGCTTGAATTCCCTTCAAGCTGGAATCAAAAGCGATCAATAAACAAGTGATCCAACCCCACGTGCTACAAACGTGGGAGGACCCCACGACCTGCGTGAAGCTAATCGAAACCCTTGAACCCTTTTACCCGGAGATACCGCTACAGGCCTTGGTCTTGTATTTGTTGTATCAACAGTTACGGAGCTTCTCAAAGACGGAGTAGAAAGAAGCGGGACGAAGCTATTTAAGAAAGTCTATAATCTCATCATATATGTGGGTTTATGGACATTATGGATAAACAGGAATGATGTGATCTTCAGGCCAGTAACGAAAAGGGCAGCTAATCTCCTTGAAGAGGTTCAAGTTTTTGCGTTCGATTGGACAAATATTAGGGGCTGCAAAGTTGTAGTTAATTGGGAGCAATGGGGTGTTAACCCATTCCTAGCTGTAATGTAAGCACGCTGTGTAAGGGGTTTTGCTAGTTTCCCGCTAGCCCTTTGATATAATATTTATCATTGTTGCCGTTCAAAAAAATTGAGACTTTGTTAGTAGCTTCCTTATAAATTTCTAACGAACTAATGGTAACTAACCCATGTCTATTTAAATTATATATATATATATATATATATATATATATATATATATATATATATATATATATATATATATAGTGTGAGGTTCATTGGGGAACATTAAAAAAGTGGGGAACCGAGGAACACTCTTAAAAATTTAACTTAACATGTTAAAAATTAATTTTTTAAACATCTTTTTCTGCGCTTCTCCTTATATATACTTGTAGAAGCATTTTTAATAAAAAAAAATAAAAAACTAAAAATATTAAAAAAACAATTTAAAAAAGGCTAAAAATTGTTTTTTTTTTTTAGAAAATTTATTTTTTTACTCGACTAGTTTCTCCTCCTTTTTATAAAGAAAAGCGCTGAAAAATTTTAAAAAAATAAATATTTTTTACATGTTAAGTTAATTCTATAAGATATAACTGTTTTTTAAACATTTTTTTATATTTTTAGTTTTTGATTTTTTTTATCAAAAATGTTTCTACTTGTATTTATTTAAAAAAGCGCCGAAAAAAATTTAGAAAAGTATTTTTTTAACATGTTAAGTATAATTTTTAAGAGTGTTCCCCAGTTCCCCACTTTTTTAGTGTTCCCCAATGAACCCTCCCCTATATAGGGGAGGGTTCAAGTGAAAACTCCTTTTATCGCGAAAACTTGAAAACTAACTAAAAAAACCTAATAAACATACACAATTTTTTTATTAAAATTCGTTATTTTTTATATATAAACAAAACTTTTTTTTCAAAAAAATATAAATAAATTTTTTTAGTGCACATGTGCAGTACAAGTTTTTTTTTTTTGAAAAAAAGTTTTTTTCTATATAAAATGTAGCAAAAATTTGTAAAAAAATTATATTTGGTATGTTTTTTAGGCTTTTTAAATCAGTTTTTTTTTTCATAATAATCTATTTTGTATTTGGATATTGGAACAACTGTTATTTTAACTCTTTATGGTATTTTGAGTTATGTTCCATTTTGTTTAAATCCGTGAATAAGTTACTTATTCTAAATGTCCGTAGTCGATCATACTTGTGGGAACAAATATGAATGTAAGACTATTATGAACTTGGATTGGTGGATATTCATTAGGTGTGAATATAGAGCAAGGTGTTGCTGCCAAAGTTCATATATATTTGTGGGATACAAATATTGAACTGACTCGCTCTCAAATTTTACTGCATGGAATCATTTGTGATTGATCATAAGTAAATTTGAGTAAAGGAGAATATCATAGTATCCTATGACCTGAGATACATATTGGGTCTTGATATTCACCAAATATTACGCCTTGACTTATTTCTTCCCTGTCAGTAATATGACAGTACATAAGGCTAAGCTCAGGTGTGGTACAAGGTGATTGTGAGAGACGTATGTAGTCAAGAAGGGATTTTTTCCTCTTATTCGTTGAGAGTAAGATGTTTAAGGTCTGCTAAAGTTAAATCAACAGAGAGTGATCACTCTATGTCTCTGGATTTAACATGACATCTATAACGAAAGGATAAATGATAGATTCACCTAAATCACGCTCAAGTAAGGGACTTGAAGGGGGTGATGTTATTGAATGGGACATATAGTCATACATATTAGGGGTAGTAAACTATAGTTAGGTGGTCTTTACTACTTGCATCAATCTTCTACGTATCTTGTGCAAGTGGGAGATTGTTGGACTCTGTATGCCCAAGACATATATTAAATTGATGTGGCTGGTACGTTATGATCCAAGTCGAGTCATACCCAAATACAAGCTAGACAAACACTTATAATATTTATTTATGATATAATCAAACAAATAAATATTAACACTTATAATATTTAGAAATCGGTTTTCTAAATAATTGCACTTGACAAACTAATAAATTATATGGATAATTTATTTTGAGATAATATTTTATTTTGTTATTTAATGGGTTAAATAACATAATAAAAGTAGTGTAAGTCTTATAAGACATGATGTTATATTTTATAAAAAGTTATAAAATATATATAAGACTTAACATTTATTAAAAGAAATTTTGAATTTTTTATAAAATATAAAGGTGGGCCGCCCCCCTTTGTCTTCCCAAGAGAGCCTCTTTTGGTACAATGAGAAACCATGCATTTACATGTGTTAGTGGGAACTTGATTGGGGTATGGTGGGGCTTGGGTTGGGCTTGGGTTGGGGCATTTGTTAACACGTGGAATGGGAGCCCCCCCACCGTCTGGTTACGTGTCCGCGGGGTATGGCGGGGCGTGGGTTGGGCTTGGGTTTGGTGCACCGCGTGGCAGAATATTAAAAAAAATTACAAAAAATTTATAAAAAATCACACAACATTTATAAAAAAACCTACAACTTCATTAAATTTTAAAAATTACATAATCCTAAAAAATACATAATTTCTAAAAATTACAAAATAACAAACCTAGAGCATTAAATAAATTTCAAAAAGGTCGATCTTGTCGAACGTGTTTCGCTCCTTGCCTCGAAACTCTATGTTCGCCACCGCCACCCGGTCCTCGTGGCTTAACTCGCCGCTCGGAACGGCTTCGTAGTAAGCCTTGAAACGCTCGAGCTTGGGCCGTAGCTCGCGCCATTTATGTTGGCACGCGTTGAGGTTGTGGCGGTCGTTACCGACGTTATGTCGGTAGGCTGCGAATGCTTCCGGCCAATATTTTGTTTGGCCCGGTGGCCGCCCCTTCATAGCGTCAACGACGCTTGTGACGAGAGCCAATTCTTCTTCATGGGTCCAGGATGCCATAGCGGGTTCGTGGGATGTTGGGGTTGGGGTGACCAGTTGGGGTAGCGGGTTCGTGGGATGTTTGGGATGGACCACATGGTTGGGGTTTGAGGTTATTTATAGGGGATGTTGGGGTTGGGGTGACCGTTTGGCCAAGCCAAACGGTTTGAATTTAAAATTCAAACTTTTCAAATGGCCCGCTATAACATGGCGGGGTCAGTGAATAGGAGGCCGCCAGCTAGGATGTCAAGACCGCCACATGCCCGGCTTGAAACCCAAGTCCCAAGGGCCACGCCTCAACCCAAGCCCACCCGGGGTGGTGGCTTGGGCGTTTTCCCCCAACCCACGCCCAAACCCCGCCCCATACCCCATAGTCTAAGGGCGTTATCGTAACAAACAACTTTTGGAAAAAAAAATATCTCCTATATTATCGTTCCTGATTCATTTTTGTGTCAATTAATTATTTTTAAGTTTATTTTATGTGTCAATTAATTATTTTTAAGCTTACTTTATTTTTCTTTGAACATTGAGTCGGTTATAAAGAAAACTATTATAAAAAGCGAAAGATACAATACTTACATATATGTAAATATATGTTTATAGTAGTTTACACATATGAAGTAACTAGGTTATATATAACCCCGTGTATTACACGGGTTGAATAAATGAATCTTATATATCAAATAATAAAACATTATATTTTTAAAAGCCTCTTTTATTGCACGGGTTGAAGAAATGTAATTTTATATATTAAATAATAAAATAAGTTATATCTATAAGAACCATATGTAATGTACGGGTTGAATAAATGTAATATTATATACCAAATAATAAAAAGATTATATCTTTAAAACAAATGTATTACACGGGTTGAATAAATATAATATTGTTTACCAAATAATAAAAAAGATATACTTTTAAAAACCCCCGTGTATTACATGGGTTGAATAAATATGATTTTATATACCAAATAATAAAAAATATATATTTAAAAAACTAACGGATTTTTTTATATTTAAAGTAGGATAAGATTGAATATTAATCTGAACTAACGGATTTTTTTTATATTTAAAGTAGGATAAGATTGAATATTAATTTTTATTTATTTAGTTAATATAAGATTGAAAATCATATGATTGAATAGGTGGGAGGTTGTATTATGATAAATCGGTTAACCGTACTGAATGATAAAGATAATAGTGATTGTTGAACAAATTAATTAATCGAATTTAACAGAAACATTTGTGATGTTAGGTGGATTTTTTTTAATTATTTGAAAGTTAATATCAACTTTTGAATTCGTATGAATTCTTATTAGATTTGATTAAATATTATTGATAATAAAAATTTGTATTAGATTAGATTTAAGATTTGATTAAATATTATTAATAATAAAAGTTTGTATTAATTTAGATTAAATATTATTATTATTAGTAGTATTATTAATAATTTTAATCAATTAAATGAGAGAATGACTAGTGTCCCACAACAGGATTCTTTTATTATATAGTATAGATTTACATAACGTGTAACTTAAAAAAAACATATTACTCGATAAAAAACGTAAAATTTGTCAACAAATACAATATAACCTCTTTTAAGTAATGTATTACATATATGACCATCATATGTAGGGCTGTCAATTTTACACGAATACACGACACGAACCTACACGAAGTTAACAGATATCGTGTATGGCCTTAACAGGTATTGTGTACCAAACAGGTAGACACGAGATTACCTGTTAATTTTCGTGTATAAACATGTTAAATACCTGTTTACCTGTTAATACCCATTAGTACACGATAAGAAATTAAATTAAATAAAACTCATCAGCCATGTACGTGTGGGTTCCTTAATTCCTTTCTATTTTCATTCCTCATTCAATTCAAAAAAATAAAACCCTAAACTCCCTCTGTAACTCTTAGATATCATGTCGTGTTCGTGTTTCTGTTCGTGTTAACAGGTATTAACAGGTAATTTTCGTTTATAACAGTCGAACAGTCGTGTTAGCAGGTATTAACAGGTAATTTTCGTGTATATCCTGTCGTGTTCATGTTTGAAAAAAAGGACACGATAAGTTATCGTGTTGTGTTCGTGTATGAGATTTCGTGTATCGTGTCTTATCGTGTCGTGTCTTATCTTGTACGGGTATACACGATATGCCAGCCCTAATCATATGTTAAAAAAAAACAATTTTAGATATATGTAAATATGTGGAATACACATATGTAACTTAAAACAACATATATGTAAATATGTGGTATGGGGAAGGTTCATTTGAGAAAAAAATTTAATGTGAGAAAAAAAAGAAGAAATGACATATTAGTAAAATACTATTTCATTTATAACTCATATCATTAATTTTTTCCTCTTTAATTAATTAGTCAACCAATCATTAATTATCCTACATATAATTTACAAAACCTACACATAGGGGTGTGCAGAATTCGTTTCGAATTCGAAAAATTCAAAATTCGTTTAAATTCGATTCGATTATCAAGAATTCGTTTCGATTATAAGAATTCGAATTCGATTCAATTCGAGTCAAGTAAATCGAATACGAATCGAATACGAATTTATGATTTCAAATTCGATTCGATTCGAAATTCGAATAAAAATTATACATTTTATTTATTATTTTTATATATAATACATATATAACTTTTATTAGGCTATACTATAAATTATGTTCAATTTTTTTTCCAAGTATTAAATTTAAAATTACCCATTACCAAACCCACTACATGGCCCATAACTAAAACCTAAGTAACAAATTTATCAATAGATTTCCAAGCGTAAAAATATTAACTTGTAATGTGGAGTGATTATTCCCGACTTCTCGTTTTGAATTTTAGACTTATGGTACTTTATTTGGAACTTTTTAATATGATATCGTGCTTTATGGCTGCTTTAAAATTTATGTTTCATTTTGAAAGTTTTTTTACATGTTTTTAAAGAATCTGAATTAAATCGAATTTATTCGAAATCGATTCGAAATCGAATTTATTCGAATTCGATTCGAATTCGAATTTTTAATCGAATACGAATTGGGTTTTTTATTCGAATACGAATTCGAATCGAATTTGGTAGGTTTTAATCGAATACGAATTCAAGGAAAAATAAAAATTATTCGAACAATTCGAAACTTCGATATTCGATTCGATGAACACCCCTACCTACACATATCAAAAAATTTCTACATATACCCTACACATTATAGAATTTTATCCTACATGATCGAAATTTATCCTACACACCTCAAAATATATCCTACACAACTCGTAATTTATCCTACACAACTGATAATTTGTTCTACACTTTAAATTAAGTTGTTGTTTTTTTAATTTGGAAAAAGTATATATTTTGAAAAGGAGTTGCAAATTTAATTTAGTTAGTTATTAAAGTGGAAGAATACAAATTAATGATTTATGTAAGTTTACCAATATACCCTTATATTAAAATTAAATGTAAATATTAAATGAAATAAAATAAACTATTCTTATTGGTTGAAACTTCTTCTTTATTATTCTTACAAAAAAATTCTTCTCAATTGAACCCTCCACTATGTGATATACACATATGTAACTTAAAAAAACAGATAACTTTATTAAAGAAAAATAAAAAGTGTAAAGCACCACAAACAATGCAAAGTTAGTGTAAAAATCTGAACTACAAACAAAAAATTTGAATGTACATTCATGATATCTTATGAGCTTTGTAATGTATAAATATACAACACCATTATTTTTTCTTCGATAGTATGGTACATGTGTAAGTTTTTTATAAAAGTGATAATTAGTAGGATGAAACCAATCAAATTATTTTGTTTTTTTTTTCCTTCTTCAAATCTAGATCTAAAACTAAATTAGAAAGGAGATAATTTAGGAAGTAATGGATAATATCAACTCGTCAAATTAGAGATATTTAAGGAGATTTTAAATCAAAGGATATATTCGAATACTCAAAATTACGTTGATACCCTTTGTTAAGAAAATAAAAAGGAAATTAAATTAAACTAAATGATTGGTTGTAAACAGTTCTGTAAGTTCTGAAATAATAAATGGTTCTGAAATGAACTTTTTTTGCAGAACTTTCAGAACTAAATACAAACGTTAGATCATTTGATCAATGGTTTGAAATTATAATGGCATTATTGTAATAAATAGAATTTTGAGACACATTTTAATAAATTATAAAGGGCATATTTGGAAGATTCAAAAAGTCATTTCCTATTTTTTCTCCATATTTTGTTCTCTATCACCCACAGATGAAAAAATGGGATCGAAAAACACACCTATTATTTCTCCGATGAAACTACAACATATATTATTGTCACAGTGTATCTAAATTCTATCTTCGGTAGCAAAAATTATTCATGGATTAAAAACGCAATCTCAAAATGGAAGTCTAAATGATAAGAAAGTCTACAATATTTTAGTTTTGATTTTTATTTTTCAAAATGAATTGTAGTGTTCCGATTAGTTTTGCTTTTCATTTTCATTCTACAGTACAAAAGTTAGTTTCAAAAAGGATTTCAATCCATTTTGTTTCTTTCATTAAAGTAATTAATTGGGTGGGTCTAGTGAATATAGATCCAGTAAGTTATAAATATTAATTTTGAAGTTTTATTTAGAATTTCATTTTATTTTGGTAGCTATGCATAGAAAAATTATTACATATATGTAATAGTGTGGTTACATATGTGTAAATAGTTCACTTATAGATACATGTAACATTTACATATATGTAAACAGTTAATTTACATATATGTAATAGACGACCAACTTGAAGATTTACGTGTATTTAAATATACGATTAGTTTAAAAACTTGATAATTGATATGAAGATTATATATGTAAATTGACACTCACTTTGAAAAATGGAGGATTAGTATGAAGTCTTATGTAAATAGATGGTAAACTTAAAAAATATGATTGCTATAAAGATTTTCATGTATGTAAATAGAAGTTAGTCTTTGAAGATATTTATAATAAGTTTGAAGATTTACATATGTTAATATACTGTAATTATATAGGACACTTGCACATATATAATTTGGTTAATTATACATGTTAAAAATAAAGAATTACATATAATTAATTGGATGGATCGTATGTAAAATGCAAATTACAAACATGCAAACTGTGGATCACATATATGTATAAAATAATAGAAAAGAGTTACACATGTTGTAAATAATAGAACAGGATATTCTAACCAAAATAATAGAAAAGAGTTACCCTGATTTACATTTTCTATTAAATGATTTAATAAAAAAATGGAAGATTTGATTAAATTGACTTTTCAAAATAAACTATTAATAATTTGTTATTGTACGTTTGAAATTGAGAAAAATAAGGAGATTTAAAAATATATGATAATTGGGATATTCATATTTACTTTTTTACCCTTTACTAAAGAATAAAAGAAAATTTAAATAAAATGAATAATAGAAAAATTAAATAAAATGATTGGCTACAAAAAGTTCTATAAGTTCTGCAAATATATAGAGAACTGCAATGATCCTAACCCTATATATAGCCTTTGTTCTGATACCAATATATTAGAGAGGGTGGTGATGATAATGAATAATAAAAATAACAGAAAAGGGGAAACTTACTATGATGGAGATATGTACAGCGGATGATGATGGATGAGAGTATGCACAGCGAAGTAGAAGGTTGCAGAAGAAAAGGGGGTTTTTTTTTATGTGTTGTTGGAATATAATATGAAGATCTGGAGAAAATTTGAGATATTAAGGGAGTTGGAGCTAAAGAGATGTGGAGAGAGTTTTAATGTGCCATTGAAGTAGTAATTCTATTACTGGTAATGGTTCTTGATATCTTACAACGATTTACAAAGCCTCTATATATAGGCAAAAACAAAGCATCTATACTACACAAAAGTAAAAAAGCCTAGCCTAGAAAGCAAAATAAACGAATTATTAAAAAAAAACTAGATTCCAAAATTAAGTTTGAAAATTGTTGCCCACTGTCGACCACTTTCTGTGAATTAATTCAGCTTTAAAACGTCATTGCTTTCGTCATATTTTTGTCTTGTGTCTTCTGTCGTCATCTCTTACGTCATCTTCTAGAAGTCTCTGTGTGTGATGTCTATTGACTGTGGACTCGAACAATCTTCGTGATCACAATCTTCATCTTCTAGGTTTATGATGTGCTGTAGCTGTAGAGTGTCAATGTCGTTTATGGTTAGATAATAATAAATATTTAGATTTAACAGCATTAGTAGATACATGAGCTACAAAAAGTTTAATTTCACATAGCTTAGCACCTATAGAATATCATAAAAAATTATCATATGAATTAAGTACAAGAACAGTAGAAGACAGATTAATCCCTATTACACATTGTTTAGAACCAGTAGGAATACAATTCTTAGACTTTGCAAACAATTACAGTATAAAATATGAAATGCCACAAATAAATATTAATCCACCAAATATAAAATCAAAAAGATTTTGTAATGGGACTAAATTTCATATTAGGATTAAATGGTGCAGTTACAATTACAAGGAATTTTATAACATTAAGTAAACAATTATATACAATACCAACTCTTAGAGAGATATATATATATATATAGGGTAAGGTTATTGTAAAAAAGACCAAAAGTGTGAGAAAGGTAAGAAAGAATCTCAGCCATTAGATCTAAATTAATTGAAAAGGGTACACAAGTAATTTTATCATTAATTCAATTAATTAAAAACTTCCCATAACCGCCACCTTAATTATAGGAAGTATATAACACCATTCAGCAAGTATATAACACAATTCAGCATTCAGCAAGTATATAACACCATTCAGCAAGTATATAACACCATTCAGTAAGTATATAAACCATTCAGCAAGTATATAACACCATTCAGCAAGTATATAACACCATTCATTGACTAAACATCTGATCAAAACATTTTTTTCTCAATATAAGTATAGCAATATGGTACTCATATTAAAGATAAAAAAACGCTCGTTATTATGGTGTAATTTTTTGAAAAAAAAGTTACGTATAAAAAGTTATTGACATTTAAAAAAAGACGGGGGAAGTTACATGTGCATTACCTAATTTCTACTGGGTTTAAAAGACTATATTGCCCCTAGATATTTCAAATCAGTCCAAATTAATGAAAATATTTTACAATTTGGTCCCTATTGATCTCAACCATTAGATAAAGATCTAATGGCTGAGATTCTTTCTTACCCTTCTCACACTTTAGGCATTTTTTACAGGATCCTCTACACACACACACACACACACACATATATATATAGGGGAATGCTAAAATGAGAACCACCTCGAGTTGTAAGAACCGTGAGAACTACACCGTAGGGGGCGAGGTGGACCAATTTTTTTTTTCATAAACGTAGATGCATGTATTATAACAACATTTGTAAAAAAAAAAATTCAAATTTTTTTTTTCGTGTGTGTAGTTTTGAGCACCACAAGTTTGTGTTTACGGGTACCGTAAATTTAACCGGAAAATTTACGGTACCCGTAAACACAAACTTGTGGTGCTCAAAACTACACACACGACATTTTTAAATTTTTTTTTTTTACAAATGTTGTTATAATACATGCATCTACGGTTATGAAAAAAGCATTTGGTCCACCTCGCCCCGGATCAAGTAGTTCTCACGGTTCTTACAACTCGATGTGGTTCTCATTTTAGCGGACACTTATATATATATATATATATGTGGTTCTCATTCTAGCGGCTCCCTATATATATAGGGGATCGCTAGAATGAGAACCACCACGAGTTATGAGAACCACGAGAACCGCGCCCCGCGGGTGGCCGTCGGCGACGAAATTTTTTTTACACCTAGATCCGTATATTTTAGCGGGGGGTTTAAATTTTCGGTTCAAACGGCGCGCCCGAGGGGGTAGTTTTTTACGCCCAAAGTTTGGGTTTTTTTAATTTTTTTTTTTTTTACCAAACTTTGGGCGTAAAAAACTACCCCCTCGGGCGCGCCGTTTGAACCGAAAATTTAAACCCCCCGCTAAAATATACGGATCTAGGTGTAAAAAAAATTTCGTCGCCGACGGCCACCCGCGGGGCGCGGTTCTCGTGGTTCTCATAACTCGTGGTGGTTCTCATTCTAGCGGCTCCATATATATATATATATATATATATATATATATATATATAGGGTTGAGTTCATTTCAGAACTCTAAATAACTACAGAACTTTCAGAACTCCTAATAAACAATCATTTTATATATAAGTTTTTGTATTTTGCATCTTTTTATCATCTATTATATGTATTTCTTTGATTACATACATGTTAAAAGTAGTTTACATATGTTTAATTGCCAAAATTATATATATGTGTCATAACTAATTGCATATATGTAAAAAAAAAACTAGTTTACATATGTGTAATTATAAAATTACATATAAAAAATGATAAAATTACTCTTAATATGTATGTAATCGTAAAAATACACATAATAAATGATAAAATTATCCTAAACATAAAAATATATAAATAAAAAGATTGTTTATTAGGAGTTCTTCGAGTCATGTAAATATTTATGGTTCTGAAATGATCCTGACCCTATATATATATATATATATATATATATATATATATATATATATATAACCAAAACCAAACAAAATAATATAAGTTCCGCATTATATATCCGAACACTTTGGTTCGGTTTACTTTGCAGGTCGGGTTTTAGGGATCCGCTTTTGACGAATGTTACAATGAGAACCATGAGAACTCATACTTCCCGCGCGAGTTCGGACACCATTTGTTACATAAACGTAGATAAAAATGTTATAAACACATCTATAAAAAATAAACAAAAAAAATTGTCGAGTCGATAGTTACGCCTGATCTGAAAAATTGTTTACGGGAATGTAATTTTTTTACATCACCAATAAATTTTTTTACACCTGATGTAAATTTTTTTTACATGACCGATAATCATCTACCAAACGATGTCTTAGGTTCTATCTTTGCGCCAACAGTTTCTTAATTTTCAATCATTTTTTCAGAACTGGACTTGGACTGGAAGTTGAACCGGTCTTCTTGACGATTTACTAGTCGGATCGGTTGGACCAGTTGTAAGAATCAGATGATGTCGTAAGTATTATAATAATTAATAGGGTAAACGCTTAGGAACCATTAGGTCCTGGTTTCGATTCCCACAAGAGGGTTTGCTGGTTCAACTTTGGTTCAATGCAACCCGGTCGAATACCATGACTGGGACTAGTCCAACCTCTGATTTCCGGTCTAATCAGCCAATCCAGTAAGGATTTCAAAACATTGCTTTTAATTTTCTTTCTCTTATTTAGGACTTAACTCACACGAGAAAGTTTAGGTGCCATGAGGTCTTGAATTTTCCACATGGGGGTTTTCTCAGATTTATTAATTTATTGCTGAATTGGTGTATAGGCATTATAGCCTAGTCGAGATGGTTATGATCGGATGATCCTATTTGTGGCACGATAATACTCCAGTGATTCATCAGTTATCCAAATTTACCATTAAAAATAAGAGAGATTATGTTACACGTGAATTTGTTCACATTTTAGCATTGGGTAGATAAGACAAAATTAAATTATTGAGGTGATAAAGTATGATCCATAAATAAATTAGTATTAGATAAAATATTTAACCTCAAAATTCTAAATCTGTATTGTAAACCTTATCTTGATAAGCATGATGATTGCATACTCCCACCTACCACAAAATAAAAACAACAAAAAACTATTTTAACTTTCTAATTATAAGCAAACGAAAACTTATATTCAAAATGAGTTTTATAGTTCGTTCAATGATGTGCCATCAAATGACGTTGAAGTTATTACAAATTCCGGTGTATAAATCTTGTACTCATTAATATAGATGTTGTAAGCTTAGGGCAGGGGAGAGGGGCACTTGTCTAACATACTATTTATTAAAAACTCTGGTGTATACCCGGGGTTGTTTCAGGTACAAACCATATTTATCATATAAACCGTAAGAACAGATCCTAACACTTAAAAAAGTTAAATTAGCACATAATAAAACAATACATACATAAAAGTAACACTTTTGAATTATATTAGCACATGAAAATTAATCAAGATAATTGATTTTAACACATATATGAAATGATATCAGCACTTCTCTTTATGAGCACATTGAAAACAAAAGAAAGATTCAAATAAAGAATTAATTGCTTGTTAGCATAATTATAAGGAATTCAAGATAATTGATATTATTTAGGTTATCATTTTACCATTTCTCTATAATTTGTTAGATGTCACATGACACATTTTAAATGGTTCTTACAGTTTATATACGGAATGTGGTTTGTATTTGATTGTACTCCGGTGTATACCCTAACCCCACCAATCTAGTTAATAACTATAATGTGATATACTATTAATTATAAATTTCGGTGTATACCCTAACCCCTACCAATCTAGTTAATAACTATAATGTGATGAATTTGTTCTTGTTATTCAAAGTGTAAAGAAACATAAATAACAAATACATAAATCTAATCAGGTTTTTTTTTTTTTTTTTTTTTTTTGTTATTTTTTTGAAGTATTTGATTTATTCATTTAGTCAATATATTTTTGCTTAAGATGTTTTTAACAATTTTTTTGGAACGGTGACTTTTTTGTATTAGGGTACCACACTTCCCAAATTGGATAGCTTTGTTGCACCACTTTTGCCAAACTATGTTGTCTTAACCGAGCGCATATTGACTTAAGAGTTTGTCTTGAACGTCCCCGAAAAATCATACCCCTGGCTGCCCTTTAGACTGGAGGGTATGGAGAGCTTCATCCCCAAGGGATGGGCCGCCACGTCATCGCCACGTAAGCGGAGCTTGAAGGGGATGGACCTAGGGGTGGGGGATGAGCCCCTTTATGTATATATATGTATGTATAGGTATATGTGAGAGAAGGAGCCCCGTCGTGAGCGTCGAGTGGGAGCCGGTTGGGACTAGCCGGGCCGAGGGGGGCGGTGTGGTGGACCGGCGCCGGGCCAGGCCTAAACCGGCCCCCATACCTTCCAGTCTTAGGATTCTTACATAGAAAAAACGGCAACATTTTTTTTATAATTTAATAAGCTGAAACGAAACACGCACTTCAAATTAAATATGTTTTATACATTAGTTGACTATATTAATGGTAAGAACTCTACCTACTCCCCTCATGGTAAGAACTCTACCTACTCCCCTCGTTTGTAAACAAATTACCCCAAATCGGAATGCATGTGTCAAGTCGTTGTGCTGCTTGCTGCTGCCCTTTGCGTTTCGCAGGGGTTGAGGTAGGTTTTTGTACAAATCAAAATTTGTCTAAAAAACTTAAAATGATGAGAACAGATCGATCTACTCATGCATACATGATCAGCATTTACAGTTAAGATCTAGTTTATTACTTAACTAGCGTAAATCACCCACGCGTTGTTTAAACCAGGGCCAGCCCTGAGAATTCAAGGGTCCTGTCCGAGCTCGAAAAAATGTGTTGTGCCCCTTAAACCTTAACGAAATATATAATATAGACTATTTTTATACAATGATTAAAGTTATAGCAACAAACAATTCAATTACCAAAAGTGCAAAATCCCCTAATATCTAACAAAATTTCTAACAAATTAACACTTAAATAAAATGATAAGAATCAAATAAAATCGTAGAGTACAATAATAAGAAATCTAACTAAATAAATAAACTAATAAAGTAGAAGCTAAATTAAAAATTTATTTTCAAATTCTTTTAACATTTACTCTAAACTGTTGAATGTTACAACGTTGGAGAATGGGGCCATCTTAAGTTATGTTCTGAACAAATCGAATGGTATAGGTAACATATAAAAATAATAAACTAAACACATTAACTATGGGCCAAACTTTCATAAAAAGCCCAAATCAATAAAATAAAACAAGCTTGAGTTTTGTACGTCTTCTTCTTCCCTTTCTGAAAAGTAACCACCGGTGACCTGCAGTCCAGCGCTTCGTACTATCATCGTCGGCTGTCCGATTTTTTTTTCAGATCGCTCTTTCATCAACATTTTTCTTCATTTAAACGATTTTCAGGGGATCAAACTGTTCGATGGCGACTACGGCAGATACCCTGTAAACATAAGATGTGCCCCTCGGAATTATGGGCCCTGGCCGGTGGTCCTCCCCGCCCACCCTCAGGGCCGCCCCTGGTTTAAACTATAATTTATACAAAAACGTAGATAAAAATAACACGTCACACGCACTTTTGCATATTGAAACGTAGAAAAACAAGACGAGCCGATGTATTCAGATATTACGATCGTAATTTTAAAAATCATAATTTAAAATCATGTGAAACTATGATAACCTAACCAAATTTATTATGAAAAGGTATACCTAAAAGAAAAAACAAAATAAGAACTTTTCAAAAGGAAAGATATGTTTTTGTGGGTTAAGTTATTCTACAAAGACTTCTAATTGTAAATAGGGTGGGAATCAAATAGGAAGTTTGTTTTGGCTAGGAAGTATAGGAAGCAATCTTAGCCGTTCATCTGCTTTTTTAAAATTTTGGACGCGTGGGCTTTTTCGTCATTTTACATTATCATATCTTCGTTCTAATACGATTATAGATTCTGTTACCTCTCTTCTTAGTTCATCAATTTCATAACAGAATTGAAGATTCTATAACCCTAAATCGCAATCGATCGCAAATTCACCTTATTTCAAGCAATAATCTTGTTTCGTTCGTCAATTCAATTACCTCAACGTCTTCTTCAGACTCTGTTGGTAAGTTTAGCTTCAATTTTGAGTAACTTTTTGTTATTTTTTCTGAAATTCATTGTTTTACGTTTTATAATTCGTCTTTCTGTTATTAATATTTGATTTTTCATAAGTTTAATTGTTATTGTTGTATAATTTAACATAATTTGTTCGTTTTGTTTCTTCATCACTTATTGCGTTTTAGTGAAGAGTTGCGTTTTATGATTTGATTCACATTATATGCATACAAACTTTAAATTTAAGATTGATGTAATATAAAGCAATAACTGTCATTGTTGTACAATTTTAGAGTTTTGTTCGTTTCATACATTGTTTTATTTGTTCATCATTTGATGCGTTTTACTGAACGTATTGCGTTTTATGCTTTTATCCATATTAGTTAATATACAAACTTTAAAGGTCTGTATTTTTAAATTTTTATTAACATATTTTGAGATTTAACACTAAAAACATTATTATATAAGAGGTATTGCATTTTATAGTTATTTGTTAATTGTTTCAGATCACATTTCCAAGTGGGAGGAACGTGTATGCTTAAACAGTGGAAGAAAGTTTTTCAAACCTAAAGTCAGTGGATCCATTACACCTGCTGTTGGAATGTTTTTTAAATCATTTGATGAGGCTTTTGCGTTTTATCAGAGATATGCACTTGCTGCAGGTTTTTCTGCAAGAAAAAATACTTCTTGGAAAAGTGGTGATTTAGTGAAAATAAGATATATTGTATGCTCAAAAGAAGGATTTCATGTTAGCAAAGCAATAGATTCTTCTTCAGTTAATGAAAATAGTAAAAAGATTGTTAGACGTAATAGAGGTTCAAAAAGAGTTGGATGCAATGCTCATGTGAAATTAATATTAGAGAACAATAATATGTTTAAAATCTACTACTTTGAAGAAGAACATAATCATATCTTTGTTGAAGATGAAGATATTCATTTCTTGCCTGCTGCCAGAAGTATTGATTATGTTAAAGAAAGTTTTATATCTGGATTGTCTGCAATCAATATTGGACCTGTTAAAGCATTCAGTATTATGAAAACAATGTATGGTGGTTTTGGTGAAGTTGGTGATAGTAAAGTTGATTGTAAGAACTATAGAAGAGATTTGAATCTTTACATAGGAGAGTATGATGCAGAAATGGTAGTTAGGCGTCTTATTAGAAAGAAAGAATGTTCTCCTGGTTTCACATGTGATTATGTTATTGGTGAAGATAGAAGATTGAAAGGACTTTTCTAGGCTGATGAGCAATCAAAAACAAATTATACAGTGTTTGGTGACATAGTTGGTTTTGATGCTACTTATAAATCAAACAAGTAAGTTTTTTTCATTTATTGCGTTATATATTCTATTGCGTTATATATTCCTGTTCTATTTTTTCTAATGCTTTATTAATTTGTTTAATGTAGATATGATTTGGTTTTTGTACCATTTACTGGGATTGATAATCATTTTAGGAATGTCACATTTGGTGGTGCATTACTTGGTTTTGAGACTGCAGATTCTTATAGATGGCTTTTAAGGTGCTTTGTTAATGCTTTTGGAAATGAGCCTAAAGTTGTTGTTACTGATCAAGATGCTGCAATGAAGAGAGCTATTAAGGATGTACTTTCAAGAAGTAGGCATAGGTTATGTATGTGGCATATATGGGAGAAATTGAAGACAAAGGTATTATACTGCGTTTTATGAAATAATAAACTACAATTTTTATATAGGTTTATTATTGCGTTTTATGTATTATACAATAAGATCCCCAAACATTTTTATCAATATAATTGCTTTTTAATATAACAAAACAATTGCGTTTTACCATTAATGCATTATGTGTATCGTTTTCATTATATTGCGTTTTAAATTATTGCGTTTTATGTTTAATAATTTTATTACTTTTTATACAGGTTGGTCCTGTTTTGTCATCAAACATTGATTTTAATACAAGAATGACTCATGTTGTTTGGAATGATACTATTATTCCAAAAGATTTTGAAACTGAGTGGCATTCAATAATGTCTACTTTTGGATTGAAAAATCATGAGTGGTTAAAAGATATGTACGATCTTCGATTTGATTGGATTCCCGCTTATTACCATGGAGAGAATTTGGCTGGTCTTATGCGTACTACGTCTAGATGTGAAAGCGAGAATTACTTCTTTGGTCAGATTTGCAATCCAAGATGTACACTTGTTGAATTTTTCACTCATTTTGAGACTGTAATGGATTTTCAAAGGCATGAGCATAGGAGGAATGATCATGATACAAGGTATATTCAGTCTAAGACCTGGAGTGACTTTGTATTGGAGAAACAAGCATCAGAAATATATACCAAAACAATTTTTAAAGATATTCAGATTGAAATTGATGCTGCCATTACAAAGTGTATGTCAAAGTCTCATGATACTGTGGGTGATGTTCAATATTATGAAATAAAGGATTTCAAACAGCCATGCACATCTTTATTTAAGGTAATTTTTTAAATTTATATTGTTTTAAACATCTATTGCGTTTTATTTTTTCCATCATTTGTTGCGTTTTATCATTATATGATCATATACTTAATTTATGTATTATATTTATTATTCATTGCGTTTTATATTACATTTCACTAATTTTATATAGCTTTTTAATTTTATTTACAGGTTCAATACAGCAAACAAGAAGATGGTTTAAGTATAAGTTGTACTTGCAAACGGTTTGAACAATTTGGTATATTGTGCCGCCATATATTTTATGTTCTACGGTATGATGATATAACTGAGTTTCCTAGAAGATATGTTCTTAGAAGATGGATGAGAGATGTTGTTTCAAATGGATCAAATCATTGCAATATTCGGTTTGATGAAATTGGTAGGAATAGTGAAATTGATAAAGTTTTTAGAGAAATCGTTGTTGCAAATGAGTATGTGGTTAATAGGTTGGTTGGGGATTTAGATGAGCTGTGTCGTTACAGAGATCATATTAAAAGTTATATTGATAAAGCGGATGAGGTTATGGTTACTGCGCCGCCTCCTAGTCGCAAAGAAAGATTTGTTGATATTGGAGGGAACTTAGAAAAGTCAGATTCTATGATTCGTGTCCCGATCAAAATAAGGACCAAAGGATGCGGTGTATAAAAAAGGATCAAGTCTAATCGTGAGATTGCAATTTAGAAATCATCAAAGATCCAGAAATCGTGCCGTGTATGTGGTGGAAAAGGACATAACAGTCGCACATGTAAAGATAAGGTTTCTTCTAATGCTATAGGTTCTAGCAATACAATGTAAGTATGTATACAAATTCTTTCAAATTATGATATTAATAAGAAAGAAAAAAAATTTGTCATCGCGTTTTATGATGTATATGTTTCAGCTCGTTTTGTTATTGCGTTTTGTGATATCCTCCATAAATATCATCTTTTTTTGGTTAATTGCGTTTTATGATAACAACAGTATATTGTTATTGCGTTTTATACATAGAACAATATACTGTAAATGGAATTTTTTGATTAATGCGTTTTATTATAACACAGATCAAACTAAACATGAAATGCAAGTGGATATCATTAACATTGTGTTATATAGATGATGATAGTTAAAAACAAAGATGATGTTTACAAACCACAAAATTAAATAAAAATTACTAGCAAGATCAGCATCATGGATCAAAGTTTGTTTCTTCTTCAGATGAGAACCTTAAGCTTCCATTAGGGATTTCCTCATCACTTTCAGATTCAGTCCAAAGTTCAAACTGTGAGACTACTGCCTTTTGAAGCTTCTCTGCAAATTTGCTAGCAGAGTTGTTGATGATTGGTATTTCAGATAATTGCTTCAAAAATTTTATATCCTCACTTGAAGATATGTCCTTTGGGTCATTTATCTCCACATCACCATCGTCCCACGTAACTGAAACTTTGAAAGTTTCCTCAATGAACTCCCAAGATGTAACTTGGGCTTCTTCAGTTGCAGTTTGATTCAGATTTCCAAATCTTTTGTGTAGAATTCTGAATAGTGCGGCTGTCTGATTTGTGTAACAAGCAGGTGGTATACCTATTTCATTCATCCTTCTCAACACATTCTCATTGCAGTTTTGAAGAACAGAAGCAACGGAATGGTATCTTATTTTTTTCCATCAGGAAATTGAAGAACAAAATTCTCTCTTTTAACCCACCAAACTGATAGTTGTTGATTATCCATTTAGGGTTTTTGTGTGTATTTGTTGTTGGGTATTGGTGTATGAGGAATGTGAAAATAATTTAGGGTTTTTGTTCTTATATAATGGATGGTAGAGGGATTGGTATCAATTGTGTTAATAATAAAAATGATTGTATTTTAGTTTTTTATTTGAATTGATTGTTCAATCATACAGTATTTTATCAGGAATTCAAAAGGCTTTTTAAGGCTTTTTGTCTAATCAATTTCTTTGTCATTAAGCTATCAATTTTTTCTTTGTTTTATCAATTCCTCATTTATTATTATTATTTTATTTTATAACATTACGTTTTAGAAAGAGTATAATATATTAGTTTTATGATTGTCATTAAGCCTTTATTTTTTTGCGTTATAAAAATAGTAAAAAAACTTTTGTTGCGTTATAAAGATATATTGCGTTATATGTTTGGAAATTGAAGACAAAGGTATTATACTGCGTTTTATGATATAATAAACTGCAATTTTTATATAGGTTTATTATTGCGTTTTATGTATTATACAACTAGTGGGAAACCCGCGCGTTGCGGCGGAGTCAACAATACGTCACTTGGAAAAGAACAGAACATGCGAACTTGGGTTGGGATGAGTTAGGTTTGTTGATCTGAAAACCTTTCATAGTTTGTCCATTCTTAGTCTGTTTTCACGCAAAAACCTCCTACGAGCCCTAATTTTGACCAATTGTGACCCAAAACTACATGAGGCGCGCCTTCATTCCGCAATGTGTAATTAACAGAAACCATAATAATAACAATAATAAGAATTATATAATGCATTTTAGGATGTTTAGCATTAGAAACACTCTTTGGGCATCGTTCGAATAATTTTCTTTTTAGACATAATGTTTCTAGTAATATCAATTTGACCTTGTTAGAGATTATATATAACATAAATTGACCAATTTGAAAGCAAGGGAATCAAAATTGTCATGTCTAAGATATTTCACAAGAAAGACAAACAAAAAAGTAACAAGGTATCCTTAATAAGTCCACCATTCACAAGAGCAAACATAACACCAACCGATGCTACTTCCGGGCCTCTCATGCCAGTAGCCAATGATATCATGACTCCGGTACCAAAACCTGTTGCCAAACTACAATGATAAACATAGATGAGAACTACTAAAATCTTATTAACTTAAAACTAATTTAGAAGTAACTTCTGCAAAGTAAAAATTTATATTTTTGTTTTGTTGTATATCTTTATGACCTTTTTATGGGTTATAAGGTATCTTAATATAAATCTTTTTCACCATAGTTATGGTTTATTTAACTTTTAGATTTATGCACCATCACTCATTATTTAGTTATTGGAAAAGTAAAAATACTATATTAACAAATATATAGTGTATAATATTATTCTGATCATTTAAAGGTCCTGTTGTTTTATGGAGTTAAGATAAGGTTGTGAATTTTTACCCATGAAAATCAACCTTACAGATATGTGATCAAATAATAAAGATAATAATCATCATAACCATAAACTACTTGACACACTGGAATTGCTAACAAGCATATTTTAACTTTAAATCCCACAATGGGCATATGTCATGATTACATCATTATATCCACCCCTAAAATATGATACAGTATCATACTCTATTAGGATGTGGATTGACATCAAGTGCAGTCATGACAATGTAAATAGACAGAAAGTGATGAAAATAGAAAATGAAGTGTGATTGTATCTACAAATTTGACCTTAAATAAAGAAGAGTATTTATTACCTGAAGACACGGTACATATCCCAAATCATTTACCAGTGGCTTTCGCCAACTTACGAGCTGAAGCAACAAACCTGAATCATACAACTAAAACTCTTAGATCTAGCCATAGAGTTTGCAAAATGAAACACATAAGATACCGAACGGCAATAAGTAAATAAGACGTATACCGAATGGTGTAAGGACCTCGACTTGCTGCGGGGAGTTTCTCCGATCTCCGGCGACGCTTTTGAAGTCTCCGATCCTTGTTTCCTTCAGTAGGTGTGATCGAGAGGGGAGAAAAAGGGTCGTACAATGAGATTCGAATGCTGCCGTCGATGTCTCCGGTTAGCGTCGGTGACGGCTACGAGGTCCGACGAGGATGTAGATGAATCGTGGAAAGCAACAAACCTGAATCATACAACTAAAACTCTTAGATCACGCCATAGAGTTTGCAAAATGAAACACATACGATACCGAACGACAATAAGTAAATAAGACGTATACCGAATGGTGTAAGGACCTGGACTTGCTGCGGGGAGTTTCTCCGACGTATACCGAATGAGATTCGAATGGTGTCTTTTGAAGTCTCCGATCCTTGTTCTAGGTGTGATCGAGAGGGGAGAAAAAGGGTTGTACAATGAGATTCGAATGGTGCCGTCGATGTCTCCGGTTAGCGTCGGTGACGGCTACGAGCTCCGACGAGGATGTAGATGAATCGTGGAAGGTTGTTTATGATTGGGGGAATGTCGTAACCTATACTATCCTCCTGCATGGTTTAATGAACAAAGAAAGAGGGTGAATCAATTAATCATTAAATGATGGGAAGCTCAAAATTTTTAACTTACGCTGAATTTAATTAACAAACGAACAGCCTCAATTAATTGATGGGAAGGACAAAATTTATAACGTACGCTGAATGGAGTCAATTGCATGATTTAATTCCCTTGCAATATTTAATTCCCTACATAATAGATACATGGATAGTCGGAACAAAGGAATAGGGTGGCGACTTTAAAGTCTAATTTACCCTTCAAAATAGATTAATGTATGCATTAGGTGTTGTACAATAAGCATTTCAAGTTATACCTCTTAATTTTTAAGAAGCCCTTGAGGAAATGTTTTATATAATAGTATAGATAAGATCCCCAAACATTTTTATCAATAGAATTGCTTTTTAATATAACAAAAGAATTGCGTTTTACCATTAATGCATTATGTTTATCATTTTCATGATATTGCGTTTTAAATTATTGCATTTTATGTTTAATACTTTTATTGCTTTTTATACAGGTTGGTCCAAAATAAATAATTAGGAGACACTTTGTAATGCGTTTTAGAATAAATAACTTATGTCAAACAACAACTAAATAGACAATGTTGAGTTATAGCATACTATTAAAATGTTGCGTTTTATCATAATAGCATTTCACTATATATGTATCCTTTCTTTTAAATATATTATTTAAATTTATTATTGATAAATTGTACAAATTTTAAATAATATGTTTAAAATAAAGGATACATGTTGCGTTTTAAAATAACAAACAAAAAGTAGCATTTGTAACTCTAAGTATATGTTTTAAAGCAAATATATCAACAAAATATTGCGTTATATGAAAATTATGCTAAAAGAAAAAACATTGTGTTTTATAATAAGTAGCATTTCTAAATCAAAGTAAACCAGCAAGATCAAGAAAATATTGCATCATATTAGAATTATGCTAAAAGAAAAAACATTGCGTTTTATAATAAGTAGCATTTCTAAATCAAAGTAAACCAGCAAGAGCATGCCTCTCTTTAATCCTTTCTAAACTAGTGTCATAAGATTGTTTTTTAAGTTTCGTACTGAGGTTCCGAAACTTCTTTGAGTCCTCAATAACATAATCTTTGCGTTCGTTGATTTCGTGCAATAATATCTTTGCGACGAACTTTCTTCTTAAATCATCGAGTTGTGCGGTCTGCTTGTTCACTTGTTTTTTGTTTTTACCCTTCTTGATAATTGCAGGTTCTTCATATTCCTCATTAAACCCACAATCCCATTTTTCGACTTCTTCTCCATTATAACATTCCATATGACGCATACAGAATATACCATAGTCAATGCCGTTATCTTTTGTCCTCCATTTCATCTCCATTCTAACAGGGGTTATGCCCTTTATATCATCTGTATTTTCATATCCAACAGATTTAAGGTAACCTGCCAAAGCATTCTTCTACAGAAAAAAAACAAAAAGATTAGGTGGTTTATATTTGTGTTTTAAAAGCATAAGTCGGAAAACTTACTGTATTTTCAGGCACATCAGCATATTTTTCTTTATTTGTGACCGCTTTCGCACTGTTGTCAATGATGAATATTTGTTTCTCTTCAAGATTGAATGAGATCACAAAGAAATGATCTGAATGGAGAATCGGGACAAGGATAATTTTAAAATCTTTTATGCTTTTTAGCTTTGCACCTTGATGAATTTTTTCAATGTTCTTTCTAAACGCTTCTATCATTTTTTCTTCCTTTTCAGTTTCTTCCTTATCACTCGATGTTAAAGCATGCATAACATTAAACAAATTAACATATTATTGCGTTTTATGAAGGTAATAAAACATACAGTTGCGTTTTATAAAACTTCATTCAAACAAAGTATACATTGCGTTTTATGAAAGAAATAAAACTGGCAATTGCGTTTTATATAATTTTATTCAATCAAACTTCAAAAAACTTCATTAAACATATATTATTTCTATAAAACAGACAAATTGCGTTTTATAGATCTTACCAGCATTCGAATAGTACAGAAAAATCTTAGAGTTTTGTTGTGTTTTGATCTTCTTTTTTCTTCTTCATTCAAAATATATGCCCAACAATTGATTACTTCTCCGGTGATTTCCAATCCTGGCCTTATTGTTTCTGCACCATATCTCGACAGAAATAAATGATCTCTAATTTCTAAGAGAGTGTCCCTGCAAAAAATTAATTAAGTTATAATATTTTGATTTTTGTTTTGTGTAAGTGTATATAAATGATTTTTTACGTTATTTCTCCTTCTGCATGGAAAGCATATCCCGATATGTTGTTTTCGTGTGCCGTTCTTGCTTCCTTCATTGCTACTTGTCTTTGATAGTATGGTGAACAAAATACTTCTGGTATATTTCTCTCTCGATCTGGTCGTACCATCTTTGTGATTATTTGTTCTATTTTGGTTATATCAATTGTTGGTTGTTCTTGCTGAACTGATTTTGCTGGTGTTTTATACGGATCTTCTTGTGGGTTGAGGAATGATGTGTTTTGAATTAGATCACTGATTTCCTTTTCAGTTTTATGTTCTTCAATTCTTTCAAACATTGTTTCTATTCCAGTAATTTGAACTTCTTTTTCGATTGTTTTATTTTCAGATTCCGTTTGAATTTCGGTTTGTGCAGCGTGGCGAGTAGTATCAACTTCCACTTCATTTTCATCCACGTTTGAAGACAACTGAGAAATTTTCAAATCAAAGGATGGTACCTCATCATTTTGAATTTCTTTTTTATTTGATATTTTTTCTTTTTCATCTGTCTTTTTTATTATCTCCAACATTAATGATGGAGTTTCTTCGCTAAATGATGATTGTACCAATGAAGGGTTTTCAATGTGTGTTTGCAGACTCGATGTAGGTTCATTCTCAATGATTTTTTCTGGATTGGAGGGCTGGACTACAGCTGTGTTATCTTCATTGCGTTTTGTAGCATCATCATTGCGTTTTACAATCAATGGAGTTGAAATGATTTGTTTTTCGGTGTCTTCATTTTGGCTCAAATTTAGAAATCTTGATGGTGTTTCGATCAGAGTTGAATCAACATTAACTTTCTTGTGCTTTTTAGCTTGATCGTTGAATTTTTCAATCAATGATGCCCATTCGTTTACTTTGTTATGAACAACTTCACTGTTTGGATATTCTTCAATGATCTCATCTATGCGTGATTGGATGCTTTCGAAAACTTATTCAAATCCTTTAAAATGATAATCCAAGGCAGACACAACATATTCTTCATTTGATTTTTTACCTTCAATGTTCTTCATATTTTCATCGCCACTTTTTGTTGAATGAATGTCAGAAAGACCTTCACTTTGAATTTGTGATGGCATGAAATTACGCAATCGGCATTGACTGTCTACCCAAAATTTATCTTTATTTCCTTCTGATGGTTTTATGAAGAATTGCCCCCATGATCCTCCACTTTCTGTTTGTGTTTTCTCAGTTTCATTGGTTTTAAGTTGGTTGTTTTGAACATCCTCTTGATCCTCTTGTTCAATCCAGTCTGTTGCAGCTTTAAGTAAGGTGTTTCCATCTTCTATCTCTTCTGAGTTGATATTGATGTTTGGTTGTTCTTCAGCATCGTCTTCATCTTTTTCTTCAGATTCATCTTGAAATTTTTTTTCGTTTTCATTCTCGGATTCAGATGGATAAACATAAAATTCATCCTCCTCCTCCTCCTCCTCATCTTTCTTTTTTTGTTTATTCTTTCTGACATTTTTCTCTTTTTTCTTTTTATCCATTACAAGACCTCTCCCCTCATTTTGCGCAGCAATTTCCAATTCATCTTCAAATTCTTGTAATGTTGTAGAGTCAAATTTATCTAGAGAGAACTCTTCAGTGTTTTCAGCATCGTCAAATCCTTGTTTTTTGTAAGCATATAGAATCTGTATGAATCATTGCGTTTTAAAAAAATACTCAATACTAATTTTGTTGCGTTTTATAATATAAATCATTGTAAACAACTTACGCAACTACTTTTTTGTAACTTTAAATAAATTGCGTTTTACACAAACATTGCGTTTTAATAAAGCATAGTTTGAAAAAAAACATATAAACAAGTTCTTGCGTTTTGTACCTTTATAAACGTTGCGTTTTAAACAAACAAACAAATAATATAAACAATTCATTGCGTTTTGTAACTTTATATACATTGCGTTTTAATCAAACATATTTTAAACAAGCAGCCTAAACAAGCATTCAGCAAATATGTAGCAATAATGAAAGATCAGATTTCATACCGCTAACAATGCAATAGGTCCATTGAAGAACTTGTCATTTCCAGGCCATTGTCTTCTTGTACGCCTTAGAACATTCAGAATATATTCACAACAATTAAAATCCTGGGTTTTTTTTTGTCACTTTTCATCGACGGCAAGAATCTTTGATTAACGTTACTACTTTGCATTGCCTCTGCCATGACCGTAAAAAATATAACCAAGAAGTTTAGTTTGAACAGTCTTCCAAGCTCATTTCTTGATTTTAAATATTTAATCAAGTTGGCAGCATACATTCTCTTCAAAATATCTTTGCTGAATTGACCGCGCCAGAATTTAATTATAAGATCAGTGTCTTTTGGTCTCAATTTTTCCTCAATCTCTGTTTTTCCATTTGGCATTTGAAATACCTTTTGGATCAATTCAGCTGTGATCTTAATCTTTTCATCTCCAGTATTTATCTCATCATTTTTAGCATCAAAGTTTTTTACCAGCCAATATCCGAATTTGCGTGGAACTGAATGCAGCTTGAATGATAGTATGCTCTCAAACCCTATTTCTCTAACAACTTTCCTTTGCTCTTTTGACAAATTTTCAATATAATCTTTTAGATTATTGACTGCACATCTTATGTTGATTTTTTTTCCGTCGTAATCATAATATGGTTGTTGTTCTAGTTGTTCTTCTGTTTTATCTTTCCTCAATGATCTCTTTGGTTTTGATTATGCCTTTTCCTTCTTTTGATATTTTGTCTGTTTCATTCTTGGTGGTAGATCAACAAAATCATCATCTGATACATTGAAGTGTTTTAGAAACATATATTTTTTTCATGAAATTTGTTTAATACGTTTTATGTTACCTGAATTTACTTGTTGTTGTTCAGAAGTATGAAGAACTATAGTTCGATTAGTATTTTCATCCTTTGAAACAGAATCTGTATCTTCTGAAGATTCTATCACCACTTTGTTTCTTCTCCTTTTTTATTTTTTCCTCTTGTTTTTTAACTTTAAACAGAATAATGAAACAATGTCAATTAACAAATTTAAGATAAAACGCATTAGCTAACACTATAAAGATAAAAAGCAGTAATTCACAGTTTTGAGATAAAACGCAATACTTTACATCATATTAAATTTAACACAGCAAATTAACATTACATAATCTCATTTTGTTTTTTTTATGATATTTTAATATAAAACGCATTAGTCAATTAAAAAAAAGCATTTGATACAATATTATGATAAAACGCAATAGATAACAACACATGTATCTCAGCAAATTCAAAGATAAGATAAAACGCAATGTTTTAAAATTCGATTACAATTATCATAATAATAATCTCTTTGTTTCTGCAAATTTATTAAGATAAAACGCATTAGTTCACAATATATAAATCCCATAAAAAGCATTAGCACCCAACTTCCAATAAATTTAGAACCAGCCATCCCAGAACCTATAATCCACACCCAACCTCTAGGAATGGACGAGTGGTGGACCAATGATTGGCAGTTCCAAAATCTACTAAATAACCCTTACACGTTTTTCCCTCAGTTCGACCCAGAACCTATACCAAATCCACCTATGAGTAATGAAAACTTAGGTGTACTCCGCCATTTTGGCGAAGAGCTGATGGATGCTGGGAATAGGATCCGAGAGATAGGAGGACAAATCTCATGGAAATATGATGAGAGGGAACATCGCTTTTAAAATGCAAGTTGACGAGGGAGAAGTGGGTTGTGAATCTGTGTTTTTATAATAATAATAATAATAATAATAATAATAATAATAATAATAATAGTAATAAAAAAATCAGTATGTGTAAAATAAACAACAAAACGGTTGTAAGATAAAAGTGTGTACGGAAGCATATTATAATATATAAACAAATGAAAATTTAGAAATTTACAATTTTGGTTATATAATTGTTTACGTGATTATGTGCGATTAATTGTTATAATTGGTTGTTTCTTATACTAATTATTTATATATAAATTAATTATTAGATGGAAAATGCTAATAATGAACCAGTTAACGAGGTAAACCAATCTGAGCAACATCAGGATGATCACTTTATGACTAGACAAGATATAGAAAATCTTGTTGCTCAAGGAATAGCCAATGCTATTCCAGCAATACTTGCTGCTGCAAAAAAAAAAAAAACGAACCTGTTGAACCTCAACAAATCATTCCTAGCAAACGTATTTCTGAAGATAACTTCAGTAATAGCGTAAACGAAGGCGGTAATCATATTAATCATGATAATGATCCACGGCAGGCTCCGCTCCCTAAGAAAATGAAAGCTGCAACACCTGGTTGCACTTACAAAGAATTTCTTGCTTGTAAACCCAATGAATTTGCAGGCAATGAAGGAGCGATTGCGGCATTGCGTTGGTTAGAGAAAACGAGGCAGTGATTACAATAAGTAAATGTGCCAAAGACGATAAGGTCATGTACGCGTCAAATCTTTTCAAAGAAGGGGCGCTAGAATGGTGGAAACAGTACTTCAAGCTAAAGGAAGAAATATGGCTTATGCCATGAACTGGGAAGAATTTAAGAGTCTTGTAGAAAGAAAATTCTGTCCCGAATATGAAAAAGATCAAATGGCGAATAAATTCCTAAATCATCGAATGATGGGTGTAGACTGTCGAGGGTATACTTCGACATTCTTCGAATATGCGAGAGTAGTACCAACCCTGGCTTCGCCAGAACCAGTGCTCATATCTCGTTATATTTGGGGATTAATTAGTGAAATCCGTAATATCGTTAAAGCTGCGAGACCTCGCACTATTGACGATGCGGTAGAATTAGCTAACACCCTAACTGACGAACTGGTACGCACAAGAGATGAAAATAGGAAAAAGGAACTGGCTCAGAAATTTACCCAAGGATTTCGTACGGGTAATAATAGCAGCTTCAAGAGAAGAGGAACAGGGCAATCTTCAACTCCGCCGTTCTACAGGAATTGCAAAAAGAAACATTATGGAAGATGCAATGTAACCTGCAACTTTTGCAAAGCTGTAGGACATCGTGAAGAAGACTGCAGAAAGAAAACAAGAATCTGCTTTAACTGTGGAGAAACTGGGCATTTCAAAATAGAATATCCTAAATTGGTCAAACCAGCAGACAATAAAGCCAAGCCAACTGACGGAGCTACCAAGAAGAATGTTCGAGCCTTTCAGTTGACTACTCAGGAAGCCGAGCTAATCCCTGATGTGATAGCTAGTACGTTCCTAGTTCACAACGTGTATGCAAAAGTATTATTTGACTCTGGTGCAAACCAAAGTTTTATCAATATTTCATTCTGCCAAGCTCTTAAATTAACCTTAACCAACCTTAGGCAGATTTTTACAGTCGAAACGGCAGAAGGAAATTCTATTAACATAGATAAGGTTTTGCAAAAAGAAAATATAGAACTTTCAGGTCTTAAATTTCATGCAAACCTATTGCCAATGAATTTAACTGGATTCGATGTCATATTAGGAATGGATTGGTTAGTAGCCAACCATGCTCGAATCCTTTGTGATAAGAACTCTATAGAGATTCAGGCACCCACCGGAGAAGTAATCATGATTACAGGAGATAAACCACGTAAACCCATGAAGTTCATATCAGTAATGAAAGTTGCTAGTTATGAACGAAAGCAAGGAATAGTATATACGATTTCAGTAATCATTAGCACTAAGAATAAGGAACTTAAGGAAATTCCAGTAGTATCAGAATACCCAGATGTATTTCCGGAAGAACTCCCGGGATTACCACCAGATAGGGAAGTAGAATTCAGAATTCATCTAATTCCCGAAACTACACCGATAGCCAAGGCACCTTATCGGTTAGCACCCACAGAAATGTTAGAACTAAAAAATCAATTAAATGAATTACTAAGTAAAGGTTTCATACAACCTAGTTCATCCCCGTGGGGAGCACCAGTGTTGTTTGTAAAAAAAAGGACGGTTCGATGAGAATGTGTATTGATTTTAGAGAATTGAATAAGGTTACAATTAAGAATCGATACCCATTACCTAGGATTGATGATCTTTTTGATCAACTTCAAGGAGCTAGATACTTTTCTAAGATCGATTTACGCTCTGGATATCATCAATTAAAGGTACAAGAAAAAGACATACCTAAAACTGCTTTCAGAACTAGGTATGGTCATTACGAGTTTACAGTCATGCCCTTCGGATTAACGAATGCACCTGCCGCATTCATGGACATGATGAATAGAATCTGTAAACCGTACTTGGATAAATTTGTAATTGTTTTTATCGACGATATACTTATTTATTCCAAAAGTCAGGACGAGCATTGTCAACACTTGCATGCACTCTTAACTTTGTTAAGAAAAGAAAAGCTTTACGCCAAATTCTCGAAGTGTGAAATTTGGTTGCAGGAAGTGAAATTTTTAGGACACATGGTAAATCACGAAGGTATTCACGTAGATCCTGCTAAGATTGAAGCAATTGCCAAATGGAAGGTTCCGCAATCCGCAATGGAAATTAGAAGCTTTTTAGGATTAGCTGGTTACTATAGACGGTTTATTAAGGATTTTTCCAAGATAGCTGTACCATTAACTAAGCTAACCTGTAAATCAGTTAAGTTTGAATGGGGACCTAAGCAGGAAGAGACCTTTAGGATTTTAAAGCAAAAGTTAACCAATGCCCCAATTCTAGCCTTACCAGAAGGAACTGAAGATTTTGAAGTATACTGTGATGCTTCAAAACTAGGATTAGGATGTATGCTAATGCAACGCAAGAAAGTAATTGCGTATGCATCAAGGCAATTGAAAAAGCACGAAGAAAATTATACAACTCATGACTTAGAATTAGGCGCCATAATTTTTGCCCTTAAAATTTGGAGACATTATCTGTATGGAAGTAAATTTACTGTCTATACGGATCATAAAAGTTTAAAGTACATATTTGGGCAAAAAGAGTTGAATATGAGACAAAGGAGATAGATGGAAATCTTAAGTGATTACGACTGTGATATTCAGTATCACGAAGGAAAGGCCAATGTAGTTGCAGATGCCTTAAGTCGTAAGTATCATGAGAAACAACGACGGGTTCGTGCTCTTAGATTAAATCCGCAGTTAGATTTAATGGAACAACTAAAGCATTTTCAAGAAACAGCAATCAAAGATGATGCTGAAGGAATGAAAGGACGAATAAAAGAATTAGAACAAGGAAATGATGGAATTTGGAAATTCCATAAGAAAAGGATTTGGGTACCTAAGCAAGGAGAATTAAGAGATAAAATTTTAGAAGAAGCCCATAAATCTAGGTATACCATGCATCCAGGAAATAATAAGATGTACCAAGATTTAAGAAATAATTTCTGGTGGATAGGCATGAAAAAGGATATAGCTAGATATGTTTCTAAGTGTCTTACTTGTTCACAACTTAAGGCAGAACACCAGAAACCTTCAGGTCTACTACAACAATTAGAAATGCCAGTATGGAAATGGGAACTTATAACAATGGATTTTGTTACTAAGTTGCCCAAAACCAGAAAAGGTAATGATGCAATTTGGGAAATTGTGGATCGATTAACCAAATCAGCTCATTTTCTACCCATAAAAGAAACCTTTAGCATGGAAAGGTTGGCAAAGTTGTATGTAGATGAAGTCGTATCCCTACATGGAGTTCCACTCTCCATTGTATCAGGTAGGGATAGTCGTTTCACTTCTCATTTCTGGACAAGTTTCCAAGAAGCCATGGGAACTAAACTAAACTTGAGCACTGCATATCATCCACAAACAGACGGGCAAAGTGAAAGGACGATACAAACCCTAGAAGACATGCTCCGGGCATGTGTGATAGATTTTGGTGGAAATTGGGATGACCACCTACCTTTAATTGAATTCTCCTATAATAATAGCTATCATTCAAGTATCGAATCTGCCCCATTCGAAGCACTATACGGACGTAAGTGCAGAACTCCAGTATGTTGGGCAGAAATAGGAGAAAGTCAATTATCAGGTCCTGAGATTGTACAAGAAACTACCGACAAGATCACTCAAATCAAAGAAAGACTAAAGACAACTCGAGATCGTCAGAAGAGTTATGCAGATAATCGACGCAAACCGTTAGAATTCCAAGTTGGAGATAGAGTATTGTTAAAAGTTTCTCCTTGGAAAGGAGTAGTTCGGTTCGGTAAGAAAGGAAAGTAAGTCCAAGATACGTAGGACCATTTTCAGTAATCCAACGTATAGGACCAGTTGCTTATCATTTACAACTACCAGAAGAGCTAACCGGAGTACATGATGTGTTTTATGTATCCAATCTCAAGAAATGTTTATCTGACGAATCCCTGGTAATACCTCTTCAAGATGTAGAGGTAAATGAAAAGCTGAAATTCGTAGAGAAACCTCTTCAAATAGAAGATAGAAAGATCAAATTTCTCAAGCATAAGAGACTAGTACTGGTCAAACTTAAGTGGGAGTCGAAGAGAGGATCCGAATACACTTGGAAGTTAGAATCAGAAATGAAGCAAAAGTATCCTCACTTATTCTAGTAAATCTCGAGGACGAGATTTTTATTAAGGTGGGGAGAATGTAACAACTCTCATCAAAAGCCCTAAATATTATTTTATTTGGTCCAATAGGAAACCCTAATAAAGATCCCCAAGTGATTCTGCATAAACCCTAAAATTTTCAGAATAATCGGAATCAGGATCAGGGTCCCTAAAACTCAGGGGGGGGGGGGGTAAACCCTAGTTGATAATATCCAAACAGTTTTACGTGTAATTTGAAATTTAACGCATGACCAACTCACCTAAGCTACTGGGACACGAAGCTACCCTATGGTAGTAGGGTGCCCCTCGCGCCACGCGAAGGACCCTCGCGCCACGCGAGGGCGCGGTTTTCCAAGTATAAATAGGGGAGTTTGGCTATTGCAATTGTGCGTTCGTTCGACATTCAAATTCAAAACGTACACTGAGATATCGTATAAACAGTCCCAAAACACACACCATTCACTAAACGATGCCGCAACAACAGGGTAATAACTCGATCGCTGCTATGATTCAATGTCCGATCGATTGAAACTATCCAATGGATGTTTAAGTGCTACCCACATTAGGGTTATGATTTGTCATTCGTCGTGAATTCGATGGATGTTTAAGTATCACACTTTTTCATTCGTTGTGAGGGTTTGATCTCGTGAGTTATCGTAAATGTTGTATTGGTTACTAACCTAGTTTTGTGTGCATTGTTATTTAAACTAGGTTAACAAGGCTAATCAGTAGACTAGACTCTGCCCGTGTTAAATCTGCAATGTGAGTCATTCTCTTTTATCAAAGTGCTTTATAAATTCTTAAATATTTTCAAAGTTATAATTACAGGGATTAAGTCTTTGTAATCACCAAATTACAGCCGGTATGTGGGGTTTTGTATACATTACTTGATCATCTTCACCATTGGACAACGGGGTAGCCAATGGGTGATATGACCATAGTCACAGAAATGTGTCGAGTGACAAATACCGTGGGTAGTTGGTTGATATCTGGAAACATTGTAATCACTCTTAATACTGTAAATTATAAAAAACGCGTCGTTTTAGTAAATAGAATGATTCACCAGTATTTCCCGCTGACAAAACATTTTTCAAACATGTTTCAGGTGATCTGTTGTGATCCAAGAAAAGTGCCGCGAAGCACTACAAGCTTAAGGAAGTGGCTCAATATAAAATAAAGAAACATGTTTTGTAAAATAAAGATTTCTCAGTGAAATCATATGATTGTAAACTACCGGGGTTTATCCCGAATTGTGAAATGAAATAATCGGGAAATTTCAGTTTTAAAAGATCCTGTGAAAATCTTCCGCTGTTAACTCAATTAAATAAATACCACGGGATTTTCTGTCCCGCGGCTCCTGAAACGGGTCAAACCTGGTCGGGGGCCGTGACACCGGCGGTTATACCTTGTTATTTATATATGCACAGGCGGGTGTATGCCTACACCCCGTACTTAGGTCGTGGCCATTTCTATGAATGATGCCAAGGATATCCGGGACATGGTCATTAACCCCCCAAAGGCTTTAAGCAAACAAAACAATTTAAATGGGACATTTCAATAAATTAACCTAAAAATTCAATGCCCGACCAAGCGGTATTTTATATACCGTACCCCAAGCCCGTATAGGGAAATTAAGTTAAAAGTATTTACCTGAGCAAGTATAATTCACAAACAGCAAGTGCAAGTAGCTTTTACTGGGGCTCCTAATCTGGAACGAAAGTTTTTAATAACCTATTAGATTCCTAACGGGTCTTTAATCAAGCCTAGACTTAGACCGGTTAGTTTTAAGAGAAGGTACGGTTCAAACGCACGATTAAGCGATGACCGGATTAGAGTGTGGTTTAGACCTGACAAGTTTGTATACTTGTATAATATGGGTAAACTAACCACATTCTGGATTTTGAGATAAAAACGATAAGGTTTGACCCGTTTCGGCTAATTTATGCAAACTAGTTACATAAACCGCACCGAACGCGAATAATGCGTTACGAATGAGTCATATACAGGTTTCCTAAGTTAACATGCCTTAAATATGTTGTGATATCAGTAGGATACCTTCCATTATGCCCAAAATGGATTAAAATTCAAACTATGCCCCGTAGGGGCATTTTGGTCATTTTAAAACTTATAAAAGAGTTTAAATATAAATCTGAGTTTTAGGTCTGACATATTCAGTAAGAATACTTATTTTATAAGTCATAACAGTAAGGTATGGTATATATGTGAAATTAACCTTTTATAACCAAACTATGCACCGTAGGGGCATTTTGGTAATTTCACATAAGCTTAAAAGGCCAAAACAGGGAATCTGAGTTAAAAAATTTTCTTTACTGTTAAAATATAAAATTTGCTTAAAACATCAGCAGGTATTAAGTCTTATATGAGAAAAACGGTTTTAATACATACTAAGCGTTTTTAAACGCGTAAAAAGACGGTTTTAAGCAATTTCCGGGTTTTTAATGAAAAACTGATATTTTTATCATTCCAGAAGGCTCAAAATATTTTATTTATTATATAAAATTAGTAGCAAAAGGTTTGGTATCAAAATAATATGTAAAACTCATTTTATAGGCCAAAAGGGCAAAACCGACAATTAACGAATCAAAGCTATAACCCTATGTTATGCTCAGCCTAAAAATAAATAAAAATCTTCAAAAATCCCAAAATATAATATTACATTAGTGGGTAAAAAGTTTGGTATCAAAAATTGGGTTTAGATAGGCTATATGCTAATTACGTCGTTTAATTTATAAAAAGCTTTCTAATTACGCTATTGAGCATAACTCTTAATCTAGACCTCCAACTGATTTGAAATTTACGGACATGTTTATAAATCAGTAATAAAGATTATTGCCCTCTCACATTTTCAAAATTCTTGTTTTAAAGTCAAAAGGGCATAATAGTCAGCATTTAGGCATATAACGGAAACATGCATATGAATCGGATAACTAATGAACAAAGTTGTATAATCACAGAGGGTTATACTAACATGTAACATGGTCCTATTAAGGCTCTAAGGCATTTCTAAAACATGCTATATTGGGTCAGAACTGAAAGTCAAAGCAAAAGTCTACTTTTGCGACTTTCGGTTCCGAGCCGAGCTTAAACAGAAAATTGTCGAGTTGAACATGCTTAGACATGTTCTTACATTAATTACCAAGTTATATGAATGACAAAACAGGTTGTATGGCTTCTACATTGTTAACTATGTGTTTATTTGAAAAAATGCTTTCTGTTGACTTTTATAATCAAGTTTGACCCGACAATTCACCTAGTTAGAATGGAAATCAGAGGGTGCCCTTTTAAGGGTTTATTACCCATATAATTTCCAACTCAAAACTACTTTTAATTTAACTAATGACTGGACCATTAGTGATTAATCACGAAGTCAAACCTTAATTACGATAAGTTTGACTTATGGTCATTAAGCTAATTAAAACTGAAATTAGGAAGTTAAGGACAGTTACAAAGGTCCTAAGCACGATTATGGATCCTAAGGAAACTTGTTGAAGACCAGAGAAGCTCCAGAGAAGTGCCTTGAATGATCTTCAAATGTGCAAGTCCAAATGTTGCAACTTCAAGTTCTTATATAGGACCCCAAATTATACAAGATCATCACACATAAGTCTACAAAAGTTCCCTGATCATCCCATGTGTCCCTATGCATGTAAAACCACTGACCCAAACCCTTGTATTTCGAAAACCATGCCACTAAGGCGGTGTAACCGGTTATAACCGGCAACTGCCAATTTTTAACTACCAGCGACTGTCTTACGGACCGTAAGCGAAAACCCTTGCGGTCCGTATCCAACTCTTACGGACCGTAAGTCCAACCTGATACGGTGCACAACCAGCTCTGATCTGAAATGCCCAGTTACAGTCCTTGCGGACCGTAAGCCTTATACCATACGGTCCGTAACCGATGCTCAGAGGACAAAAATTTGTAAACTTTTAGGCTTTGCCCATGCAACTTTGCTAATACGAATCCAAGGTCTTTGACATCAGAATGGGGCCACTTGATCAGTTCTGAAAAGCAATGAAAGCCTTGCCATGCACTTATGTTGTCTTGGATTCTTTTGAAAGAGTCTTGAATGTAAGATTTGTCGTAATCACTCATAGGATCCAATTCTTGTGCAAATTTGAATTATGCATTTATCAGAATTAACCGGATTTAAATATCAGATGTTTATAAAACAGATTAAGGTTTGGGATTTATAAATGGGTCGCTCAGAGGTATTAATTAACATGTTGATTCTTATGGGCTTAACCCTTTCCTTTCTGCTTAAAGCATCGGCGACCACATTCTCCTTGCCTGGATGGTATTTGATTTCACAATCATAGTCATTGAAAGTCTCCATCCATCGTCGCTGCCTCATGTTCAGATCCTTCTGGTTAAACAGATGTTGAAGGCTCTTGTGATCAGAATAGATCACACACTTGTTTCCATACAAGTAATGCCTCCACAGTTTTAGTGCAAATACAACGGCACCCAATTCCAAGTCGTTGGTGGTGTAATTCTTCTCGTGCACCTTCAACTGTTGAGAAGCGTAGGCAATAACCTTGCCTTTCTGCATGAGCACACACCCCATACCAGTGTGTGATGCGTCACAGTATACTACAAATTCTTCTATTCCATCAGGCAATGTCAACACAGGTGCATTGCTCAACTTCTGCTTAAGAATGTCAAAAGATTCTTGCTGTTAGGACCCCAATCAAACTTGATATTCTTGCGGGTTAGTGAGGTTAGGGGTGCAGCAATCCTTGAGAAGTTTTCAATAAATTGCCTATAGTATCCTGCCAAACCCAAAAAGCTAAGAATTTCTGTGGGCGTCTTTGGCTCTTGCCAATTCATGACAGCTTCAACTTTAGCGGGATCCACCTGGATACCACGCTCACTAACCACGTGTCCAAGAAACTGGACTTCACGAAGCCAAAATTCACACTTGGAAAACTTGGCATAGTGTTCCTCTTGTTGAAGCAGTGAAAGGATACAACGAAGATGTTTCTCATGATCGGTCTGATTTTTTGAATAAATAAGAACGTCATCAATGAAGACAATGACAAAATTGTCCAAGTAGGGTTTGCAAACGTGATTCATGAGGTCCATGAACGCTGCTCCCGAATCAAATAACACCCTTGCATAAACATCATTAATAAGGAAGGTACCTGTTATCACATTATCGTCCTGAACAGCTTCTCGTGCATCCATTTGGAAGACCCTAGCATTGGTCTTTTTCCCATCCACAGCCTTCTTCACAAACTTTGGGCAATTGGACTTAATGTGCCCTTTCTCGTTGCAGTTGTAGCACGTTGCGTCCTTTATTTTCTTGCAGTCTAAGGTCTTGTGTTCACTTGACTTACAAATCCCACAAGCCCTCGGCTGTGATTGGGATTTTGATTCGTATCTGCACCTCCCGAAATGGTGCTTCTTACAGATTTTACACTTGGGCTTATCGCCCGCCTGATGACCATCCTTTTTAGTTCTAGAACTCTTTTTGTGGTCGGAATTCCCTTTGTGTTTCTTATCCGAACGCCGTGAGTTATCATCCTCACGCTTCCTCTTTTCAGCATCGGTGTTTCTCAGCGATCTCTGCTTGACCGCGTCCAGAGTCCGAGATAATGATATATCAGCTGCAGATCTAAAAGTAGCTGGTCTAGAGGCCTTCACACTCGCCTTGATCTCTAGGGCTAAACCCCCTATGAAACGAGCTATCCACTTGGGTTCTGGTGTCATAAGATAAGGGACCAATCTTGACATAGTATTCAAGCTTGTAAGGTAGGCTTGACAATCCAGGTTCTTCATTACCAAGGACAAGAAATCAGACTCAATCTTTTCAACCACATGCTGAGGGCAGTAATTCTCCTTAATGAGAGTAACAAACTGATCCCATGTCAGATTGTACAATGGGATCTTCCCAGTGGCTTGAATCAAAGACCTCCACCACGCTAGTGCCTCGCCTTTGAATGACTGAGATACAAACTTTAGCACATCCTTATCAGCGCAACCACTGATATCTACCACAGTGTCCATCTCGTCTAACCATGACATGCAATCAACTGCTCCTTTCTCCCCGGTGAAATCCCTGGGTTTGCAGGAGACAAAGTATTTATAGGTGCAACCTTTAGCACGTGGTTCTCGATTTAACACAAATCACTTAGATGGAACACTCCTCTGATTTGATGAGTGATGAGAATCACTTTTGTGAGCGGTATGAGTTCTAGAGCGTGGTTTAGAGTGTGGTACTGACTGAGTCCTGACCTGGGTATCACTGGATTCTTTAAACTGTCTATCCAGAGCTCGCGTAATAGCATTATCTATTAATGCCTGTAATTCTGCTCCTGCTATGTTGACTCTGGAAGTGTCATGATTATCTCTGGGGTGGCTGTTGACTTTGTCTGACCCAGCCATGTAGCTTGATTGCTACATAAGAAAAATGATCTTAATTTACTCAGAGGTCTATAACAGTTTTATCATTCTAGATGATTTATTAATAATGGTATTTAAGAAACCATTTCGATTAATTTGTTAGACATATATATATTCAGGATTTTTCATTATAATAATCCTTAGTTTAAAATATTTTAATGGCAAAAGGCCAAGTCATATGGACAGTTTTAAATTTTTTTTATTCATGATCTTATAGGATCAAGGTATTGAGGTTTTAATTATAATTCATTACCTCTTCTTAACAGGGGGTCGAAGACCACGACTGTCTTTTGTCTTATATGACAATGAGTATAGCCCGTAGGCATTACATCCCTAATGGATGCTTTAAATAGTTAAAAGGATTTAGAAGAATCCAATATAAGGATGACTTATGCGATTTTATCGAATCACATTTTTGCCAGGAGTGTTAACATGTTTTCAGATGTTAACAAGAATCTGTATCTTAATAAGGATCTACCATCTTGGTCCTGTCTTAATATGGCACGTGGACTAGGTTTTGCCTTTAAGATTTATTTAATATATAATGGCTGATTTATTTTTAAAATGAAGGGTATTTTGTTTTTATTTTACATATTATATTCATGCATGCAATGATAATTAAAATTTAACACATTCTATAATTTAAATCAAAAGAGTACAATAATGCCCTAAACGGGACTTAACAGAAGGACATGCCCACGCAGGGGCTTAAACAGAAAAGACATGCCCACGCAGGGGGTAAACTAAAACAACATGCCCAAGCAGGGGCCAACTAAAAGACAAGTCCTCGGAGGGACTGAATACGGAAACAGATGTCCACGCAGGGACTGATTAAACATTAAAGAAATACAAATAACCAAATAAAGGATTTAATAACCCTTTTTGGTCTTCCCTTTGATTAAGCTCGCCAGACCCTTGAAAATTCCTCGGTTTTGCCTACGCTCTTCCCGAACCTCATCCTCCATCTGACTCAACCTTTGAAGAATCTCCTGATGCTGCGGTGGCGATATCACTAGCGGCTGCGGGGGCTGCTGATACAACGGAGGTTGAGGAGGTGGCGGTTGTTGATACCCATAGGATGGGTACCCATAGTGTTGATATCCAGCTTGATATGGGACTCCAAAGGGTCCTTCCGGATGAAGGGCATTGTAGTTTATCGCTACTAGGCATGGGTCAGCCTCGGCATAGTTGTAGTTGGTGTGGGCCGGCTGCTCAAATGGGTTGTATGCCGCTGAACCGGCGTATGTAGGAATTGGGTTGTTAAAACCCACTGGTGGCGGTGCTACCGGCGCAGATTGCACCTCAGAAACAGGGTTCGAAGGCCCACCCATCTGTGGGTCTTCGTATAGTGGCGGATAATAACTGCCACTAGAAGGTTGAGGGGTGCTGATGTGGACACCCCCTCGCACGGACATCCGTGCGATTGATCTTCTACGCCTCGGTGGCTCCGGAGGCTGTTGCTGCACTGGTGGTGGTGGCGGTGGAGTGACCGCTACAAAACGGGAATCGTCGGAGGGATCCTGCTATGGCTGCTGCTGCTGCGGTGAGTTGTGGTAACTGAGAGTAAACACCCAGTCGATCTGGTTAAACCTCTCCTCATAGCTCTCGGGACCGCTATAAGGTGATCCGAGAAAAGATGACCCATCCGAAATCTCGATGGGGTGAATAGGCGTGCCGGTTGGCGGTCAGGCAGGCTCCGGATCTTCGTTCATATCCATGGAGAAGTGGTCTTCTGGTCCCAACGGGTTATAACCCATTGGTTCATTAATTAGGTTTGCCGAGTTGAACCGGCTCTGAAAATAGGGTGTTGGGTCGTTGAAGGGCGAGTTGTGGCTTTTGAGGGGTATGAAAGAATGGTGGGAGTTGTGGGGCTCATTTTCCGATGGAGGCCCGTAAGAGTTTAAGTATGAAGGTGAGGAGCTCAGCGAGACTGAGCGCCTTGCAGGTTCTATATGGGTCCTCCAGTTTTCTTGAGGACTTCGGCTTAGAGAATCAGATGGTGTTCGCCGGTGTGATGGCCCGGCCTCGTGATCGTTGGGGGCTACGAGTGGCCCCTTAACTCTACCTCTTCCACGAAATGTAGGTGGCATCTTGTTGAACCTGTCAAAACAAATAAAAGAACAACAAAGAAATATAAAGGACAAAATTAAAATAAAACAAATTTGGATTAGTCCTAAGTTCTTTGTCTAGACTCGGAAGTCGAGGAATGTGCGAACCGTATCATTGAGATTAAACACAAAAAGGCTAGTGTTTAATTCACTCAACGTTGGCTCTGATACCAACCTGTCACACCCCGATATTTCCATGTATTACCGGTGGGCCCGGTGGGGAGTATCGTGACGTAGTTGATATCATCATAGTCAAACAACACAATTTAAATGCACAGCGGAAGCAAAAGATGAATCACATTACAAACCGAATAAAAAGTAACATCAAAGTATTACAAACGGACTTTAAAGGATCCACAGGCGGATCAAATAAAAAGAAAACTTCGTTCAACAGATTTAAAGGCATCTGAGCTTGCAAGACTCTTTATTTATGCTAGGAGAGGCCAGCCTATTCCGATTAGTACCTGCACTTAACCTTTTTAGGAAAATACGTCAGTTTACACTGGTAAATACAATTAACTGACTCATTTTGAAAATGTTTAAGAAAATTGATTTGAATGCACATGGCACAAAACTTTTTATAACTTGGGATAATTATACATATATTAACTTGTAAAAGAATTACATGTTTCTTATACGTTCAGTAGCCCGGGTTGACACCGGGTTAAAGATTAATAGACACACCACATGATATAGTCCCGCGGCGAGTTATTCTCGAAACCGGCGGTTATACCTTGTTATTTAAATATGCACAGGCAGGTGTATGCCTACACCCCGTACTTAGGTCGTGGCCATTTCTATGAATGATGCCAAGGATATCCGGGACATGGTCATTAACCCCCCAAAGGCTTTAAGCAAACAAAACAATTTAAACGGGATATTTCAATAAATTAACCTTCATACAATTAAAAATTCAATGCCCGACCAAGCGGTATTTTATATACCGTACCCCAAGCCCGTATAGGGAAATTAAGTTAAAAGTATTTACCTGAGCAAGTATAATTCACAAACAGCAAGTGCAAGTAGCTTTTACTGGGGCTCCTAATCTGGAACGAAAGTTTTTAATAACCTATTAGATTCCTAACGGGTCTTTAATCAAGCCTAGACTTAGATCGGTTAGTTTTAAGAGAATGTACGGTTCAAACGCACGATTAAGAGATGACCGGATTAGAGTGTGGTTTGGCCCGTTTCGGCTAATTTATGCAAACTAGTTACATAAACCGCACCGAACGCGAATAATGCGTTACGGGTAACCAAATGAGTCATGTACAGGTTTCCTAAGTTAATATGCCTTAAATATGTTGTGATATCAGTAGGATACCATCCATTATGCCCAAAATGGATTTAAATTCAAACTATGCCCCGTAGGGGCATTTTGGTCATTTTAAAACTTATAAAAGAGTTTAAATATAAATTTAAGTTTCAGGTCTGATATATTCAGTAAAAATACTTATTTTTATAATTCATAACAGTAGGGTATGGTATATATGTGAAATTTACATTTTATAACCAAACTATGCACCGTAGGGACATTTTGGTAATTTCACATAAGCTTAAAAGGCCAAAACAGGGAATCTGAGTTAAAAACTTTTCTTTACTGTTAAAATATAAAATTTTTCTTAAAACATCAGTAGGTATTAAGTCTTATATGACAAAAATTGTTTTAATACATACTATGCGTTTTTAAACGCGTAAAAAGACGGTTTTAAGCGATTTCCGGGTTTTAATGAAAAGCTGATATTTTTATCATTCCAGAAGGCTCAAAATATTTTATTTATTATATAAAATTAGTAGCAAAAGGTTTGGTATCAAAATAATATGTAAAACTCATTTTATAGGCCAAGAGGGCAAAACCGACAATTACCGAATCAAAGCTATAACCCTATGTTATGCTAAGCCTAAAAATAAATAAAAATCTTCAAAAATCCCAAAATATCATATGACATCAGTGGGTAAAAAGTTTGGTATCAAAAATTGGGTTTAGATAGGCTATATGCTAATTACGTCGTTTAATTTATAAAAAGCTTTCTAATTACGTTATTAAGCATAACTCTTAATCTAGACCTCCAACTGATGTGAAAATTTAGGGACATGTTTATAAATCAGTAATAAAGATTATTGCCCTCTCACATTTTTAAAATTCTTGTTTTAAAGTCAAAAGGGCATAATAGTCAACATTTAGGCATATAACGGAAACATGCATATGAATCAGATAACTAATGAACCAAGTTGTATAATCACAGAAGGTTATACTAACATGTAACCTGGTCCTATTAAGGCTCTAAGGCATTTCTAAAACATGCTATATTGGGTCAGAACTGAAAGTCAAAGAAAAAGTCTACTTTTGCGACTTTTGGTTCCGAACCGAGCTTAAACAGAAAATTGTTGGGTTGAACATGCTTAGACATGTTCTTACATTAATTACCAAGTTATATGAATGACAAAACAGGTTGTATGGCTTCTACATTGTTAACTATGTGTTTATTTGAAAAATTGCTTTCTGTTGACTTTTTATAATCAAGTTTGACCCGACAATTGACCTAGTTAGAGTGGAAATCAGAGGGTGCCCTTTTAAGGGTGTATTACCCATATAATTTCCAACTCAAAACTACTTTTAATTTAACTAATGACGGTCGTTAGTGTCATGCAAAAACCGAAATAAACTAGGTAGCTAGAGTAAGTCGGGTATCGAACCAGAGGAGGATTGTGGAAAGTGTGTAACGTTAAGTATTTACTAACAACTATAAAAAAATAGATGATTGTAAAACTGATATGAAATTAAAAACACACGAAACAAGTTGCAATTAAGAAAAAGATTGAGTTGTAATAAACAATGATGAGAAAACGTGATCACTCCGGGATTCAGATTCTGTAATTTCTAATAACCTAGTTCTGATTTTATTGGATGCTATTGATTGAATAGTAAATCTGGCACATCTACTAATTACCTATGCAGTTCAAAATCTTAATATCAATTGATCAGATAAATATTAAAACAAGCATACATAGGAATCATTCAATCAACAAACGCATAATTGGATTCAACACATAATTATAACTCTGACTGTCACTCAGGATTTGTCTATCACACAAATTATATAATCACGCAAATAGTCGGCTGTCACCCGACTACAAATCCAAATCTCAATACAAAACAGAAACTAGAATTAAAAGTGTCTCACAAGAATCATTCACCCAAAGTGTCCACGAGAGATTTAGCCGCTCATCTCGGTTGAATGCTCTTCACTGGCTTGATACCCGATTGAAAAAAAATCCCCTTTTTTTCTGCCGTCGAGATGATGTGTTATTATCTATTCTTTTCCAAAGTCAAAACCCTCAAAAGTATAGGTGCATATGTCGGCCCAAGTGTGCTGGCTCTTGTGTGGCGGCCCAATAAAAAAAAACAAAGTCCAAAGTCCCTTCTCCAATGTTTACGTGATCCCCTCTTTCGAATTTTTGTGAGAATAATAAAAAAATATATATATAGTGCCTTCTAGTCTAGCCGTGATGATGATAATTATGTTGAAGTTTGACCTTGGTCTGCGTGAAAGAAGGCTGCACCCAAGTGTTCACCTCTTGTCTAGTCCATGCCGTCCAACATATGTATGTGTGTGATTGTGTTTGTAGATGATGTGAATTTTATTTTTAATAAAAATCTCTTTGAAAACCCAAGCTAACCCTCACTTGACCTACGGTGTATTACCGTGGGTTACGTTCCGTAACTTCTGTAAACCGCATGTGCTGCCCATAATTTCACTTCAATTCAACTTTCATAACTTTGACATTTAATACCCCTGTACTTGATTCTTGCTCATCTCTCGCATTTCCAAACTATTTTTCAACCTGAAACAACTACATTACTTGTTTTATCATCCTTGAGTGTTCCACATCATCATTGAGCCTTTAACTTACCGATTTACGTGTTTTACCTGTAAAACCATAAAAACTCGTAGTTAACATATTCTACACCTATAATCAAGTTCACGACAATAAAACACTTGTTATAATACACTTTAACACCCGGTTTTCACACACTCCATCACATCCCCACACTTATCATTGATTGTCCTCAAGCAACCATTACAAACATTACTCACCTTATTAACAAATTACTATTAAATCCCTTACCGAATTAGCAATTTAAGGTCCCAAGTCATACCCGTCCCATAGACTGACACAAACGAGATTGACAATCTGACAAGTAACTGATGCGCATTTCAAACAACTTAAGACTTGCCTAACTGAAAATAACATGCTTATATTACTACACACATGCCACACGCCCCTCACAATGATCACTCCTCTCAGTTTAATCAAGACTAGAGTGTAATGTGCTAGTATATATTTTGCTCAAAACCAAATATGCTACCTTGCAATTATAAGCTTGTATAGCAATCACACCTCCACTGTATCAACTAACGTAACACATATCAAAAGGACTTTTCGGGTTTTGGGTTAAGGGTAAAGGTAAAGAAGTATTTTTGTGTTTTTTATATTTATATGGCGAACACAAACGAACATACCAAACCATGACAACTTATTCACAATGATACGAACACTTTGGGTTATTTTTCGACCCATTTATTTAATACGAACATAACAACGATTTTTATTTTTATTTTTCTTTCTTTTCTCTCTTTTTTTCTCTTTTTTTTTGAATAAATATCTAACACACAATTGTCATTCATGGTTGATAATCAACGGGTCAAACGACGTGTAACAAATGAAAGGTATAAGGCTCAACATGGTTAACTAAGGTGGGATGGATAAACAATCAGCATATAAAACAATGAATGGATCCTAATGCCTTTATCATCTATGTGTATACGCTAAAGCAAAGTCTCGGTACGTATCAAACCACACAAGTTCTAACACAAAGCAACATATGGCCTACACTCAGCAAATGAACATTTATTGTAATTCAACTAACAATCTAGTAAGCTCAAATATCTCACCGAACAAAAGGAATATAGGTTGCCGACACGTAGAATGTGTAATTCCTAAAGCATGTTACCCCTAGTTAGGCATCTCTTTTTAATTCTTTTCTAAAACTTGTCAGAAATACTCTTATGAAACTTAAAGGGACAACCATGACTAGGGATCTAAGTTACTTTAATATCAGTAGGAACCCTTTAGCGACTGAAAATGTTGGTTTTCATGTAGTTCAAGCATACTTGAGACAAAAAATTTCAAAATTTTCAATTTTTAGCAAATTCAACCCTTTCAAGCATTTAAGATCACAATCTTACCAACCCTTTTCTCGAGTTACCGCATCCCCACACTTGGGATACATTGTCCCCAATGTATGGTGCAATTTATAGTCTAAACTCGAGATATACCACCTAACAAACCAGGAACGACTAATAACTAGACGACTCGACACATCAAACCACTCCCAGGACAAAAAAAAACAATATTCACACCACCAAGTACACGAAAACAAATAAAACACAGGATAGATAAACACATGCACCTGATCAGAAAACAAGTGAGTGTTTGTACTGGTGTAGCTGCTACGATCTAACCGGAACATACGCCCCTCATGGATTCTTTGAGATCTCACCGGGAATGTTGAAACATCCCCATACTTGATTCATTGCATCCGTGAAGATGGAACGTAGAAACCTGTCAAAACACAAACACACCAAAATGAGACCAAAACAAAATACAATACAATACAATACTCTACATCCTCGGTCTGCCTCCCAAGAGCACTAAGTTTAAAGGTCTTCAGCCAGACCGTACCTAATATGCACTATGGTGGTCTCAATGCACACTTACCTAATGTATTTCCAATGAATGCCCGAAAATTTACATGCCATCTCCATAAGCTCGTCAGTATAATTGGCATGTTTAGAAAGCACATGCGGGTTTTGCTGATCCACTTCACGAGATATACACCGATGTCTTGTAGCTTCACCCTTTTCATCTTCTTCCTCAAACCCTCTTCCCCACACTTGTTAATTGGAATGATTGATATGGGAAGAGGTTCAGTACACACATTCATCTCATCAGACTGCTCTGCCTCCTCATCCTCACACACCATCTGATCCACCATTGACTCTTCATCAGATAAAGGATTCATTGGTGTGGTATTATCCTCCACAACCTCCTCCTTCATGTGAGAATAATCTCTAATGTCATCAGGTAATGGTGAAAGGCATTGTTCTATTTCTATCTTCATTTTTAAATTCTGACACTTAGAAACTAAACAGCTGATTCGATCTTCATCGGAAAGGTTAGGTGCTGATAAATACTGCTCGAGTTTGGACAAAGTCACTTCCAACAAAGCAAGCTCTTGCTCCTCCTCGATCTGATAAATATAAACACCCTCGGGCTCAGAATATTCCTCGGGATGATACTGTCGGTATCCCTGATACGGTGTTGAGATGTACGCATCCATCATTTTTTTATTCCAATACTCTGGATTTTCCAAATACACCGCGCACACATCATCATAATCATAAGTATGATTACGACCGCAACAGAAACATTCTCCATCCGTCCTTGGTTCATAATAAGCATCCTCGTCCCGATCCCATCTGTCAGAGTAATAAGCATCGTCCACCGTTGTATCAGAATCATAGAAATATGGTGGAGGTGAAGGATTATCATAATAAGGCATCGGTGGTTCTTCCAATTTCGCTTTTTCCCGTCTAAATCGGGCCTCGTGGCAACTGATACACGGGTGAAGTGGTTCCCTGCACAAAATGCATGTAAGAGAGCTGCATAATATTGTAAGATCTGTCATCCTGCACAAACACAAAAACACAAGCACCACGCATAAATCTGAACAAAACAAAACTAACACTATTTTTGGATATTTTTTTAACTAAAACTTAACACTAAACACTGTGTGCACGCCTCCCCGGCAACGGCGCCATTTTGATGACTGTCGTTAGTGTCATGCAAAAACCGAAATAAACTAGGTAGCTAGAGTAAGTCGGGTATCGAACCAGAGGAGGATTGTGGAAAGTGTGTAACGTTAAGTATTTACTAACAACTATAAAAAAATAAACAGATGATTGTAAAACTGATATGAAATTAAAAACACACGAAACAAGTTGCAATTAAGAAAAAGATTGAGTTGTAATAAACAATGATGAGAAAACATGATCACTCCGGGATTCAGATTCTATAATTTCTAATAACCTAGTTCTGATTTTATTGGATGCTATTGATTGAATAGTAAATCTGGCACATCTACTAATTACCTATGCAGTTCAAAATCATAATATTAATTGATCAGATAAATATTAAAACAAGCATACATAGGAATCATTCAATCAACAAAAGCATAATTGGATTCAACACATAATTATAACTCTGACTGTCACTTAGGATTTGTCTGTCACACAAATTATATAATCACGCAAATAGTCGGCTGTCACCCGACTACAAATCCAAATCTTAATACAAAACAGAAACTAGAATTAAAAGTGTCTCACAAGAATCATTCACCCAAAGTGTCCACGAGAGATTTAGCCGCTCATCTCGGTTGAATGCTCTTCACTGGCTTGATACCCGGTTGAAAAAAAAAACCCATTTTTCTGCCTTCGAGATGATGTGTTATTATCTATTTTTTCCAAAGTCAAAACCCTCAAAAGTATAGGTGCATATGTCGGCCCAAGTGTGGTGGCTCTTGTGTGGTGGCCCAATAAAAAAAACAAAGTCCAAAGTCCCTTCTACAAAGTTTACGTGATCCCCTCTTTCGAATTTTTGTGAGAATAATAAAAAATATATATAGTGCCTTCTAGTCTAGCCGTGCTGATGATAATTATGTTGAAGTTTGACCTTGGTCTGCGTGAAAGAAGGCTGCACCCAAGTGTTCACCTCTTGTCTAGTCCATGCCGTCCAACATATGTATGCATGTGATTGTGTTTGTAGATGATGTGATTTTTATTTTTAATAAAAATCTCTTTGAAAACCCAAGCTAACCCTCACGTGACCTACGGTGTATTACCGTAGGTTACGTTCCGTAGCCTACGGTGTATTACCGTAGGTTACGTTCCATAACTTCTGTAAACCGCATGTGCTGCCCATAATTTCACTTCAATTCAACTTTCATAACTTTGACATTTAATATTCTTGCTCATCTCTCGCATTTCCAAACTATTTTTCAACCTGAAACAACTACATTACTTGTTTTATCATCCTTGAGTGTTCCACATCATCATTGAGCCTTTAACTTACCGATTTACGCGTTTTACCTGTAAAACCATAAAACCCCATAGTTAACATATTCGACACGTATAATAAAGTTCACGACAATAAAACACTTGTTATAATACACTTTAACACCCGGTTTTCACACACTCCATCAATGACTGGACCATTAGTGATTAATCACGAAGTCAAACCTTAATTACGATAAGTTTGACTTATGGTCATTAAGCTAATTAAAACTGAAATTAGGAAGTTAAGGACACTTACAAAGGTCCTAAGCATGATTATGGATCCTAAGGAAACTTGTTGAAGACCAGAGAAGCTCCAGAGAAGTGCCTTGAATGATCTTCAAATGTGCAAGTCCAAAAGTTGCAACTTCAAGTTCTTATATAGGACCCCAAATTATACAAGATCATCACACATAAGTCTACAAAAGTTCCCTGATCATCCCATGTGTCCCTATGCATGTAAAACCACTTGCCCAACTCTTGTATTTCGAAAACCATGCCACTAAGGTGGTGTAACCGGTTATAACAGGCAACTGCCAATTTTTAACTTCCAGCGACTGTCTTACGGACCGTAAGCGAAAACCCTTGCGGTCCGTATCCAACTCTTATGGGCCGTAAGTCCAACCTGATACGGTGCGCAACCAGCTCTGATCTGAAATGCCCAGTTACAGTCCTTGCGGACCGTAAGCCTTATACCATAAGGTCCGTAACCGATGCTCAGAGGACAAAAATTTGTAAACTTTTAGGCTTTGCCCATGCAACTTTGCTAATACGAATCCAAGGTCTTTGACATCAGAATGGGGCCACTTAATCAGTTCTGAAAAGCCATGAAAGTCTTGCCATGCACTTATGTTGTCTTGGATTCTTTTGAAAGAGTATTGAATGTAAGATTTGTCGTAATCACTCATAGGATCCAATTCTTGTGCAAATTTGAATTATGCATTTATCAGAATTAACCGGATTTAAATATAAGATGTTTATAAAACAAATTAAAGTTTGGGAGTTATAAAAGGGTCGCTCAGAGGTATTAATTAACATGTCGACACTTTTAAATCCTACCATACATCTTTCAACTTGATCCGGGTTTATAACACGTTTGCCTTACATGACAAGTGTCTTTCTTTTATTGGACATAAACTTAGGAGGTGTTACATCCTCACCCCCTTAAAAGAAATCTCGACCTCGAGATTTACTGAAATAAATGGGGGTACTTCTCTTTCATTGTGGACTCTACCTCCCACGTGTACTCAGGACCTCTGCGGGCATCCCATTCAACCTTTACAATTGGCACGTGCATCCTTCAAAGATTCTTAACCTGTCGATCCTCGATCAAAAAAGGTTTCTCAACAAACTACAGGCTCTCATCTATGTGCACATCCGTATGCGGTATGACTAGTGATTCATCAGCTAGACATTTCTTCAGATTGCAGATGTGGAATACATTATGAATACCACTGAGCTCTTCAGGCAGGTTTAACTTATAAGCCACTGTTCCAACACATTCGATGATCTCGAATGGTCCTATGTATCTTGGGCTTAACTTACCTTTGTTACCAAATCGCATTACCCCTTTCCAGGGAGATACTTTCAGTAACACTTTGTCACCAACCTCGAACTTTAGAGGTTTACGCCTTTTATCCGCGTAGCTTTTCTGCCTATCCCTGGCAGCTTTGAGACGATCTCGTATCTGTACAATCTTATCTGTCGTCTCCAGGACTATATCAGGTCCTGTTAGTTAGACGTCTCCAACTTCTGCCCAATAAACGAGCGTTCTGCACTTTCTTCCATACAAAGCTTCAAAAGGTGCAGCTTGAATACTGGAATGATAACTATTATTGTATGAAAATTCGATTAATGGAAGATGATCATCCCAACTTCCTCCTAAGTCAATAACACAAGCTCGTAGCATATCCTCGAGTGTTTGTATAGTACGTTCACTTTAACCATCCGTCTGAGGATGATATGCAGTGCTGAAATTTAATCGAGTGCCTAGGGATTGCTGAAAGCTTTTCCAGAAATGCGATGTATACCTTGTATCCCTATCAGAGATGATAGACACTGGCACTCCGTGGAGAGATACAATCTCGTCCACGTACAGCTGAGCTAACTTATCTGAGTTGTGTGTTTCCTTAATCGGTAAGAAGTGGGCTGACTTAGTCAGTCTATCCACTATAACCCAAATAGTATCATTTCCTCTATTCGTCTTTGGCAACTTGGTGATAAAATCCATAGTCACCATTTCCCACTTCCAGGTGGGAAGTTCAGTCTGTTGTAGCAGACCTGACGGCTTCTGGTGTTCCGCCTTAACTTGCGCGCACGTCAAACACTTGGCTACATAAGTAGCTATAGACTTCTTCAAGCCTATCCACCAATAATTTGCCTTCAAATCCTGGTACATCTTGTCACTTCCAGGTTGAACGGAATACTTAGAACTGTGGGCTTCTTGGAGGATAACATCCCGAAGTCCTCCATAGATTGGAACCCATATTCATCTATTTAATCTTAGGATTCCATCCTTGCCATAAGATAACTGCTCAGCAGTTACTCCCAACTTCTCATTTGGATAGTTAGCTTCTAATACAGCTTCCTTCTGAGCGGCTAACAATCTTTCATTTAAACTGATTTTCAATTCAATGCTCCTGGCATTGATTCTTATGGGCTTAACCCTTTCCTTTCTGCTTAAAGCATCAGCGACCACATTCGCCTTGCCTGGATGGTATTTGATTTCACAATCATAGTCATTCAAAGTCTCCATCCATCGTCGCTGCCTCATGTTCAGATACTACAAATTCTTCTATTCCATCAGGCAATGTCAACACAGGTGCATTGCTCAACTTCTGCTTAAGAATGTCAAAAGATTCTTGCTGCTTAGGACCCCAATCAAACTTGATATTCTTGCGGGTTAGTGAGGTTAGGGGTGCAGAAATCCTTGAGAAGTTTTCAATAAATCGCCTATAGTATCATGCCAAACCCAAAAAGCTACGAATTTTTGTGGGCGTCTTTGTCTCTTGCCAATTCATGACAGCTTCAACTTTAGCGGGATCCACCTGGATACCATGCTCACTAACCACGTGTCCAAGAAACTGGACTTCACGAAGCCAAAATACGCACTTGGAAAACTTGGCATAGAGTTCCTCTTGTTGAAGCAGTGAAAGGATACAACGAAGATGTTTCTCATGATCGGTCTGATATTTCGAATAAATAAGAATGTCATCAATGAAGATAATGACAAACTTGTCCAAGTAGGGTTTGCAAACGCAATTCATGAGGTCCATGAACGCTGCTGGTGAATTAGTGAGCCCAAAAGGCATCACTAGGAACTCGTAATGACCATAACGAGTCCTAAATGCAGTCTTGTGTACATCTTCATCTTTAACCTTCAGTTGATGGTAGCCTGACCTTAACTCAATCTTAGAGAAGTAACTTGCCCCTTGCAATTGATCGAACAGATCATCGATCCTGGGCAATGGATATCTGTTCTTGATAGTGACCTTGTTAAGCTCACGATAATCGATGTATAGACGCATCGATCCATCATTCTTCTTCACAAATAGGATCGGTGCTCCCCAAGGAGATGAGCTAGGCCTGATAAATCCTTTTGCCAACAAATCATCCAACTGAGTTCTCAACTCCTTCATCTCAGTTGGGGCTAACCGGTAAGGTGCTCTTGCAACAGGTGCTGCTCCCGGTATAATTTCGATTCTGAACTCCACTTGCCTATCTGGGGGTAAACCAGGTAGTTCTTCAGGAAACACATCAGGGTATTCAGAAATGACAGGGATGTCTTCAACCCTGGGTTTTGGTTCATCAATGGTCACTTGCGCCATATAAATGACGCAACCTTTCTTCATACACCTTGACGCTTTAAGCACAGACACTTGCTTAGGCAACCCATACTGAGTATCTCCCTGTATGGTAAGTGGTTCACCATACGGAGTCTTGATCACCACTTGTTTCTTGTTACACAAGATCTGGGCTTGGTTATGAGATAACCAATCCATGCCTATTACTATGTCGAAACCAGCTAACTTCAAAGGAAGTAAGGATAATGGAAAAGAGTGGTTCCTAATGGATATGAAACATCCATCTAACACGGTTGATGCGGTTTCTATGGTTCCATCAGCTAATTCAACCTCATACTTTATGCTTAGGGTTCTAACATGCAGATTTAACAGCTTACAAAACTTATCATCAACAAATGACTTATCTGCTCCCGAATCAAATAACACCCTTGCATAAACATCATTAATAAGGAAGGTACCTGTTATCACATTATCTTCTTGAACAGCTTCTCGTGCATCCATTTGGAAGACCCTAGCATTTGTCTTTTTCCCATCCTCAGCCTTCTTCGCAAACTTTGGGCAATTGGACTTAATGTGCCCTTTCTCGTTGCAGTTGTAGCACGTTGCGTCCTTTATTTTCTTGCAGTCTAAGGTCTTGTGTTCACTTGACTTACAAATCCCACAAGCCCTCAGCTGTGATTGGGATTTTGATTCGTATCTGCACCTCCCGAAATGGTGCTTCTTACAGATTTTACACTTGGGCTTATCACCCGACTGATGACCATCCTTTTTAGTTCCAGAACTCTTTTTGTGGTCGGAATTTCCTTTGTGTTTCTTATCCGAACGCCGTGAGTTATCATCCTCACGCTTCCTCTTTTCAGCATCGGTGTTTCTCAGCGATCTCTGCCTGACCGTGCCCAGAGTCAGAGATAATGATATATCAGCTGCAGATCTAAAAGTAGCTAGTCTAGAGGCCTTCACACTCGCCTTGATCTCTGGGGCTAAACCCCCTATGAAACGAGCTATCCGCTTGGGTTCTGGTGTCATAAGATAAGGGACCAATCTTGACATAGTATTGAAGCTTGTAAGGTAGGCTTGACAATCCAGGTTCTTCATAACCAAGGACAAGAAATCAGACTCAATCTTTCAACCTCATGCTGAGGGCAGTAATTCTCCTTAATGAGAGTAACAAACTGATCCCATGTCAGATTGTACAATGGGATCTTCCCAGTGGCTTGAATCAAAGACCTCCACCACGCTAGTGCCTCGCCTTTGAATGACTGAGATACAAACTTTACCACATCCTTATCAGCGCAACCACTGATATCTACCACAGTGTCCATCTTGTCTAACCATGACATGCAATCAACTGCTCCTTTCTCCCCGGTGAAATCCCTGGGTTTACAGGAGACAAAGTATTTATAGGTGCAACCTTTAGCACGTGGTTCTCGATTTTACACAACTCTCTTAGATGGAACACTCCTCTGATTTGATGAGTGATGAGAATCACTTTTGTGAGCGGTATGAGTTCTAGAGGGTGGTTTAGAGTGTGGTACTGACTGAGTCCTGACCTGGGTATCACTGGATTCTTTGAACTGTCTATCCAGAGCTCGCATAATAGCATTATCTATTAATGCCTGTAATTCTGCTCCTGCTATGTTGACTCTGGAAGTGTCATGATTATCTCTAGGGTGGTTGTTAACTTCGTCTGACCCAACCATGTAGCTTGATTGCTACATAAGATAAATGATCTTAATTTACTCAGAGGTCTATAACTGTTTTATCATTCTAGATGATTTATTAATCATGGTATTTAAGAAACCATTTCGATTAATTTGTTAGGCATATATATATTCAGGATTTTTCATTATAATAATCCTTAGTTTAAAATATTTTAATGGCAAAAGGCCAAGTCATATGGACAGTTTTAAATTTTTTTATTCATGATCTTATAGGATCAAGGTATTGAGGTTTTAATTATAATTCATTACCTCTTCTTAACAGGGGTCGAGACCACGACTGTCTTTTGTCTTATATGACAATGAGTATAGCCCGTAGGCATTACATCCCTAATGGATGCTTTAAATAGTTAAAAGGATTTCGAAGAATCCAATATAAGGATGACTTATGCGATTTTATCGAATCACATTTTTGCCAGGAGTGTTAACATGTTTTCAGATGTTAACAAGAATCTGTATCTTAATAAGGATCTACCATCTTGGTCCTGTCTTAATATGACACATGGACTAGGTTTTGCCTTTAAGATTTATTTAATATATAATGGCAGATTTATTTTTAAAAGGAATGGTATTTTGTTTTTATTTTACATATTATATTCATGCATGCAATGATAATTAAAATTTAACACATTCCATAATTTAAATCAAAAGAGTACAATAATGCCCTAAACGGGACTTAACAGAAGGACATGCCCACGCAGGGGCTTAAACAGAAAAGACATGCCCACGCATGGGCTAAACTAAAACAACATGCCCACGCAGGGGCCAACTAAAAGACAAGTCCTCGCAGGGACTGAATACGGAAACAGATGTCCACGCAGGGACTGATTAAACATTAAAGAAATACAAATAACCAAATAAAGGATTTAATGACCCTTTTTGGTCTTCCCCTTGATTAAGCTCGCTGGACCTTGAAAATTCCTCGGTTTTGCCTACGCTCTTCCCGAACCTCATCCTCCACCTGACTCAACCTTTGAAGAATCTCCTGATGCTGCGGTGGCGATATCACTAGCGGCTGCGGGGGCTGTTGATACAACGGAGGTTGAGGAGGTGGCGGTTGTTGATACCCATAGGATGGGTACCCATAGTGTGGATATCCAGCTTCATATGGGACTCCAAAGGGTCCTTCCGGATGAAGGGCATTGTAGTTTGCCGCTACCAGGTATGGGTTAGCCTCGGCATAGTTGTAGTTGGTGTGGGCCTGCTGCTCAGATGGGTTGTATGCCGCTGAACCGGCGTATGTAGGAATTGGGTTGTTAAAACCCACTGGTGGCGGTGCTACCGGCGCAGACTGCACCTCAGAAACAGGGTTCGAAGGCCCACCTATCTGTGGGTCTTCGTATAGTGGCGGATAATGACTGCCACGAGAAGGTTGAGGGGTGCTGATGCGGACTCCCCCTCGTACGGACATCCGTGCGGCTGATCTTCTACACCTCGGTGGCTCCGGAGGCTGTTGCTGCACTGGTGGTGGTGGCGGTGGAGTGACCGCTACAAAACGGGAATCCTCGGAGGGATCCTGCTGTGGCTGCTGCTGCTGCGGTGAGTTGTGGTAACTGGGAGTAAACACCCAGTCGATCTGGTTAAACCTCGCCTTATAGCTATCAGGACCGCTATAAGGGGATCCGAGAAAATGTGACCCATCCAAAATCTCGATGGGGTGAGTAGGCGTGCCGGTTGGCGGTTAGGCAGGCTCCGGATCTTCGTCCATATCCATGGAGAAGTGGTCTTCTGGTCCCAATGGGTTATAACCCATTGGTTCATTAATTAGGTTTGCCGGGTTGAACCGGCTCTGAAAATAGGGTGTTGGGTCATTGAAGGGCGAGTTATGGCCTTGGAGGGGTATGAAAGAATGGTGGGAGTTGTGGGGCTCATTTTCCGATTGAGGCCCGTAAGAGTTTAAGTTTGAAGGTGAGGAGCTCAGCGAGACTGAGCGCCTTGCAGGTTCTATATGGGTCCTCCAGTTTTCTTGAGGACTTCGGCTTAGAGAATCAGATGGTGTTCGCCGGTGTGATGGCCCGGCCTCGTGATCGTTGGGGGCTACGAGTGGCCCCTTACCTCTACCTCTTCCACGAAATCTAAGTGGCATCTTGTTGAACCTGCCAAAACAAATAAAAGAACAACAAAGAAATATAAAGGACAAAATTACAATAAAACAAATTTGGATTAGTCCTAAGTTCTTTGTCTAGACTCGGAAGTCGAGGAATGTGCGAATTGTGTCATTGAGATTAAACACAAAAAGGCTAGTGTTTAATTCGCTCAACGTTGTCTCTGATACCAACCTGTCACACCCCGATATTTCCACGTATTACTGGTGGGCCCAGTGGGGAGTATCGTGACGTAGTTGATATCATCATAGTCAAACAACACAATTTAAATGCACAGCGGAAACAAAAGATGAATCACATTACAAAACGAATAAAAAGTAATATTAAAGTATTACAAACGGACTGTAAAGGATCCACAGGCGGATCAAATAAAAAGAAAACTTCGTTCAACAGATTTAAAGGCATCTGAGCTTGCAAGACTCTTTATTTATGCTAGGAGAGAAGCTCCAGAGAAGTGCCTTGAATGATCTTCAAATGTGCAAGTCCAAATGTTGCAACTTCAAGTTCTTATATAGGACCCTAAATTATACAAGATCATCACACATAAGTCTACAAAAGTTCCCTGATCATCCCATGTGTCCCTATGCATGTAAAACCACTGGCCCAATTCTTGTATTTCGAAAACCATGCCACTAAGGTGGTGTAACCGGTTATAACAGGCAACTGCCAATTTTTAACTGCCAGCGACTGTCTTACGGACCGTAAGCGAAAACCCTTGCGGTCCGTATCCAACTCTTACGGACCGTAAGTCCAACCTGATACGGTCCGCAACCAGCTCTGATCTGAAATGCCCAGTTACAGTCCTTGCGGACCATAAGCCTTATACCATACGGTCCGTAACCGATGCTCAGAGGACAAAAATTTGTAAACTTTTAGGCTTTGCCCATGCAACTTTGCTAATACGAATCCAAGGTCTTTGACATCAGAATGGGGCCACTTGATCAGTTCTGAAATGCCATGAAAGCCTTGCCATGCACTTATGTTGTCTTGGATTCTTTTGAAAGAGTCTTGAATGTAAGATTTGTCGTAATCACTCATAGGATCCAATTCTTGTGCAAATTTGAATTATGCATTTATCAGAATTAACCGGATTTAAATATCAGATGTTTATAAAACAGATTAAGGTTTGGGATTTATAAATGGGTCGCTCAGAGGTATTAATTAACATGTCGACACTTTTAAATCCTACCATACATCTTTCAACTTGATCCGGGTTTATAATACGTTTGCCTTACATGACACGTGTCTTTCTTTTATTGGACATAAAATTACGAGGTGTTACAAAGATATCACTCATTAACAATTTTTGGGAAGGGATATGATATATTAGGTCTATTGCACTTCATAAAACGTAACTTGAATTCAGTTAAAAAGCAAAAATACATAAAATTACCATTGTCTGAAATCTCTTTGCGTTTTCTACTACTTTGTTGTTTCATTGTTGATTTTCGGCTAATATTTACTTGTTGATCTATGTTTTCTTCAACTGATGATGTTTTTGGCTTCTTTGATGATTTAGGGTTTTGAGAGACGGATTTCTTTTCAGTAACTCGAAGGTAAACCTTCAAATTATCTCTCGACGACGCCATGAACTTCAATGGAGTATGATTTTCTCAAATTTCTGTATGTTTGTGATCGTTCAATGGAAGTGTAAAACGTAATGAACTTTTTTTCGAAGCGTTTCTGTGTATATTCAATGGCGGTTATTTTGGAATTCGACGATAATACCCTTGAAAGCCCGGAGAGCGTGTTTAAATGACAGTTTTTAATTTGATTTTAATCTAGACCGTAGATTGTGCAATTGGACGATCATGATTGCTTCCTATGCTTCCTAGCGAAATAAACTTCCTATCATATCTTCACCCATTGTAAATAAGTGTCCAATAAGCTAAAACCTAAAGCCACTACATCACCACCCAAAACCTAAACACCCCCCCCCCCCCCCACACACACACACACTCCACCCCCCAATTAGGAGCCTTTGTATTTGATCCTAATCCATGTTTTTGTAACATGTAAATATCTTTAATCTTTGTGATAAGTCATTAATTGAAATTATTTATTTAATTGAGATCGGAGATGCCATTTGCATTTAAGACCACTTGTTGTGGGCTAACGCACTTGTCCAATTGGCAGCCGATGGGCGTGGAGGAGCGGGGAACGCTGTTAGAAGGGGCGGGCGGGTGGGTGGCAGAGGAAGGAGGAGTTCACGGTGTGAAAATGAAGGGTGGTGGTAAGGCCGGTGTCCATCAACCAGTCATTTTTTATTTTTATTTTAGATTTTTATATTTTTATAGGGCGTGAAAGAAGGTGAAACCATAGTAGGGATTAATGAAGGAAAGTGAGGTGATAGCTAGTTTATGTTGTATGGAGTGAAAGGGTGTGAGACGATAACGGATGGTCTAATAAAAGACCAATGGTGAAATTGAATCACATACTTGAATTAAGACTTATTACTAAAATTATTTATTGATTTAAGTTGGTTGACATTTCTACCGCTCCATTAGTTTAGCAGCTTCCAATCTTCCTTTACCATATTCACCTTATACAATGATATTATTATAATAAAATTTTAGATGAGGGAAATTATATCAATTGTAGTAGCTACAAGTTGTATTTTAATATAAACTAGGGGTATTCGTTGTCGGCGTTGCGCGACATTACGTGTTAGGTTCATTTAGTTACGACTCCGAGTGTTCTCTTCGCTAATAACGACTTGTCATTAATTTATCAAGCTGCAGTTTATATATGCAGCAAACAAAATCAAGTATGTCTAAGCATACACCCTGTTGTTGTTAGTGATCTACAGCTTACCATCAGTTATAAGTTTCCCTAAGCTAATACATAGCGCTGCTTATATATGGTGGTTGTAGGCAGTCGTAGATGTGTCGATGGATAAAGGTTGATTTGTAGATGTGTCGATGGATAAAGGTTGATTTGAACAAAAGGAGTGCTTTGACCGATTCTGGTTCTTGACTGCTATCCCACCTTTGTTGCTTCTTATAGGTGTACAAAAGGGGTGTTGTCTGCAGATCGGGGTCTACTCCGCCAGGCAGCCTTTACCATGCCTTTTTGATGGTGAATCGGAGTCTGCAAGTGAGTAAAAGCCTGATGTCAGTATGTTTATTGCTTGTTTGTGTAGTTTTTATGTTTTCTGGTTGCTTGCCAGGGAATTCCAACTGTCACTTCGCTGCGGTTTCGATGCTGCCTTTCTGAGCAGGTGTTGTTGGGTGGGGTGTTTTTACTCCGGGGGCGGGACTGAAGGAACTTGCTGCATCGGACCCGTTGGCGGTGTAGGAAGCTTTGTTAACAACACATTTCATGGTGTGCGTTTTCTTGTCTTGTTGTAATTGAATACTCGTGAACACTTGTTTTCCCATAACCAAGTACAATGTTTTCAGCGAAATCCTTTAGTCAGGCATGATGTCCAAGTCATAAAAGCTGTAAAAGCAACTGAAATACATCTGGAAAACAAAGGAAGCACGGTAACACACATAATCGATAAAACGACCAGGCAAAAAAACATAACAAAAAACCCAAGACACAAAAGCTGCTGTAAAACTCCGAGCTCCTCAGCCAAGATCTCTCCTAACATTTCTGCTAGCTAAGTGACCGTGGTCGCAAAGCGTCTACCTCATAACTTTAATGAATAGATTAACTAAACAGGCTTAGATCTTGTCATCATAGCCACAACATGGCTGCAGGTTAACGCCTACCATCCACCAACCCTGCCACGCCAAGGCAAGATCACTTTTCAATTTATGAACTCATCATAGCCTAGGAAACCAAAATGTTATGTATCAATCACTCAAGCTATAAATACATCGACGCTGATGAGTATCCACTTATCATCTCTGCGTTAAAACCCCAAATAAGTTAGGGTTTAGCATCCATACAAAACAGCAATATCAAATCCAAGAAGCCAGTAGCCACAAAAGTTGAAAAAGCCAATAGTGTCACACAACACACCAACCACTAAAACAATCTTTTAATCACTGATCAAACAAAGTATCATATATAATGGCACCAACCCATAACTGGCCTCCTCCTCAAACACTTTTCAAATCATAACTCACTGGAGAATTGAAACAACAAATATGGCCTCAATCATCTCCCAATAAACTGATCTACTCGAAAAAGAATCATGCAAGTAAAGATGATGTTACCAGAAGTTGACCAAAATTTCACCGGAAAACTGAAGGGTCGTAGGAGCCGTTTTTCTTGTCCACGCCGCCATTGTTGGCTTGCTTGCTGGAGCTTAACTCACTGTCAAACTATCATCAATACTAAAACAGATAGCATACCCAAAGCTCAAAATCTCAATCACATATAAAGGATCATAATCAAATAGTATATTAACAAAACTATTTAAAAAAAAAATTCACTTTTTTCTAACTTTTCATGGCAGTTCAAAAACTTAAGTTTTATTCAAAACTATAAAAAAACTACCAAGGTAAACTAAATGTTATTGACAGAGGATAATCATATTTGTAGAAAAATGTAATTAAGTTTTATTGAAAACAAAAAGAATTGTGATTACTTTATTAATTTATTTGGACCTGTATGATTTCATGAAATTGGATTGTAGAATTTTATTTTCTAAGGCTGTAAACAATAAAATTGAGTTCCATTTGATGTTTTTGAAGCAGAGATGCGAGAGTTGTCTTATCTTCTCCAAGAATTGCTAAAGAGGTTCAGTTGTTTGTGTGTTGGACACTGAGTCCATGTTGGAGAATTTGAAGAACAGGAAGAAGATAATAAGACAACAATTCGAATGCTACTTGGATTAAACAAAGAGGTCGTGTGATCACAATCAGAACAAACTATTTGATGGTATGATCAAAAGTTTGAACGGATTAAACTTTGCTTTATCAAGAATCAGATTTGTAAAAGTTTTTGGAGAGGAACGATGTACCAGAAGAAGTTCGAAAAATTCCGTGTCATCGCCAATTATCATGCGACGATTTTCTTGGGTGGTTATTCTCAAAACTTCCGATCCAATCTTATCCGTCCATTGACAAAGGTAAAAGCTTTAAACACCTTGGAAAGGGAGGTTTGGTACAAGTCCCGCAAACGACACGGGTAAAAAATTTGCCGGTCAAAATAAAAAGTTCTTTAATTAGCGTGGAGATACAATAGGAAGTTTATTTGGCTAGGAAGTGCTCTTGACCATCCATTTAGTTAATCAAGGGCTAAGATTAAATCAGGGAAATTGAAGGAAAGAAAAGAGGCGCTTGAGTTTGTTTAGGGACATTCTAGTCAATTCAAGTCAATATTTTCTCTCTCCTCCAACCCCCCCCCCCCCCCCAACCCATTTTTTAAACGTTAATAACTCTTTCATACGACATTATTTTTTTATAAAAATTTCACAAAAAACGAGCGTTTTTTTATCTTTAAAACGAGCATACTATTGCTATATTTTCAAAAAAAAAATTAAAAACCCAGTTGCATAAAACGCAATAGAAAAACCCTCAGTTACGTAAAACGCAATGAAAAAAAAAACCTAAAAAATGACATTTTTCTAAAACGTAATGCACAAAAAACACAAAGAAATGACTTATTTGTAAAACGCAATGGCCAGAAAACACAAAGAAATGTCTTATTTCTAAAACGCAATAGCCTAAAAACTCAAAAGAAAATGTATTTTCTAAAACGCAATGGACTAAAAACACATAAAAATGTGTTTTACCTAAAATGCAATGCACCAAAAACACATAAAAATGTGTTTTACCTAAAACGCAATGCACAAAAAACACAAAGAAATGTCTTATTTGTAAAACGCAATGGCCAGAAAACACTTAAAAATGACTCATTCTAAAACGCAATGGACTGAAAACACCCAAAAATGTGTTTTACCTAAAAAGCAATGACTAAAAACACTTCAAAAATGTGTTTTACCTAAAACGCAATAACTAAAAACACTTAAAAATGTGTTTTTTTCTAAAACGCAATAGCCAGAAAACACATAAAACTCTTATTTTTAAAACGCAATGGACATATAAAACTGTCTGGGAACTATCTGTGACTGTGAACTGTCTAAATTGTCTACGAATTACTGTCTTCGAAATGAGCCAATTTCTGGAAAATTAATTTTTCTGATGATTTTCAACCCCAGCCAGGGCCTGCCGCCCCTGGGACCCCGCTACCAGGGGCGCTGCCCCCGGACCCCCGCCATGATCGTAAAACGCAATGAGTAAATCAAAAACCCAGATAGTAAAAATGAAATTAAAGAATTTCTTAGATGAATCGAAGTGATTTCTTCAACAATTGACGAATTTTGAATGATTGAAACACTTATCATCGCTCGAATCGAACGAATCGAGTGATTATCTCCAAAATCACCGGAAAAAAACGAGATTTTTTGATGAAATTAAACTGGGTTTTCTTCAAAAAAACTGAAGAACACGTTGATCGGGTGTTTGAATCATTGATTGGTGATGAAAATCACACTATAATGTAGTGATTATTGAGATAGAAAGTGAAGAAATGGTTGAAGATGGTGGGTTTTGAAAATAGTGGGTTTTGAAGTTACTGGGATTTGAAAAGGAAGAAGAAAGGGTTGGATTGACTAAAATACCCTTTTTTTTTATTTTAAATGTTGCCACATGTCCTAATCCTATTACTTTCTACACTTCCTAGCCAAAATAAACTTCCTATTTGATTTTTCCCTCTTTAATTAATCAATTTCACTCAAAACAATTGAGATAAAGTTACCGTTAGTCCGGAACGAATATTAGGAGATTGGATCTTTAATGGACTGATTAAAACCCACATGTATACAATAATAACTGTACGAATGCCATAACCCAAATAAAGGCCCACACTAAATAATAATAATAAACATGAAATTGGTTTGTATGATGAGTCCAACATAACGGTTCAAAGCCCAAGTATATAATATCTTATTTTTAGCCAACCGAGTCCGCACTTCCGCATCACCTAACTCGATTAGTAAAGTAAGATCGAATTTATCGACAAGGTAATCCAATATCACTAATCATGTCGATAACACTAAAATTACCAACAGTCCATTACTGGGTTTGTTTTTAAGTCTGCAAAGGAGTTAATTTGGTGAGTGAGACCGCGTATCGATCACTATCTTTAATATTATGCAATTTATATAGCATAAATCAACCATAGTAACCACTTATCTAAGGCAATCACCAAACGATCAAGGTCTCGGTATATTTGTCAAGTGATGGAAAAACTATAGATCAGTAGGCATACTAAGTATGCAGATGTGGAGATTTGCATTGATAGTTAAGGGAAGTAATACTAATCTATTGTGAAACTAAGAGGTGATGCTAGAATTCCATACAAATAAGATGAGAATTAATACAAATAAAATTAAGATACATAAACAAAATTATTAAATTAGTTATCTTATGAATTCAAAGCATTGAAACTTTAATGAACAATTGAAACGTCCAATCATTAACTATGGTAGTCCTTTAATGTGTTGAGATCCAGAGTGTTTTTAAAGATAACTAGTGGGAATGCCCGCGCGTTGTTGCGGGTTTTTTAGTTTTTTACGCATGAAGTTTTTGGCTTTGTTGTTGGAAGCTGTGTTTAAAAATTCTTCTAGCACTAAAGAACATGTATGTGTTCCTAACGTGAGATGAAGTTTGGTCATCAAATTTAAAGTCGACAGGGACCCAAAAAAAATCACATTAACCATACCCTCACCACCACCATGCACAAACAACATCCCGCTATCCTGCCGATGCAAATAACTGGAGTTTAGCTAAGACAAAAGACTAGAATAAAAAAATGTTTTTGATGAAAAGAAAGAGAACCCCAAATATACCAAAACACAAATCCAAACACCATATTATGATGAAGATTGTTTTTTTGCTATGTAATACATTAGCTTGTATTGTAACAAGTTTTATTAAAAACTTAATTTCATAAAATGTCGTTATGTTTTTCATAATTTTAGCTACTATTAAATAAAACAATACAAATGCTTATTAAAAGCATATTTTATAGAAAGTCACTGACCACTACCACTAAATTGTGGATCGAACAATGCTATCTCTTGAACTCGAGAGTTGTCTCTTTAGTAGAGCTTCGTTGTAAGCTAGTGAAGGCGCGTGCGAAATAAAGTGTGTTGACTCGAATTTTAAAATTTTACAAAATAGAGATCAAGGAAAATAAACGTTGCCTCTAAACTATGGAGAAAGATTGAAAAAATTAAAAATTGTTGAAACAATATAAACTAACATGACATTCATACTCATGTCTCTCACCACTAAACAGAGCTAAAAAATATTCAAATTAAATGATGATTGGAAAATCAAAACTTGATGGAATACACCAAAAAGTTATACAAGAACACGTTCTAGTAAAGTAAGAACTAATAAAGAAGCAACCGGAGTTTCATCACTATAATTTACAAATAAAAGATGTGGAGGACTATGTAACTCAGTCGAAATCTCACTTGTTGCATCCTAGTAGTGAACAAAACACAACACTTCTTAAAAAATGAAACAACATGGAAATTTAATCATACAAATATATTATGAGTCAGCTGAAAGAATTTGGAAATTTTAATTTGGTAGATTGATTCACCTCAACAAATTTCTCCAAACAAGGCCATACATTAAACCTTTAGATCTATTTACGAAGAATATCATTTTCTATGACCGAAAGGAACCTGAGTATATTGTATGAAGTACCGTTTGCATCATGGATTAACCGAGTCACCTTTAATAAGAAATCAAAATAGTATTAGATAAATGCCAAAATTATGCTAATAGAAAACAAAATAAGTATATAGATGAACCTGGTAAAATGCATGAATATGTAAATTAAGAAACAAATTCCTGGGTTTAGTATCCAGCCCTTAATGCTTAAATTAAGAAGCATCTCATACTCGTGATTACCTTAAATGTGGTAAATGATAGTTCGAAAAATGATGAATGGTCTAAAAGTCAAGTTGTACGATGCGATTCATACTGGTTCGTGAAGTTGCCTCGATGACGTAGATTATTTAATTCAGTATTGGCGGTATTGCTTTTCCATGGTTTTGTATCGCCGAAGGAAACAACAGTAAACTAAGGGGGGAGGGGGTGGTCACTAGTGATAGAATTCTATCACTCCCAATATCCAATCAACTCATACCATGTCATCACCCAATATTCTATCACTAGTGATAGAAATGTTGTGGGGGTGGTCACTAGTGATAGAATTCTATCACTCTCAAATTTTTATAATTTTTATTTTAAAATTAAAGTTGCACATGCTCCCCCTGCATGCCTTCTATTTGGCCATGTGCTTTCCCTCCCACATTCTTCCATTCTCTCTCCTATATATCTAAAAATGTGCAACTTTTCAACGCGTGAACAAAATAACAAAAACTGATTTCGTGCGCGTGGACTTTTGGAGCGGCGGTGGAAAATAACGCGTTGAACTTTGGTTTCGTGATATTATCACGCACCGCCCCCTCCCCTCTAAGAACTACAGAGACCGAAGAGAGAGAACTGAGATATTCTTCAGCCGGTATGCTAGAGCGTCGTTTTTTATAGGCTTAAAAGGATAATTGGGCATTAAAGGGAGCATTAATATGCCTACCGTTTCAGAAGTTTCAAACAACACGCAAAAGAAACCGGCATAAAGTTGTATTGTTTGGGTTTTAACGCTTTAAATACGTTTGTTAAAACCACTTCAAATTCTTTTAACTCTAATTTTATAAGGGTGTGCGGAGTGGACGCGGCAAACCTCGGCAAAGTGAGTTTACCGATTGGTAAACACCACCGCCAACATAGTTTACCACTCTCAAGTTTACCAATTCGGTGGTTGAATGCCGATGCGGTGAAGTGAGTTTGTGTGTGTGGTGGGGTGGGGTTCATTCCTATCTCAACCAATCACACTTTTTTTTTTTTAAAAATAGTTTACCACTTCACCAAGTGTCTAAACCATTGCCAACACTTTTCACCAAAGTTTAAACACTTTTGACTGATTGACATGGCGCGCTCTGATTGGTCGGTTTTTTGGTTTGCCACTCAGGGGCGGATTTATAGGGGTTTACCGGGTTCCCAGGAACCCAGTCGATTTGGGAAAAAAAAACGTTTTTTTGTAGTGTAAACCTTGTATGATTTGGAAAAGAACGTTTTTTTATAGTGTAAATCTTGTATGATTTGGAAAAATGAACCCAGTGAAAAAACTGGCTGGATCCGCCACTGTTACCACTCCAAAGTGTTTAACCACTCCCTACACCCTAATGAAGTACATTTAAGTACACACCGTTAAATACGTTTGTTAAAACCACTTCAAATTCTTTTAACTCTAACTTTATAATGAAGTACATTTAAGTACACACCGTTACACTTGAATTTCCAAACTCAATAATTAATTTTGGTTAAATACACTACAAAGGATAAATTTTGTTGTTAAAACAACACTCGAGCATTAATTAAATAACTAAGTAAATATTAATTTCTTTTTAATTTTCATAAACTTCTAATTTTTTTAGTATCGATATAAATTTACTTTATACTGCTACCGCTGCAACCGCTACTAACAACGAAGTTATCAAATAACTAAAGAAAATAAATATAAGCAAAAGTTATAGGTTCAAAAATAAAATTAAGGTTATTCAAACAATGGTTATTAAATAACCTTTCATTAGTCATTCGAAGCTCATTAATCATCATCATCAATCGTCAATTAATTTATTTAGAATGCATAAATTAGAATAACAATTACAATGGATAAATTTATTTAGAATAACAATTAATTTAGACTTTTCATATGTCACCTTAACATTATAGGTTACATAGGTGTCAAAATCCCTAAAATGCCTTAAAGTGTCTTAAATTTTTGGACAATGTGCAAGTTTACCCCCTCTAAAATAGTTTGACTCTCTTGTACATGTTGCTTGAAGATGCGTACATGTTGCATGTCTAACCTTTAATTTAATCAATTAATTCCTTTAATTATTATAAAACTTTTATTTAATTCATTAATTTAATTCAATTAATGAAAGACATAAGTGGGCATGAATTCCATGGATGAAATGTCTAGATTGCCCTAAAAGTGTCTTAAAACTTTGGACAATGTCCAAGTTTCCCCTATAAAATGGCTTACTTCATTTGTACATGGTGCTTCAAGATTGTACCTATGGCAAAATTACGAAAAAGATAGAAAACCCAGTTCTCTTAATATAGTATTATAGATATAGATATAAAAATAAAAAATGATGCATTCCTCAACTTGTAACGTTTTTTTTAACAAATTTCTTTTTAATTCGTGTCGTATGTGGGACTTGAACCCAAGACTTTCCCCTCCCAAACCTATGTTGTAACACCTCAAAAATTCATGTCCAGTGAAATAAAGACAAGTGTCATGTTATGCAAACGTGTTATAAAAAAAACGGATCCAGATAAAGATGTACGGTAGGATTTAAAAACGTCGACATGTTAATTTATACCTCTGAGCGACCTATTAATAAATCCCTTACCAGGATATATTTAATCAACATTTGAATTATGTATATAAATCTGGCTATCCTAAATAATAAATTGGTTACAAGCTTAGACATGGATCCAATATGAATTTCTTGGTATTTCCGACATTAAAAACCTCCCAAAAGAATACAAGTTGTGTAAGTGCATGGCTAGGCATGCAATGGCTGACTTCATGGTCCCCATACTGATTAAAAAGCACAAGAGTCGGAGATATCATAGTTGCATGGTCACAACCTGAAAGAAAACAAATTTTTGTCCTCTGGCGAAGTCTTACGGACCGTAGGCTCCAAGCCTTACGGTCCGTAAGGACTACATCTGGGCAATTTTTTGGACAGCTGCCTGTTAAAACGGTTGCACCGCCTTATTTGAGTGGTATTCGAAAATCACGTGCTCTATAGGTGGTTTTTAGCATCTTAGGGACACATGGGATGATCTTGCAACTCATGTAGACTATTTTGGCATGATCCAATGCATTTGGGTTCACTATATAAGAGAACCAAGTTTGCTACATTTTGGTCTTTCACTTGCAACTTCTTTCAAGCTAGTCTCTGGAGCTCCCCTGATCAGCAACAGGTTTCCTAGTGGTCCCTAATCATACTTAGGACAATTGTAAGTGTCCTTAACCCTTCCTAATTCAGTTTAGCTTAGTTAATTAGCTAAAAGTCAAACTGTCGTAATTAAGGTTTGACTTCGAGATTAATTAAAATTGGTTCAATCAAATCTCGAATTAAAAGTCCTATTGAGTAGGTAATTATGTGGGTAATAAACCCTTAAAAGGGTACTCCCTGATTCCCACTCTAACTAGGTCGATTGTCGGGTCAAACTTGTTATTAAAAAGTCAACAGAATGCTTATTTTCAAATTAATGCATAATTAGCAATGTAGAACCCATACAACCAGTTTTATCATTAATATAACTTGGCAATTAATTTAAGAACATGTCTAAACATGTTCAACCCGACAAGTTTCAGTAGAGACACAGTTCGGAACCAAAAGTCGCATAATTTGACTTTTGTTTTGACCATCAGTTCTGACCCGTTTAAGCATGTTTTAGAAATGCCTTAGAGCTTTAATTGGACTAGGTTACATGCTAGTATAACCCTCTGTGATTATACACCTTGGTTCAATAGATATCCGATTCACATGCATGTTTCCGTTAAACGCTTATATGTTGACCATTATGCCCAAATGACCTTAAATTATGATTTTTGAAAATATAAAAGAGTAGACACCTTGGGTTCTGATTTATAAACTTGTACCCAAAATTTGACATCAGTTAGAGGTCTAGATTAAGAGTTATGCTCATTAGCGTAATTAAAAGACTTTTTATGAATTTAATGGCAAAATTAGCATATAGCCTATCTAAACCCGATTTTTGATATCAAACTTTTTACCCACTGATGTAATATAATATTTTGGGATTTTTGAAGATTTTTAATTAATTTTAGGTTGAGCATAACATAGGGTTGTAGCTCTAATTCGGTTAATGCCGGTTTTGCCCTTTTGAGCTATAAAATGAGTTTTACAAATCATTTTGACCCCAAACCTTTTACTACTGATTTTATATGATAAATAAATTATTTTAAACCTTCTGGAATAATAAAAATATCAGCTTTCTATTTAGAACCCGGAAATGGCTCCAAATCGCCTTTTTAAGCGTTTTTAGCGCATAGTATGTATTAAAACTATTTTAAACATATAAGGTTTGATACCTACTGATATTTTAAGTATATTTTTATACTTTGATAGTAAGCTAAAGTTTTAAACTCATAATTTCAGTTTTGACCTTTTTAGCCTATGTGAAATTACCAAAATACCCCTAAGGTGCATAGTTTGGTTTTAAATGATAAATTTCACATATATCTAGTACCCTACTGTTATAACTTATTAAATTAAGTATATTTACTAAATAAATCAGACCTGTAACTCAGATTACTAAATAAACTCCTTTATAACCTTTTAAATGACGAAAATGCCCTTACAAGGCATAGTTTGAGTTTAAATCCATTTCGGGCATAATAGGAGATATCTTACTGATGTCACAACATATTTAAGGCATATTAACTTAGGAAACCTGTATATGGCTCTTATGATTACCCGTTACACAATCTTCGCGTTCGGTTCGGTTTATGTAATTAGTTTGCATAAATTGACCAAAGCGGGTCAAACCTTATCATTTTGATCTCAAAATCCAGAATGTGTTTAGCTTACCCATATTATACAAGTCTTCAAACTTGTCGGGTCTAAATCACATTCTATCCCGGTCTTCGCTTATTCATGCGTTCGAACCGTATCTTCCTTTAAAAACTAACCCGTCTAAGCTTAAGCTTAATTAAAGACCCGTTAGAAATCTAATAGGTTATTATAAATATTTGTTCCAGAATAGGAGACCCAGTAAAATCTACACGCACTTGCTAATTGTGATTTATACTTGCAAAGGTAAATACTTTTAACTTATTTTCCCTATACGGGCTTGGGGTATGGTATATAAAATACCGCTTGGTCGGGCATTGAATCTTTAATCGAATAGAGGTTAAACCATTGATATGCTCCGTTTGGAAATGTTTTGTTTGCTTAAAGCCTTTGGGGGGTTAATGACCATGTCCCGGATATCCTTGGCATCATTTTACGAAATGGCCACGACCTAAGCACGGGGTGTAGGCGTACACCCGTCAGTGCCTAAATAAATAATGTGGCGTGTCTATTAATCTTTAACCCGGTCTACGGATCGGGCTACTGAACGCATAAGGAACATGTAATTCTTTTACAAGATTATATTCAAATAATTATCCCAAGTTATAAAAGATATTTTGTGTCACGTGCATTCAAATCAATTTTATTAAACTTTTCAAAATGAGTCAGTTAAATTGTATTTACCAGTGTAAACTGACGTATTTTCCCAAAAAGGTTAAGTACAGGTACTACTCGAACTAGGCTGGCTTTCTCCTAGCGTCCACAATAAGTCTCGCAAGCTTGGATGTCATAAAACTGTTGAACAATGTTTCCTCTTTATTTTGAACCGCCTGTGGATCTGTTTTGACTATTTGTGATACCTGATATTACAATTTATTAAAGTTGAAATGAATCTATCTTTTGCTTCTGTTGTGCATTTTATATATTGTGTTGTTTGACTATGATGATATCAACTACGTCACGATACTCCCCACCGGTAATACGTGGAAATATCGGGGTGTGACATATGTGTTTAAAGACTTTGCCTTTGCCAATGGACCACCCCCCCCATTGGTTCCTCAACTTATAACTGATTAGGCTGGTGGGTGTGGTTTAAAGCCCCTAGGGGCTTTATCACGCTATGTAAGCGCCACATAGATTTTGAGATAAAAATGGTGCTCCTTTTAACAACGATGGTGTGGGACAAAGCCCCACTAGCGCCCCCACCTAATTAAATATTAAAAAAGAAAGAAAAAAACAAAATCTGATTGGTTAAGAGGCATGGGGCCCACCAGATGCACTCATTCACGCCCGTTATTGGGATGGCAGACAAGGGGTAGCACCCTCTTGATAACGTGCTGGGGGTGGAGGAGGGCACCAAATGGCGCTATTTTTGCTGAGTTGGCAGGGTGGCGCGAGGCCACACCTCCTGGCCTTACCGTTGTTTGTAGCCAATGAAGGGAAATATATGATTTTAATGTGAAAAACCCGGCCCTCATTGAGTCTTAACTCATATGTCGAAGCCACCGAAACAAATTGCTAATATCTAATATAGAGCATCTGCTCTCCCATTGTTGATCATGCGTCAACAGAAATTAAAAACTTAACATTATAATGAGTTCCAACTATGTGTCAATCCAAATCTATTAGTTCATTTCTTCACCTTTAGGCTACAAGGTATGGTGATGGTCCTCCCTTGGAGGATGGTCCGCCACGTAAGCACCACGTAGGATGGGCATGAGGATGGGGCAAAGAGGATGGAGGTATGGAAATGGGAGGATGGACCTAAAATGTGTATGTATATATTGTACATATAGGCATGTGAGAGAGAGGGGGAGTAATTTTTGTCTTCTTGTGAGCGTCCTCAACGTCCAGAACTCAACGCCAAGGACGAAGACTGGGGGGCGGTGTGGTGTTCGGTCCGGCGACGCTCCTGGGCGGTGGAGGACGAACCTCCATACCATCCAGCCTTATAGAGATTCAATATAACTGGATCATGTCAGATTTTGAAACTCTAAAAAGTTAAACGCTTACCATACATAATAACTTCAACAAATCAAAGCCCAAAAAAGGGAAATTACCAAAATTTCAGTGACCAACTCAAACTACCAAAATATCACCCTCATGCGTACTTGAATGGTGCCTCAAGCATGGGATGCGTCGATGTGTTAGTTATTGTGTCCTTTAAGGTGGTGCTGACACGTGTTCGAGAAAGCTCTTGCGTCGATTGACGCATGGTATCGATGTCTCCTACATGGCTTGCGTCAAGAGAAGAAAAGTTGTGTGGCTTGCGTCTCTCTTGCGTTATGGCTGACGCATTAGAGAGGTCAGGCCGACACATTGGAGAGGTCTGGCCGACGTCATGGATCTGAGGTCAGGCCGACGCAATAGAGTGGTCTGGCGGACACAGTGAAGTGTCAGCCCGAGACATTAGACCGTAAGGCCGACGGATTCGAGTGGTCAGCCCGACACATTAGAACCGTAAGGCTGACGCATTCGAGTGGTCGGGCCGACTCTTTAGATCGTCATACCGACGCATTGAATAGCTTTGGCTATCGCATTGAAGATGTTTGGCATACGCATGGAAGCGGTCTGCCTTCTTTAATACCGTACAAATGCACGCCCGACGCATCTAAAGACCCCTTTCAACACACTAATTGGCCTTATTGACGCATTAACATTCGTACAATCTTGATCACGTTTTAAAAGAGTTGGTACCCAATAAAATTCACGTTTCAATTGTTATATTTTATACACCAACATAATTCTCAGGTCTTTGTTAAATTTCCCTCAATTATTATGGGTGTTAGATTTGTTGTGTACGTTGGTGGAAACTGGAAAGTTATTAATAGCAACATGGAATATGTTGTAGAATCTGATTCAATCAGACGTCTTTTAGAAACTCTAAAAATAATATTTCATATCAAAGTTTTTTGAGATATCATTTTGAGATGTGTGGGGTTCAAAATATTACACGATTATCATACAAGATGTCAACTTTTACTGATTCCATTGACAGATATAACGAATGATTATGATCTTTTATTATTTTTCAAGATGGCTGAAAACAATCCTCATGAACTTTTTAAATTATATGTTGTACAAGAAATTATTGTGGGTTCATCTTCTGGTTGTATTCGCACTGATTTCAAATGTCCCGACTTAAATGGTCATGTTTTTGAAACTGATGACTTTAATGATTGTGAGAAAGCAAATTTTGACAATTCTTTTGAAAACCTTTTACTTGTTTCTTTAACGGGTAAAGAAAAATCTGGTTCATCAGGCCGGTTTAAAGAAGGCTATATTTTTAGAAACAAAGAACATATGAAAATCGAATTAGGAAAATTTTGTCTTGAAGAATGTTTCGAGTATAAAGTAGATAGATCATCAAAAACTAGTTTTGTGGCATCATGTGTAATTGACAACCGTGAGTGGCTTTTTAGAGCATGTAGTCGCAGATCTAGTGACGTGTTTTATGTAAAATATTTTAACCATAAACACACATATTTGAAGATGCAGACACATCCACGTCTGCATCAAGCAACCCCAAAGGTGGTGGGTGTCATTCCCCAAAAACATCGCAGCGGAAATACAAACGTGACGGTGACGAAGGTTGGTACTCATAAATATCTTAGTAGACGATGCAATGTTTATAGTTTGGACATACAACTTATTTAAAACATGAGTTTAGAGTTTAAAGTTTAAACACAATCCACAACCACAACATAGTTGTCTTGATCCTTATGGATCCAAATACACACGATCCCATATTAGTTTCAAAAGTTGTCCAAAATATTTTTAAACACGACATGCATCACTACCACAAGATATGCCAAAATCTCGAATCCGAACTCATGTACCTGAAGAACACGTAAACTCAAGTGTCAACACAAAGGAAGGTGAGCTCACATATTCAATTTGTAACTGATTTGTTTAAGGAAAACTTTCTTACTGTGAATTTTATAACAAAACATCCATATATGATTAAGAAAGTAAATTTTATTTCCTTTACAAAAATATGAGGGTTATTCATCGTGAGCATTTTCTGAAAACCTCCGATACAAATCATCTTCCCAAGGTTTATATATTAAATTGCTAGCACCAAATATTCGGATTCGTAAGTTTGCAAGACATTACGTGCTATATATTAACAGTTATGGTATAATCAATGTTAGACACTAATCAGAATATAAATTCGTCGCTTGACTTGACACGGAGAAATAGGTCACAAAGGGGTGGTCAACCCGACAGATCTATCAACAATTCCACGCATACAATACTAATGATTAAACGGCTAAATTCGCGCAAAGTGCCACGTAATGGGTCACTTATAGTGCCTGCCTCACGAACAATATCCTACTAATATGATAAATTTAATATTTTGTATTATTCAAACACCGTAATCCTCCCCGAAACAATTTTATATTCATTCAAACCTCCAAAACATGTTTTTCCTCAAAAACGTAACGTATCATTCCAAACCATATTTTTCCAGGAAAATATATTTATAATTTAATCAAAGACATATTTTATACAAAAACGTATAATTATCCTTTTTAAGGCGTGTTTTCCTCCCAAAACAGTATATAAAACAGTAAAAGAGGGGTTAGTGACACTCATCTTTGGGTGCGTTTTTATATTAGCACAATCCCTTAAATTGGTCTGCACGTCCTAATTTAAGTAGGAACGATTTAATAACCAGTTATTCTACAAATAACTAAGTTTCTCCAATACTTCGAATTTTTCACACAACTTTGAGATTTTCTCGAAAAGTCTTTATTTTTTATTATGTTGGCGTGTTTATATATACTAGCCATTTACCCGCGCGATGCGACGGGAGTGATGATTTACAATAGGATACTCGTTTACCATTAGCTTATCGGTCGTCTCATGATATATTGAATAGTACTTAAGTTAGTTTTCTTATTCGTGATATGTTGGCACTCGTTTTTCTTACAAGGCGGAAACCCGCGCGATGCGGCGGAAACGACTATTTATAATGCGGTACTCATTTTCTTTTAGTTTATCAATTATTCCGATAAACAACATTTGAGGTATATAATCCGTATTGTCTAAGTCTTTGGAAGAGGCACTAATACCTTTGTATTTTTTTTATCGTGATATCCATCTTGACCCATTTGTTGAAAAGTATAATTTAAATCGACTTTATAAATGATGGATAAAACATTCAAAGTTTGTTATAGTAATAAAAATAATTAAAAAAAAGGGGGTCAAATGTGTGTGTCAAAATAGCCTTATTGAAATGCTTTCATGTCCTTAAAAATTTGTTTTTCAAAGAAATTACATTATCATTTTAAATATAACATATCTTAACCATAATATAATAACTATCTTCATAATCAAAAAAAAAAAAAAAAGAAAGAAAAAAAAAAGAAACACAAAACGGTGTTAATAGGTTGGGCTTAACCCTAAGTGTTTCAACCCAAACCCATGTAGTTGGTTACCATCCCGCTCATGTTGTCATCTCTTGTTTTAGCTAATGAAACTCTTATTTTAATATCTTAATTAAAGTAGCATGAAACAAATCAAGATATGTATCTCTTATGTATAGCATGAAGAAATCAAAGTTTGCATCAGTTATTTATGGTGGTCTATTGGCAAAGACAAAGTCTTTAAACACCTTGAGAGGGGGAGGTCTTGGGTTCAAGTCCCACAGACGACAGAAATAAAAGAAATTTGCCGTTCAAAAAAAAAACATAATGCAAAATTAAAAAAGCAATTAATTAAGAATCTTATCATTTATCATTTATGAGTAAAAAAGTAACTATTTAATGAATCACTTTAAATCATTGTTTTCAAAAAAGAACATAGTTGTTATAAACCAGACATTTTAGGTCCAACATAATACTTATGGGTTTTAGGGTTTACACTTGTGTTTACCTATATATTGTAACGTTGAACAGAATGAATGTGAAGAATTCAGTTTATCTCTATTTCTCTTAGCTTTTTATCACATTATCAGCACTTTGATTCTCCACTGGGATTTACAGGCCATCAGACACGTTAGACTCACCATTTTCAATTCCTCACATACTGGTACACATCATTATCTCTACTATGTGTCGGATATTTTTTCAATGTTCATATATTATCTTCCTTTTTCACAGTAGTATATACATATGCATATTCAACAGGAAGATACACAAATTCGTATTCTTAAAGAGTAGTTATTAGAATATATATATATATATATATACATTCATATAATCCGGCGGTCACTGCCGCCACGAACATCATGAAAAAAAAAAACAAAACGAAGCTTCGATCTGTATCTGTTACTGAAGTTCCAAACCGTAGCTTTCGGTTGTACGGATTCATCAATGAATTGTTATTCAAGGTTTTAAAATAAAAAAAAATTAAAAAAAAAAAGAAAAAGAATCCCTAATAATCATCTACACCCTAAGCGGCGGCAGACAAGGAGGAAACAACAATAGTCAATACATCAATCACATTCTTCAGGATTATAATTGTGAGGGACTTGGGAGAAAACAAAAGACATCACGTCTTTGGGGGGCGGCGGCTTGGTGGACATTAGTAAACATAGGAGATTAAAAAAAAATCACATGATACATCATCATCACACCATCAGGCTTCACGTGAATATTGGGGGATTTATTGTGCCATCATAAGACCATAGGGTATGGTGAGGTTAGTCCCAAAGAGATCACCCGTCACGTAGGACCATCCCCTTGGGGACTACCCAAGGGTGTGGAAGACTACCCAACCCCACAATATAATATAATATATAAATAAAGGGGGATAGAGAGAAGTCAGAGGGGCCCACTTGTACAGCCAATCAACAAGCCCGTCTCCTCCGTCTTCCTTCCGACGTTGACGACGCGACGGGCCACAAGGGCCGGTGTGGGACGATCCACCGGGACGGCGCCGATCCAGGGACGAGGCCCATACCGCGCGGTCTAACATCATTGGCAAGGAAATTCTCATCAAATAATCATCACATCCACACAGCTTTTGGTTTCAAAGGGATTTGTTTTTTTGGTTATTATTAATCATAATCCTTGTCATCCCTATAAAAGTATAAAAGAAAAGATGACGATTATATACAATGAATTTGAATAATGATTCCACTCAAGTGAGTACCAACTTGAACAAATATTTTATAACAAAACTTAATGCGTGTGGGGCCCGATACCAAGCAATATGCTTAAAATGACCCGCTTATTCAAACACTTTTACAGAATACAAAATTAATAAATGAGTTTGTTTTTCCTTCTCTTTTTTATAAACATACTTAAAGTTTAGAACCTGCAGTTCTAGCAAAAGAGAACCCGAAGTTCTCATACAATATACATTTCTTTCCTTTGTAGAAAATATGTCGAACTTATCAAAGCTTGAATTCACCGCTATTGACATATCGGGTAACAACTACCTCCCATAGACTCTTGGTGCTAAAATTCATTTGGCGGCAAATAATTTGGGGGAGACAATTATTGATGGTAATCAAACTTCACCTCAAGATAAAGCGAAAGCTATGATATTCCTTCGCCATTATCTTCACTAAGATCTAAAGCGGGAATATCTAACTGTTGAGGACCCCCTTGAACTATGGACAAATATCAAAGAACGTTTTGACCACCAGAAGTTGGTCTTACTCCCCAAAGCCGGCTATGAATGGCTTTATTTACGACTACAGGATTTTAAGACCAACAGTGAATATAATTCTGCCTTGTTCCACATTACCTCTGAGTTAAAATTATGTGGTGAAAAAAAAACCCGATGAATACATGCTTGAAATTTTTTCTCAACGTTCCATGCCTCAAACATGCTCCTGTCGTAGCAATACCGGGAACGTAAATTTACTAAATATTCTGAATTGATATCATGTCTTATGATCGCGGAGCAAAACAACAAGCTCCTACTCCAAAACCATTAATCGCGACCCGCCGGTGCAAGCCCATTCCCTGAAGCGAATGTGGCCAATTCTCAAAGCGGACGAGGAAGAGGTAGAGGCCGCAGCCCCAGCAGATGTCGTGGTCGTGGTCGAGGACAGGGATATACAAGGCATCGAGAGTCCTAGAACACTAAAAATAGCGGTGGTGAATCGAGTCGACATAATATGGGGCGACCTTCAAAAGGAAAAGTAGCGGGAATCAAAGCAACATTTGTTATAAATGTGGGATGTCAAATCATTGGTCCCGCACATGTCGTACCCTTAAACACATCACTGAGGCATCTCAACACATAATGAAAGAAAAAAAAAGGAAAGAATGATGAAACTAATCTGATTGAGGATTATGTACCTTATATTTTACTTTTCATACTGTGACCTTTGTATTTGGCTTGGTTTGAAACTCTTGCAATGTTTCATTTTACTTCTTTGCATTAACTTTTATTTGTTTTTATTTCCTGAAGAAATATGTATACTAGCTCCAGTAGAGCTATTATTGGTGATGAATGTCTAGTAGATAGCGGTAGTACTAACACTATTCTCAAAGATATGAAAGTTTTCTCTGAGTTGTCTCCGGCAGAGACACCGATTAGTACTATATCTGGTGTCAGTAACCTTATCGAAGGCTCCGGCAGAGCACACATAACATTATCTTCGGGTACCAAATTAACTATTGATAATGCATTATATTCTAGTAAATCCAGAAGAAATTTACTTAGCTTTAAAGATATTCGAAAAAACGGTTACCACCTAAAAACAATATCTGAAAATAGTATTGAATATCTTCAAATTACTTCAAACAAAAATGACCAAGAAACAATTGTTGAACAATTAGAAGCCTTATCCTCTGGATTATATTGTACTAATATCAATCCTATCGAATCATACATGGTGAGTAACCAAAAGCTGTTGGATAAAGATACATTCAATATATGGCATGACCGTCTAGGTCACCCTGGTAGCATAATGATGAGACGAATAATCAAAAGTGCAACCGGCCACCCTCTCAAAAACTTAAAAGTTTTGCTACCACAAGACTTATCATGTGCAGCATGCTCTCTGGGCAAACTTATAACTCGGCCCTCACAAACTAAATTGATACATGAAACCCCATCATTTTTTGACAGAATCCAAGGGGATATTTGTGGGCCTATCCATCCTCCATGTGGACCATTCCGCTATTTCTTGGTCTTAATAGACGCATCCTCCAGGTGGTCACATGTGAGCCTTTTAGCTACTCGAAATGTAGCATTTGCCCGACTTTTAGCTCAAATCATACAATTGAGAGCCAATTTCCCGGATAATCAAGTTAAAAACATCCGAATGGATAATGCGGGAGAGTTCATATCTCAAGCTTTTAATGACTATTGTATGTCAATTGGGATCAATGTTGAACATTCAGTACCTCATGTTCACACACAAAACGGTTTAGCCGAATCTCTGATTAAACGATTACAAATAATTGCTAGACCACTTTTAATGAGATGTAAACTACCATTTTCTGCATGGGGCCATGCTATTTTGCATGTCGCTACACTGATTAGATTGAGACCAACTGCTGATCACGAATACTCCCCATTGCAACTGGTCTCCGGACGAGAACCAAGTTTGTCCCATCTTAGAATTTTTGGTTGTGCGGTATATGTACCAATACCGCCACCACAACGTACTACAATAAGACCCCAAAGAAGACTGGGTAACTATATTGGTTTTAACTACCCGTCCATAATTAAATATTTAGAACCAATGACGGGAGACATGTTTACAGCACGGTATGCTGACTGTCGTTTTGATGAAACAATGTTCCCAGTCTTAGGGGGAGATAAGGACAAAGAAAGACTGGTAACACAAGAAATAACATGGAATGCATCATCGCTATCAAATCTCGACCCCCGAAGTGGTCAATGTGAATATGAAGTCCAAAAGATCATACATTTGCAAAGAATAGCAAATGAATTACCAGATGCATTCACAGACACGAATAAAGTAACAAAGTCACATGTACCAGCATCAAATGCACCTGCTCGAATTGAAGTAATCCCAGAGGCGATTACTATACAACAAAAGCGTGGGAGACCAATCGGTTCCAAAGATAAAAACCCACGGAAACGAAAAGAGCAAAGTAAAGCAGTTGGTGAAAACTCACAAAAGATTATAAGTGAAACCCTGGTAGAGGTAAATGTCCTAGAAGAGACAACTATGAATCCAGAGGAAAATGACGTTTCAGAAGAAACACCGGTACCGAATGAAAATGAGATCTCTATTAATTATGTACAAGATAGTACAATGTAGAACCGAAATAAAACACGTGTTGATGATATATTCGTATATGCTATAGCAACGGATGTAATCAATGAAAATGATTACGTACCTAAAACTTTAGAAGAGTGCATGCACAACAATGATTGGCCAAGATGGCAAGAAGCCATAAACGCCGAATTGAATTCGCTCGAAAAGCGACATGTTTTCGGACCTGTAGTCCGAACGCCCATAGACGTCAAACCAGTAGGTTATAAATGGGTGTTTGCAATAAAGAGAAATGAAAAGAATGAGATTGTATGATATAAGGCTCGACTTGTAGCACAAGGGTTTTCCCAAATCCCAGGAGTTGATTATGAGGAAACGTATTCCCCTGTAGTGGATGCGATAACCCTTAGGTTCCTAATCGGCCTAACAATCTCTGAAGGACTTCATATGAGACTAATGGATGTTGTCACCGCATACTTATACGGGACACTTAAAAACGACATCTATATGAAAATCCCTAAAGGATTAAAATTGCCTGAAGCATTAAAATCAACACCTTGAGATATGTGTTCTATAAAGCTCCAGTGATCTTTATATGGTCTCAAACAATCTGGTCGTATGTGGTACAATCGACTTAGTGAATATCTCAAAAAGGAAGGATACAAGTCTGATGTAATCAGTCCATGTGTCTTTATAAAACGATCACTCTCAAATTTCACTATAATAGCAGTCTATGTTAACGATATCAACATCATCGGATCTCCTGAAGAGATAGAGAAAGCTGCTCAGTTGTTAAAGAAGGAATTTGAATTGAAAGATCTTGGTATGACGAAATTATGTATCGGACTACAATTTGAGTATCTGTGCAATGACACATTTGTCCATCAATCAACCTACACCAAGAAGATGTTAGTACGTTTCAATATGGATAAAGCACATCCGTTTAGCGTACCTATGGTTATCCGACCGCTAGATCCACACAAGGATCCTTATCGCCCTCAAGAAGAAGGCGAAGAAGTACTTGGTCCGGAAGTACCGTACTTAAGCGCGATCGGTGCCCTTATATATCTCGCAAATAACACAAGACCTGACATTGCATTTGTAGTTCATGTACTAGCGAGATACAGTTCGAATCCAACACGTAGACACTGGAATGGTGTAAAACATATATTCCGGTATATTTGCGGGACACAAGACTTAGGTCTTTTCTATCAGAAAGATCAAAAGTCCCAGCTGGTTGGGTATGCTGATGCCGAATATCTATCAGATCCTCACAAAGCAAAATCTCAGACAGGTTATGTATTCACATACGGCGGCACAACAATTTCTTGGAAGTCAACTAAGCAAACACTTACAGCAACATCATCAAATCATACCGAATTGATAGCACTATATGATGCTGGTCGAGAATGCATGTGGTTGAGATCAATGATTAATCACATACAAGAAGCATGCGTATTAGAACAGATCAAGAAGGAGCCGATAATTATTTATGAAGACAACGCTGCTTGCATAGCTCAGATCAGAGAAGGTTACATCAAAGGTGATCGAACAAAGCACATCTCACCAAAGTTCTTCTCAACATATGACTTGCAGAAAGAAGGGGAAATTGATGTTTGCCAGATCAAGTCAAGTGAAAATTTAGCTGACTTGTTCACAAAATCTTTACCAAGAAGCAGTTTCGAGCAACTATCACACAAGATCGGTCTCCGCAGATTGAAAGATGTTTGTTGAATTCAGGGGGAGAATTATACGCACTGTACTCTTTTTCCCTTAACTAAGTTTTGTCCCAATGAGTTTTCTTAGTAAGGTTTTTAATGAGGCAACACAACTGATCCAGTAGTATCAGTTTATTTATTCAGGTCCTGAAGTACCTATTTAACATCATCCTGAAGTATGTTGTTAAACTGTGTATAATTCTAAATGTCTGGGGGGAGTGTTATAAACCAGACATTTTAGGCCCAACCCAATACTTATGGGTTTTAGGGTTTACACTTGTGTTTACCTGTATATTGTAATGTTGAACAGAATGAATGTGAAGAATTCAGTTTATCTCTATTTCTCTTTGGTTTTTATCAATAGTAAATTTGTTTTTTATTTCTTTTTTATGTTAGCCAAATAAAATAACAGGAAGTTGTTGATAGATTTATGAAAAAAAAAATATATTACTTCCAAACGTTATTAGTTTAGTTAAAATACAAATTTTGGGCAAAAAAAATAATAATAATAAACTAAAGGTTAATCTCATCATCGATCACTAGATACCGATAGCTTCTCTCATCAGAATCATCAGCATTAGCTTCCAAGTATAAACAACAAATCCAAATAATTCATTTTTATCATTACAAATTCAAACTGAAATTAATACAAGAACAATGAAACCAAATCCATACAAGTGCATTGTCTTGTTCAAATTTGCAAATGGCTTTGGTACTGGTCTAGATACGTGGTTTGGATCAATTTGTATCCGGTCCAAATTAGGGAGGTAACCAAGCTCTTCTGGTAATGAACATGTTAACTCATTTCCATTTAACATCCTGCATGCGCAAAATCAGAAAACCAAAAATTATGATGGCAATACATGGCGATATCTGACACTCTTATGGTCATCTGGATGTAGATAAATGTAAATGAACCTCCATATAAAATCAGGTGACCTATTTCTCTTGGTACTCTTTGTTATTTTGTTCCACATGACATCCCTTTAAGACAAAGATTACATGTCCACAAGCAAATATATAAAAACAAAGAAATAAATGAATAAGAAGGTAAATCTACACTAACAAAGATTACTGGATGAGTATATTGACAATCTACAGCAACAAGCAACAAACTCATGGCCCAGACCACCCAGATACATAACCACCATAATTCTGACATCTGAGCAATGGGAGTGGACACCAAACTAATACATACCCCTTAAATAAGAAAGAAAAATAAATAAAGTGATATATATATTCTTTAATCTAATTACCAAACTAATGTCGACGTTTGACTAACCATCTCAAACATATTAGTTTATATAAACATAATTATGATTCGATATTTATTTGTAGTTATACATTATTACTATATTTCATTATATATATATATGTATGAAACGATATAGACAAGCGGTTGTGTCGGTTGGTTAAACGTCTCATGTTTGACGGTTACTCCCGCCAAAACCAAACCACCAAATAACCGTTTTGTTTATCTAATGTATATATATATACACATTGCCGGGAACTTCTCTCGGCACCAAGACATTCAAAACCTTTCGTTATTGTTTGTCCATTTACTCATCCTCATTGTTACAAACCATGTCTACCAATTCTGTTAATAATCCAAAGTTTCGTATCAAACCACCAAAACCCCACCGTGATGATGATGATGATGATGATCATCGGCTTCCGCTAACAAGTGGTATCAGAGCCGGTTATGTGAGTGATGATGATCTAAAGCCGTCTTCAACAATGATGCCATGTATGCACTGCACTGAAGAAAAACGTGAACGAAGATGGATGCAGCGACGTTGCTACTACTGCAATAAGCCTGGCCATCAAATATCAATATGTCAAGAGAAAGAGAAGGATGAAGAAAGTCAATTGCTTCATTTAGCGGTTGATACTGGAACGCAGAAACATCCAAATGAAGATATCAATCAACAAACTGATCAAAGAATGGAATACACAGTGATCGGGACAGATGGAGGATATTGGTCGGATATATGGTATGTGAGTAAAACTTTTAAACACCATTTTTTTGGTAACATAGACATGTTTAAGCGAATCAAAAATATGTCAAGTGTCGAAACGATAACCGGAGAAAATCATTTTTTCTTCATTAGAGGTATGGGTGTTGTTGAAATTATAACCGCATCCGAAAAGATACGTGTTCAAAGTGTGTTTTATACACAGGATATAGACAGAAATGTCTTAAGCCTAGATCAATTAATAACACAAGGCTTTACTGTTAAATTCATGGGGGATAAGTGCAAACTGTTTCCAACATTTAGTGAACCTTTGAACAACAAAAGGAACGGTCATACAGGAATGACAAGGGAAGAGGAAATCAGTGAATTAGAAAAACAGCATATGATTAGTAAAGATTCGGATCATGAGAAGTTTAAATCAGAATTCTTAAACGAATATTTTGAAAATCTGAACATCTCTGCCAACGAACCAGATTGGAACATTCTGATATTACCAGCAATGTCCTTCAAGGACTTTCAAGATTGCAAGGCCCTATTGAATATGCTCGAAGATGAAGATTATGTTATTAAGTATAAATATTATCTTGAAACTACATTCAACAATATGATAGAATGGTTTCTCAAGGAGAAACTAGAAATTCACTCAAGACCGCTGCCTGCATACGCTTCAAACAATCGGAAAGTGAGGTTATTAGATCTGTATATGGCGGTGAAGAGGGAAGGTGGTCACCGGAGAATCACCGAGAACGGCATGTGGGCTATGATATCTAAGAATATAGGATTCGAGTATGAAGATGGTGAGTACAAGCGTCTGATATACGCTATGTATCTGGATGTACTTGTATACCATTACAAGTTCAAGATAACTCAAGAGAAGGCACTCGGAAAAGAGGAAGTGAAGACTGTGGACCCAGACAGAGCATGAGTGAAGGAGACAAGAGGGTTGTAAATGATGCAGATCAAACAGATACTGCTGGATGTTCAAGATGTACAGGAGCAGAAGGAAAGGAAGCGGAACATTATGCATTATTTGCAGATCAAGAAGGTGTGGCTAGAGATTTATTTGGGCAGCCAGGTGCAAATCAAGGAGTAGCTGAAGAACATTATGCGTTCTTTGTTGGTAATGATTGGTATGGACTCAAGAAACTGCAACAAAGGAAGAGATTCGATTTCTCAAGGGTGGAGAAGGCTGTAAATGAAGCGAACTACAGCGTTATCAAGAACTCCCGTAAACATAATCATGTTTAGGGGAGATTATTAGTTTATATAAACATAATTATGATTCGATATTTATTTGTACTTATACATTATTACTATATTTCATTATATATATATATGTATGAAACGATATAGACAAGCGGTTGTGTCGGTTGGTTAAACGTCTCATGTTTGACGGTTACTCCCGCCAAAACCAAACCACCAAATAACCGTTTTGTTTATCTAATGTATATATACACATTGCCGGGAACTTCTCTCGGCACCAAGACATTCAAAACCTTTCGTTATTGTTTGTCCATTTACTCATCCTCATTGTTACAAACCATATCTACCAATTCTGTTAATAATCCAAAGTTTCGTATCAAACCACCAAAACCCCACCATGATGATGATGATCATCGGCTTCCGCTAATAAAACATGCCTAACCATCTGTTCTAGAGTGCATGAAAACCCGTATACTTTGCATAGATCTTTTGGTCTCATCTAACTTGTCCGCTCCCCCCCCCCCCCCCCCCCAAAATCAAAAGTGATAACAACTAGACTATCCAATATCTACTAAAGAAGTTTTTAATCAGTATCGATAAGTCATAAGTCAAAAATATATATATATATATATATATTATAAAAATAAACATAAAACTGGTAAAGGGCTTACTGATTTTATCTTCTTTGCTTGAGACTCTATTTTGAGAGCTTCTGAAAGAACAGAGGCTGCTTCTATATATAGTTCATGAGTGTCTTCCCCACAGATAATGGTGATAGCTAGTAATCCTAGAAAAAGAGAAATCCAAATGACAACCTACCAAGGGCCACAACAGCCATTGTCAGCTAGGGTTTTACGTTGAAAATTGCCACATGTGTATTAATAGATACCTCTTTTTAGCCGGTAATCACAACCAACCAGTTAAACACTAAGGTGCTGTTTGTTTTTGCAGACATAAACTGTCTGCAAGCTGATTTCATCTGTTTTCATGTCTGCAACTGAAGATGTGGTCTGAAGCTCTGCAAGCTGTAAATAGAAGACTGTTTGTTTTTTTTAAAAGATAATGTCTGCACAAACTAAAGCATCATACATTCATGAGCAACTACACCAGCCAAACTCTCTGCATTCTCTCTAAACACCAGCCACCGCCACCGCCACCACTTCATCATCATTGTCATATTCGAGTATAACCTTAACAGCAACATCATCATCTTCTGTAACATAAAAATGGTATTATATATTATATAACCATTCTCAAGTCCCAACCAACAGACCCTCCTTATGACATAAACACTATCACAAACAAATTGTTAAAAAATAAACAAAGATGAAAAACCTTAATTGTTAAACAACTCAACCCTGTACTCCATCTCCTTCTCAGCCATTCCAAAGATCTATAGAACAAACATTCACTTATTTTAAGTCAAACACCATCAGTCAATAATCAATTTGCGTGGCCATATAAAATCCACAAAAATTGCATTCAAGTTCGAAACCTAAACAGTTTGAAGCTCAATTTGAGCATAAGCATACGTAATTACCTGTTCTTTGTCTAATGCGGTCGGCATATTGTTGTTGGCAGCCATTAACGAACTCGCTGTTTTGTTTAGCTCAATTTGAGCATAAGCTCCGACCAACCACACCGATCATTCTCTCTCTCCCTGTTTCTTCCGCCGCTGCCATGAACGAACTCGCCACCGGTCGCGATCGAAGAATCTCTGACGACCGGATTCAAGAGAAAACGAGTGGGAAGGGGGGTTGTCGAGGGAGAGAGAGAGACAGAAGAGAGAGAGGACGGTAGGAGGGAGGAAGGGCCGACCACCGCAGGCGGCGGCGGCCATGGTGGTGCTAGTTGTGGTGGCGGTGGTGGAGGAAGAAGTTAGGGTTTGGAGATTTGTTGAGTTCTGATATGTTATATGAGTTTTGTGAAGATGAAAGAAGAAAGGGTTCCCTAGCTTTTTTTTTAAGTGGAAAGAAGCCATTTTCAGATCTTTTTGAAAAAAAAAACAAACAGTCTTCAAGGGGTAATGTCTGCACGCCTGCAGACATTAGCTCCTTGAAGATGTTATAAGAAAAAACAAACACCCCCTAATATTCAAACCCTAAAATACGGCTTAGTAAAACACCAATAATCACAACCAACCAGCGCTATACCAACATCACAGCCGAAACAAAAACGAGAAACAACATGGCCAACACCACTAACACAATCATTTAATCAATCTCAAAAAGCAAAACCAAAAAAAAAAAACAAAACAAAATCACTAACATAAATCGACTCAGATCCAGAAAAGATCATCATCGTCGTTGAACCCGCTCAGTAGCGCTACGGTTGCAACCGGAGTTGCCATACCATGTAGCAAGCCACCATCATCGTCAGGTAGGTGAAAGGCTGAAACCTCGCAAGAACCCCGGCTGCAATCACCTGAAACGTCGGCCAGGGTTTGAAGTTGAAAATCGCCACCGCCAAGACGACCCTGAATCCGCCAGTGGTGATTATCCGATCACCTCCCCTAAGTCTTCTTTAAGAGGGGTAACCTCGCAGGAACCACGGCAACCTGAACAATTGAATACAAATACAGTTCAGTTATCATGGCGACCTGTAAGACGATGCCCGTTGAAATAATCAAAATCAATCCATTGTTCATAAATAGATTAACACAGAGCAAAAAAAACAGATGGGTCGGTTTTGGCGATATTTACTTGCCACCTTTATGTACAGTATCCGTAAAACACATCGTCTTATAATTGTAAAATTTTGCAATAAGATGTACACACCATCATCAAACATAATCCGAATACATATAACTGATCAAACCACCTCACTTACATTAATGCTACCGGCTTGGGTTCATCTACATTTACATGTGCTGCTTTAGAAAGCTCATCAAGGACTTCTGATAGGGTGGGATGTGCATGAACTGTAAACTTAATGTCATGCAAAAGTATATTTAGTGTTTGCTTCTATTCATTGACTTATCTATAGACCTTTATTAAGCATCTCCTTGTCCTATAATTGTCATTTCACCCACAAATTTTAAGACGGCAGCCCAAGAGTCTAGCTTGTTTCCCTAATTTTTCATCATCACTACCAAATTTGCCCCCATGTAAAGAGGATACCCTAAACGAGCAATCAGTTTTCTTCTTTTGAAACCGTCGCAGTATATCCTATGAGGATTGAAATCGTCGATTGAAGCAATGAGATCGGTTATGTTCGGTTGGAGCAATTAATGGAAATTGATGATTGAATGGTTGGAGCAATTAATGGAAATTGAGATCGGTTATGTCCCTTCGTTTCCAGAACCGCAGATTCTCATTTAGGAAGCCCATCATCTCTCTCTTTCTCTGTCTCTCTCTCTATCGAAGCGACATAGCCTCTCCTACACATGGCTAAGGATTTGAAGGTTCGATCGGACAGGTATTGCAGTTTATCGAAACCCTAGGGTTCGTATTTCTTGTTAATTTCAGTTTAGTTTCACGATTTGATGAATGTTAATTGTGTAATTAGGTTTTCGTTTTAGATTAAGATCTATTCGTTGACTTCTTGTTGAATACATATTTTTGTTAACAAAAGAATCTGTTCTTTGTGTATCTGTTAAAGCTTAAAGCAAGTGGATCAATTGGAATATTATGAAATCATTCTTTCTTGTTCCCCAAGTTACTTTTTAAAATATTGTTAAAGGTTGAAAGAAATTAGAAACTTACAGAATAAGATTATCTAACTCTTCTTTTTTTCCCCTTCCCATACTCCGGTGTACCACGGTTTGAAGAAATCTAAACCATCTTTATTATGATCTTTTGCAGGGTATTTTTGCTAATTCAACTAATCGGCATAATCAGCTTCATTACATGGCTAAATGATTGTTGCTTATCGGAAAAATTCGCAGAAAGATGGTAGCTGCATTTCTGTAAACTTATAACATCAAAATAAATGATACACGACTACACGCCTTCATTGTTTGAAGTATTCATGGTTATAATAATGTTTTTTTTTGCAGTCATATCCATTTCATGTTGCTTGCAACTACTGCGTACGTTGTGTGCATACTTGGGATCATTTTAATCTACATTTGGTACACACCACAACCGACTTGTTTGTCTAACATTTTCTTTATTATGTGGACACTTGTACTACTCCAACTTATGACCAGTGTTTCTCTTCACCCGAAAGTAAGTTCAACCATCTGAACGTCTTCAACGTTATTTCATCGTAATGTCATGAAATTATTATTTTTTTATTTTTTTTCCTTCCTGAATTAGGTTAGCGCCGGTTTCTTGACTCCGGGATTTATGGGGCTGTATATAGTGTTCCTATGCTGGTCTGCCATTCATAGGTACAACTTTCACATTTTAGTATGAGTTAATTACGTTTTTCCCCCGTGGTTTGTTGAAAATAACCATTAGAGTCCATTAGTTTAAAATTTGCTAAAACAGTACCAATACTTTCACTTTTGTAACAATTACTGTCCACCTCCGTTAACCCCGTCCAATTTACCGTTACGTTTTTGGTGAAAAGACTAAAATACCCCTCATTTAAAAAACATTGTATAAACAAATGAGTTGATTATGTTTTTCGTCCCTGTGGTTTGTTGAAAATAACTATTATAGTCAATTAGTTTAATAATAAATATAATAACTTCTTTAATCATATCTGACACACTAATCGTTTATGGGAAATATGTAAGGGTCAACGGTCAACATGACCCATTTCAACACGTATTAAAAACCTTTTGACCCGTTACCAAACCTGCCCATTTTACCACATTTACTATTGAATCTTGTTTTACAACACGTGCTTATGCTTCAAACTTAAGTTAGTAATTATACATTTATATCAATCCAATATCTTTGATAAACACAACCCAATCCGAACGTTAATTTACTTAAATGCCATGCTCAGGTGGACAACTGATGTTGGTTGGACCAGTACTTGGGTCAGAATAGTAAACGAGTGGCTCGCAGTCTGTGTCTACCGTAAGTGGTTTTCACCCTTCAAACCAGGGTATTTTAGATGGTAAGTGTTGATGGAAAGTTGGTGGTATGTTCACGCCCCATATTATCGACTTCGCGGCAATGCGCGGGTTTCCTACGATTATATAGTATAGATAAAGATAAGACAATTATATATATATAATTTTAATATTTATTTATTAATACCGCCTCAGCCTTACGCCTCGTTCCGCCTCAATACTTACGCCTCGTGAGGCGAAGGGAAAACGCCTCGATACTCGTTTCCGTTTTTTTAAACCTTGCAATTATTTTATATTTTTATAAGCTATTTAGCAAAGAAAATCCTAATAAATAGAGAAAAGTAAATTAACAAAGTTCTTTAACGGCTTTATTTAGCTATACCAATGGGCCCTTTGGCGTCTTTAGTTTTAATTTCTTCTTGGTTTATAGGCCGGTTCAAAACTAAACCGAACTCAAAGTTTTGGTTTTGGTTATCATTATGGCTCAAAACTGAATTGAACCGCCCTGTACACACCAATCTGGTTTAGTTTTACGTTCCCAGCATAGGAGCCTCTCACAATGCTACTGCCTTAATTTCTTTTCCTATATTATCATGATTCTCTTTCTCATACTAATTTGATATATTTTTTCTACCAGAGCTCGCACTCGAAGTTGACTTCACTGAAATCTACAGAAACGCGGAACTTTTCAAGTGAGCACATGATCGATTACTGCTAATACGACAATCTTTTTCTTGAAAAGTTATCTTATTGCTGATTTTTTATTGATTTCGCAGGAGAAACAAAGCCATGATTGCTGAATTAAGCGTACCACGCCCCAGAACCAAAGATCTGTTCTACCCAACTCAATACTCACAGTCTTTCCTCATTCAGTGTGTAGCGTGTCTCTGGAAACAACGGTGGTCGTACTGGCATAACCCGCCATACACTGCCGTACATTTCGTGTTCACCACCTTCATTGCAGCTGTGTTTTGTACCATGTTTTGGGATCTCGGCGGCAAAAAGTAAGCACCGTTGTATAACCCTTCGACTATTCTAAAAGTAACAGATGATTAACCGAGTTTTGTGTTTCAGGAGTACCCAACAAGATCTGACGAACGTGATAGGTTCAATGTATGCAGCGTGTCTCTTCTTAGGAATCCAGAACGCGTCAGCGGTTCAACCCATTGTAGATGTTGAACTGTCATCTACAGAGAAAGAGCCGCCGGAATGTATTCTGCTTTTCCGTATGCTTTTTCTCACGTTTTGGTCGAAATGCTTGGTAATGGGTCATTTGGTAATCGTTTTAAAGAAGCCATCGGATGGGCATGGGAGCCTCTCACAATGCTACTGCCTTAATTTCTTTTCTTATATTATCATGATTCTCTCTCATATTAATTTGATATATTTTTTCTGGTAGATGTGTAGGTTTATAAGCCACCTACTAGACGAATATATGATATGATGAGAAACGGGGCCTTCCTGCTGACAATTAAGCTAGAGATATATTGCTCTAATATTTGTCACCTGCACGTGTCTTGCCTTTTGGTTGTAAAGTAAGTTCATCATTAGTTCTTTTGATGATTTGGCTTATGTTTTCCATTCTTGGCATTGATATCTTTCTCGTAATCATATATGTCCTAAATATTAATCATATGAAGAGCGATTGTTTTACACCCCCTTAACTTTCGTATAACATCATATTTACCCTAAAAATCATAATATCAGAAACAGTATCATGTATGCAAACGTCAAAAACTAATTATTGCGGATTCAATTCACAATAATTAGATAACCAGTTTGAAAACACAAATCCAAACACCACCATATTATAATGTGAGTAGTATTAGCACTAAGCGTATTACATATAATAACTAAGTAGAGGATTTTTAGAGAAAGTGAGCTGTATAATTTAGGTGAAATATCAATTAGTAAGGTACAGTTCTAATTTTTTTGGAGTAGTTGTATAATAATTGATAAGTTTTTTGGATGTGCAGGGATGGATGGAACTGGAGCCGGTCTTGTTGTACATGAGAAAGCACTCGGAAAGTGAGTTTCGCTTACTTTATGACTATATACAAACACACATGTATCGAATATGCTTTTTAAAGGTTGTGCTAAACGTACCCCACCCCCTCTCTTTATACTTATTGCATCCCCTCAACTTATCACAATGGTTGAGCACACGTTGTCCGGAAATAAGCCATTTTATATGCTCGGAGAGTCTTTTGGAGGAGCCTTAGCGCTTGCAGTCGCTGCTCGTAATCCTACAATTGACTTAGTACTTATCCTAGCAAATCCAGGTCCCCTCTTTGATAACTTCTTGTATTTGATTATTTGAGGGTTTTTTTTTAATTTAGTATGCGTTTTTTGTATTCGATTTGAATACGGATTTCAGCAACGTCCTATGAGAGGTCACCATTGCACCCTTTAGTAGCATTCATGAGGACTCTTCCTGATCAATGTTATGGGACATTTCTGTATATCACGAGCTTCCTTCTGTAAGTATGCAAACACTCCTGATCTTTCATTTACTCCGACATTTCTTTTCTTTTCAGGTGATTTTATAAAGATGAGAATGGCTAATAATAAAATGGATGGTACAAACCAGTCTCTGCCCCTCGTTCAACTCATGCGCCGTATAATTCGACATCTACCACTCTATTCTGTAAGAACATCCTTCAACTCTTACTATTCCCCAAGATTTTTAGCTATTTATTTAATTTTAATACCTTTTTTTTCTATTTATGTCTTTCCTGATACTCGCTGACCAAAATAATACCAAAGGATACTCTTAAATGGAGAATCGATCTACTTGAATCAACGGCTGCGTATGCTAATTCACGACTTCAAGCTGTTACAGCTCAAGTACTTGTGCTTGCCAGGTATTTGACTAATTTTAAGTATGTTAAAGTCATATGATCTTTATGGAATCTAATATTTCAAGGATATTGTATTTTAGTGGCAAGGACAACCTCATACCGAGTAAAAATGAGGCCCAGAGGCTTTCAGGAGTGTACTAGAGCACTGCCAAATGCGCCTGTATGAGGAAAACGGTCACACAATCCTAATGGTGTTAACATTTTCTATATTATATATATATTTTTTTGTTTTAGCGAATGCTAAACAGTTTACAGGTTATGAATGAAGTAGTTGTGTTTTTTTACTCTGTAAGTCTATGAGGTGTGGGTGCCATAGATTGGAACATTATTTCCATATAGGAACATTAATTAAATGGTATACCACCCCCTCCTTGATTGATCGTGGTTCACATGGATTAAACCACGATTACCACGACCCTCTCATTTGATAATTTTAAGACAAATAAATTAAAAAAAAATAAAGGGGATAGTGGTTTGGGTTTATGCTTATGTTAATAAAGATCGACCAAAATACATTTAAATAGTGAAAAAATCATATTCCGTTCTATACGAAAGTAAATACTACTAAATAATTTTATTTTTATGAATATGTATATGCACTTCAAATTGTATCTTATAAACAATGGAGTCATCAATGTGTATATGCACTTCGAATTGTATCTTATAAATCTTTACGTATACAAGCAATATTTATAACACTAGCTCCATTTTTATCGGTGTAAATTGTCGATTCCGCCGCAACGCGCGGGTTCACCACTAGTATAATTTAAATTATGACTACCGATTATATTCAAGGTTCAAGTTTATGTTTTCCTAATTGAATGAGGGGTGAAAATGTGCCTGAACACGAGTTCCTAATGCAATGGCATTTGATGCTTCATGGATAAGATCAGCAGCATGCATCCCCAATATATGTACTCCAAGAATCTCACCGGTATCAGGCCTATATATCAACTGCATCATACAAAACCAAAAGCCCATCAACATTCTCTATTTGACTGCCAAATGGCCATCGGATGAGCAGTTGAAGCAAATATACAAAAAATAAATCCATTGTGACCCAACACAACAGTATTCTTATTAATTAATTAATTAATTAATAAAGAAGGAAGAGACCTTCCCAAGACCCTCCCCTTCATTCTCGGCCAATGCTTTTGTGTTCGCCTTGAAACTCGTCTTTGCAACACTTATCTTGAACTTTTCTTTCTTGGCTTTCTCCTTTGCTTGAGGTTGCACCATTCGGTGATAACAAAATCTGGCATTGTCCCAAACCAATAATGAATTTAAAAAAACAATACCTAACCTGTAACCGAATTACCCATTTTGACCCGTTACCTGACCCAGTTAACCCCCCTCACAGTGTGTTGTATATTTTAAAAAATATATTTTTCACAATCATATAGGCTGACGACTAAAATCAAGACTTTTGCCTCGGTCAATCCCACCATACTGATTTCAGGATGGGTGAAGCAAGCTATTGGGACACTCAAATGGTTAAGAACATGATCTTTTCCACTGAGTTGTTCAACAACTATTTCAAAAGATACATTAAGGTTGATTCAGCATACTAATAAAGAAAAAAAGGAAAAGAAAATAAACATGTATCGTAACTTACCTGATATTCCCTGTGCACTTGCAACATGAGCAAGCATCCACTTCCCATTTGCATCACCAATGCAATATAAGTGAGGAACATAACAAATAATAACCAGAATTCATTCTCAAACCCTAAATAATAATATTTTCGTAATATAAGCTCATAAATCATTAGCAACAAACCGTATTTCCCTTTGCATCGACTACTCGCGTATGCTCATCAACAGGAACAAAACCACGTTGAGTCTCAACATTTATCTGGAGAAATACATTATACCATTAGAGTCATACATGTAATAATATTATTTTCAATGTTTAATTCTTTAATACTTCGTAGCATACATTTTCCAACCCGAGACCTTTTGTAAATGGAGCTCTTCCAGTGGCAATTAGTGCTACATCTACCTGCACACGTAGCAAAACAAAATACGATAGAAGTGGTTAAAAATTTCTGAATTGTTTCTACTTAAATTTAGTTTTTCCTTATCAAGATACACATGCTAGATTTAGAACAATTTAACCCCATTCAGCCTCCAACACTTAGTTCATTCTTTCTATGTTGAGTTGGCACACCTGGGTTGTCCTTGTTCGGTTATTTGGCTACTTAAAATTCTGTTATTTCCATTTCTGTTATTCATGACCAACTAGTTAGCTAAATTTGTTAACTAACTTGTGCTTTGGTGAACTATAACGAGGTAAATGCATGACTTCTATGAACTCTTTGACATTCTAGACTGTTATAATATATCTATAACTTAACTGGACTCACAAACATAACTGATTAATAGTTAAAACGTTCGAAGATGAAGTTCGGTTCAAACAGTCCCTGTCGCACGAAAGGGTGATCCCTTTCGCGTGAAAGGCCCATATCGTCCGAACTGTTCATTCGTCTGAATAGTTTGTGTTTCGGTTTCCAATAATCTTGTTTCCGCGTTCCTTGCTACTGATTATGTCGGGCAAACCTGGACCCGAAAAATCACATGAAACTCAGTGTCATGACAAGTACCTTGATAGGATATATATATATATATATTTTCTATTTTTTAAACATACTTTCATACTATATACTTACGTACTTTAAAATTCCAAATCCAACCACTCCATAAGCTCCGAGCGACCATACACCTTCATTTCCCAATCGCAACAAATCCTCAATCTATGGATAATCAGAAAGCTTTTGCAAGATTGTGAGTATACCTAACTCCTTTTTCCTTTTACACTTTTGGGGTGCAATACGTTACACTATTTAAACACACGAAATCAAACTTTATGCTTAAATCACAAACACAAACAATTCAATCATACGTGCTAAAATACGTGATACTTGATTTGTATACTTGGATGATTCTTTTGTGCGATTTACTTGTCATTAACTTTGTACGAGCCTCCCCTTAACATGTATAGCGCTACAGGAGTAACGCACCGTCCGTGTTCTTGAGGTCATGTTAAGTCTTTTAAACTTGCGGTAATCAGAGGGTTGACTTGTCAAATTGCATGCCATGTTTACATTAATCTCGTTAACTATTTTTTCATGTGAATTGCCCAAACTCTTATACATATATGCTAGTACTCAAAACTTATATACTCGTCAATACTTTTGTATTAAACTATACTTTAAAACGTATTGCAGGATTTTGATGATGATGCACAGAATCTAGTAGGATACCTAGAAATGCACCAAACTTTAATTCTTGTTTATTAGTTTAGTCGTTCGATGCTTGTTGTAACTTGTTTATTTCAAACTTATTGTATTTCTATTTCAAACAATGTAATTGATATTAGCAATAAAATAAAATTATTTATTTAATACTCGTCATATTTAGTGTTATGAAGTCTCGAGCAATCTCGTTCATCTTACTCCGATGTTTCCGTCATCAGTTGGGGTGTGACAAAACATCCATAAATTATTAGAATTTCCAACACCAGTGGCCTTTTTGAAGTGTTTTAAAACACAAAGAGAAAAATGCTCGGATAGTCCATGTGCTCAGATTCCACCTATACTCCTTAACCTTTTAAAATTACAGCTATAGTCACAACTTTTGCATATTATTCTCGAATAGTCCATAACATAGATGTCCTTATTTTTCTTATTTAAGTGGTTGTAAAATGACGAAATTGCCCTTACTATTAATAAAAATAATTAAAGCAGTAAATCAATTATAATATTTAAAAAAGTGAGCCCTACCTTTTTCCTACCACACTCCCTCTCCCCTTTCTCTCTTCTTCTTTCTCTTTCTTTGTCTACAACAACTCCAAACCACCAAAATCATACCACCACCACCACCATCATAACATTCCATCAAGTTCAAACCACCACTATTAACATTCCACCATCACCTCGTCACTACCAAGCATACAAATCTGTGAACAAATGAAATAACAACCACCACTCATTCTATTCATCCCACCCTTTGTCCTAGGTCGGTAATAACTTCCCGACACCCCAAAACACACCACCAAAATCACGAACCAAAACCTCTCTACTCACATATCTTTTGAACGGCCTATTAGGTTAGTACTAACCACTGCCATACATTCTGTCGAAGATCCCAAGACGATTTCTAACAAAATAGAAACAGTGGGGTCCGTTTTCTAGCAATATAAGTACTGACCATCTTGTGAAATAGATCTATTTTCCTGCAATCCGTTTTCCAGCAATGGAAACGACGATGTAGATCGAGTTTCATGAGTGGGTTTTGTTAAAAAATGGGAAAGATTTGTCATACGGCAACCATATGTGGTTTTTTGTTAAAAAGAAATAGACCCATCTTCGACCACCTTCTGGGGTAGCCCAGTTGGCCAGCCTCACCCAGGCCTCTCCCCGAGGTCACCGGTTCGATTCCTAGCAATGCCCTACTGGGGTGTTGGGGCTCTTCGCCGTGGGTAGTCACCGCCAGGCAGCTATGGGGCTAAGCTAGCTTGTGGAGTGAGATCACTCCAGCGGTTGGGAGGACCGTGCAATATCCCCCCCCCCCCCGACCACCGGTCGTTTGATCGGTAAAGAAATGTTATACGACAACCATGCGTGGTTTTTTTTAGGAGTTGAATAATAGGGGTTTCTCCGGTGGTGGTGTGTGGAGAAGACAGGAGGCGTTGGCGTGGTGGTCGATGGTGGTGGCCGGCAGAGGTGGGTTGAACGGTGGTGGAAGGTGGTTTAGACGGTGTGGGGGGGGGGGGGGTGAGGGATTGACTAGGGAGATATTATGAAGAAGAGACAGCGGGGCAGGGGTCCCACTTGATTTTTAATTCATTTTGTTTTATATCAAGCGTATTTAGGTCATTTTATACCCACTTAACACCAAAAACTAACCTCTATCTACGCTAGGGACTAGCCAAGAACAAATGTGCAAAAGTTGGGGACTATAGCTGTTATTTTAGAAGTGTAGGGACTATAGGTGAAAATAGAACAAACCACAGGGATTATTCAGACATTTTTCTCAACCACAAAACAATAATAAAAAAAAATGTACTACAGAACCAGAAATACTAAAAGTTCAAATCAAATTTGCCATTCTAGTGACAATTACTCAATTTTGTAGTGGTGAAGTTCTGTTATTCAAGTTTTAGACGTAAGCGTTAGATAATAAAGATAGGGACATGTATATACAAATAAGTTCTTAAGTTTCAAATAGAGTAAAATGGTCGGATAGTTCCTGTGGTTTGGTGAAATTTCACCTTTAGTCCCCAACTTTTCAAAATTACATGTATGCTCCTTGTGGTTTGACGACTTGTTACTCGGATAGTCCCTAACTTGGATGGAGGTTAGTTTTTGGTGTTAAATGGAAGTGAAATTACATAAATACCCTTACTATACAAAATAAAGTTTAAAACAATTAATAAAGGTTGGATCTATTTGGACACCATCTGACACTATTTGGACACTTTTGGTGCCCTAGGCGCCTCGTATAGGGCTATACGAGGCGTCTAGGCACTGAATTTAAGGGGGTCTTCAGAGGTTGTCAGACACAAAGTTTAAGAAACCCTAGACGCCTCGTACAGGCCTATACGAGTCGTCCAGGTGTTTTTTTGGTTGAAAGAAGGGGTGTTTTGGTGGGTTTTGGTGTGGTTATTTTGATAGTTTTTGAAGGTGTTTTTTTAGCGATTTTTTTTTTTTGTTTTAAAAAAACTTTTGTTTTTTACACTATAAAAAATTTAACCGTTTTATGAGATCGGCGCTTTAAATAGATTCTATCGATTAAATATTATAATGTTTTTAACATTTTACTTTTTTAAATATTATTCTTCCGATTAAAATTTTATCTCGTTTAAATATTGTTTCCGTATTATATTCAAAACATATATTGTTTCCGTATTATATTCAAAACATATATTCTTTCCATATTATATCAATTTAAGACAAAATCATTAAGTAACCGAATAACTGAAAACAAACGTAAATATGACATATATAAGATAAATTTTGTATATCTATAACAAAAATATATGAGATAAGTTTGTACATGCATAACAAAAATAAAAACTACAACTGGTCTACGCATCAGGCTCCGAATTTGGATCTGCCTGCTGCGGCTGCTGCTGATGTGGTGCTCGAGGTGGTGGAAGCGGTATCGGGGGTAATCCCTCTCTCTCTCTCTCTCTCTCGTCTATCTTGCTCGGCCCGTACCAACTAACCTATCAAATCGTTGAGCCTTTCAAGCTCTGCTCGTATCTCCGGATGTACTGCAGCTCATGGGGCATGACCAGTAATAACGTGACGTGGAAACTGAGGTGCCCCGGGAGGTGGCGGTGGCTGTGGCATTGCTGCACCGTCTAAATTCACCGGAGGGTCCGGCACGGGCACTGTAGCAGCATCTGGCGGAGGATAGACTAGCTCGAACTACTCTGGTAGGGGCTCCTCTGTCCATATGCCCCCTTCGCGGTTTTTAAACCGCGGGCCAACGACGAATCTCTTGATCAGTCCCATCCCCCACAGCGATGGAAAACCCATCCGCATCGGCATGACTAGCGACGTCCGTAAATGTGGGTCCTGCTCCAGTACGAGGCTGAATGAAAATCCGCGCCCCTACCGGTGATAGGTGGAGGCGTAGTATTGGGCTAGACCGTGTGCTAGTGTGCACAGCCTCCTGTACAACAAACAATAAAAGAAGAAAAAAAAATATTTGCTCGTACACCACTCACGGCTGTAGCCGCACCCTGCAATAGATGTAGCGAGCATATGGTGCATATACCTACAGATAGTGTTAGCGAAATACTGAAACAGAAATTAATAAACAATATACATAATCACAATAATTGTTGTAATAAACGTACGTACCTGTACAATGGGTCATCAATAAATGAAACCCTCCCCTTTGACTTGTCGTGCTCCTAAGTATTCGCCCCCGCAATCACCGGCCAAAACCCTAAAAGAGTGGGTGTATCAACCACCACTAGCCCCGCTGTGTAAATGTCAGTCTCGATCTCCACATGCCTGTATAAACCGCAATGCACCGCAAACTGTGCTAGCGTCATCGAACGCAAAACGCCAGCGAGCCTGAAAGAAACCTTTGGCGGAGGGGGAACATCTGGGTGTGGCTCTAGGACCCCAGGAGGGTGAAATGTGAATGACGAAAGGAACTCAACCAGCAGCTCCCTGTAGCTCGGCGTGTGCGCCAACTCAAAAAGACGATGCCACGGCGAATCGACAGGTATAAACCGACGCACTCTAGCCGTCTCACTAGGCCTGTAAACGAACCGAACGAACACGAACAAGGCCTTGTTCATGTTCGTTCGTTAAGGAAATAAATGTGTTCACGAACGGTTCATGTACACTTACCGAACGAGATTTTATGTTCATGTTCGTTCATTAAGGAAATGAGCGTGTTCGCGAACGGTTCACGAACGCAAACGAACAGAAATAAATTTGGTGAACGCGACGAAGGATAAAGATAGATGGCCCAGAGAGTAGCACTCGAACTTGAATCCCTCATTGTGGAACGGAGGTCGATCGTATTCGACGATGTAAATAATAAGAAATGAAAGGGAAATGATGCATAAACAAGGTGAAAGTGGGTTTCCCAGTTTAATTTTTAGGGTAATAAAATAAATAAAAGTTTAATAATATAAAAAGTACAAATAAAATATAAGAAGTACAAAGATCTTCAATTAAAACACAAACATATGAACATAAACGAACGCAAATCAACGAATGTTCACGAACACGTTCACGAACACCTTACCGAACGTTCACGAACACAATCGAACGAACGAGACCTTTGTTCATGTTCGTTCATTTAACTAATCGAACGAAATTTCATGTTCATGTTCGTTCGTTTATTAAACGAACGAACATAGACGAACTTCTCGCCGAACGGTTCATGAACTGTTCGCTGAACGTTCGGTTCATTTACAGCCCTACGTCTCACTAATCTCATCTATCGCATCCCAGTTGATCGCTGCATGCGCTCCAATGTGCATCCTCCTAAGCTTCTGCCAATGACGGGCGACAGGGGTGTCGTTAGGAAACTCTAGGTACGGGTGACCGTGCAGCAGATCCGGAGGCGGTTGCCGCCTCCGTCGCGGACCCCGCGGCACCGGCTGATCCCCAGGCAGTGCCCCATCAATATCAATCTGAATCTCATCGTCCTCTATAATCAATCTACAAATAAATACCGTATACGTATAAAAATAATTATAACAATAATAATAATAATAATATAATAATAATAATAATAACAATAACAATAATAATAATAACAATAACAATAATAACACTAATAATAATAATAATAATAATTAATAATAATAATAATATAAAAATAATAATAATAACAATAACAATAACACTAATAATAATAACAACATTAATAATAATAAATAATAATAACATTAATAATAATAAATAATAATAATAATAATATAAAAATAATAATAATAATAACAATAACAATAATAAGAATAATAATAAATAATAATAAGAATAACAATAAAAATAACAATAATAATAATAATAACATTATTAATAACAATAATAACAATAATAATAACAATAATAACATTAATAATAATAATGACGGGATTAAAGAAATTTTCCATTCAATAATAATAATAATAATAATAATAATAATAATAACAATAATAAGAATAAGAATAATAAGAATAATAACAATAAGAATAATAATAATAATAATAATAATAAGAAAAATATTAATAATAACAATAATAATAATAATAATAATAATAATAATAATAATAATAAAAACAATAATAATAACATTAATAACAAAAATAAAAACACTGCCCCGTATCTGCCTCGTATAGAGGTATACGGGGCGTCCTGTTTTATGTCAATCATCTTCAACCTCAACTTCAAACCCCCAAACCCACCAAAAACCTAATTTCAGGGCAAACCTACGGTCTAAAGGCAAAAATGAAGCAAGAATACTAAACTACGGGCTGAAATACGTACCAGGGATGCTTCAATCTTTGAAAATACGGTCCAAATAGGACCCGGGGGTATTTTCGTATGTGTGTGTTCTTTGTGTTTTCGGGGTGATAACCAGGGTCGTCTAGGTCTCCCGATGTTATACGAGACATAGACGCCTCGTATAGAGCTAGACGGCCCGTCTAGCCTTTTTATGTAATTACCATTTCACCCTTGTAGAGCCCATAGTATAGGCATTAATCAGGGGTAAAATGGTAATTAACCAATCCAAAAAGATATTTCTGGAATGGTTAATTACCATTTTACCCCTGACTAAGGCCTATACTGGGGGCTTTACAGGGGTAAAAATGGTAATTTAATAAATATTTTTTAATAATTAAAAAAACCCTAATAGTTGCCGCCCACCATATATGACGCGTATAGACCTATACGTGTCGTCTAGTGTTTTAAATTACCTTTATACCCCTGATTAAGGCCTATACTGGGGGCTTCTCAGGGGTTTAATGGTAATTAACTAAAAGATTTTCAAAATTCAAATTTTAAAAAAAGAAATCTTGCCGCCCAAAAAGAAGACCCGTCCAGCTCTATACGAGGCGTCCATTTTTGTTAAATTTAAATTTTGAAATTCAAAAACCAAAAATCCCGCTAAAAAAGACGACCCGTCCAGCTCTATACGAGACGTCTGGGTTTGGTGAAATGACATTTTAGCCCCTCGTTTAAGCCTAGACCGAGGGCATATCAGGGGCAAAATGGTCTTTTGACCACACGTATACGACCTGTCTAGGTCTATACGAGGCGTATATTTGTAATATTTTTTGTAATTAGAAAAAAATGATAAAAATATGAGCAAAAATATTATTAAACTGTTTTAATCAATTCTAATTATAAAAAAATGATAGAAATTTTTTTAAAAATGTTATTAAACTGTTTTAATCAATTCTAATTATAAAAAAATGATAGAAATTTTATTAAAATATTATTAAATTGTTTTATGCAATTGTAATTATAAATAAATTATAGAAATTAATACAAATAATCTTATTAATTACAATAAGAATAATTATCGATACAAAAAATACTATTAATTACAAAAATCATTCTTCCGTATCATTGTCGATGTAATTAAGACTGGGGTTTGATCTTGGTCGAGGATTCATTATCGAAGTATACCATTCTAAACGTGGCAAGTACATATCTTCCCATTGTTCCGTATGGGGTCTTCGGTGGTTCAACCATAGCCCGTGTGCTGGTGGCATTGGATAATCCCCTTCCAGCTTAACATGTATGAAGTGGTTCTCGTTAACATGTGCAAGCGTTGTGAATAATGGTTGTTGATTAGCCGGAGGACTTAGTATCGGGAAGAAAGTGGAACTCGCAACCATGGTTGTCGTTAACAGGTGCACCCCAATACCATACATTTGTGCAATAAGAAGTCCTGCTAAGGGGAAGTCCATCCAGTGATCTGGGGGACAACCGGACACTGAATCCCAAATTAGGCCCTGACGATGCGTGTAAAAATAACCTTCATCCCATGCTTCAAATATTGGGAACCAGATCGATTTGTTCTGATCCATTTCTTGGACAAGGTCCCTTCGAATGAGCCCCCATGAACTCTGATCCATACCTAAGCTCACAGCCACAGACCGAAACCCACAATGACCGTCACGTAAGCGCCGCCATACAAAAATCCACGCCCCTACCGGTGATAGGTGGAGGCGTAGTACTGGGCTAGACCGTGTTCTAGTGTGCACGGCCTCCTATACAACAAACAATAAAAGAAGAAAAAAAATATTTGCTCGTACACCACTCACGGCTGTAGCCGCACCCTGCAATAGATGTAGCGAGCATATGGTGCATATACCTGCAGATAGTGTTAGCGAAATACTGAAACAGAAATTAACAAACAATATACATAATCACAATAATTGTTGTAATAAACGTACGTACCTGTACAATGGGTCATCAATAAATGAAACCCTCCCCTTTGACTTGTCGTGCTCCAAAGTATTCTCCCCCGCAATCACCGGCCAAAACCCTAAAAGAGTGGGTGTTTCAACCACCACTAGCCCCGCTGTGTAAATGTCAGTCTCGATCTCCACCTGCCTGTATAAACCGCAATGCACCGCAAACTGTGCTAGCGTCATCGAACGCAAAACGCCAGCGAGCCTGAAAGAAACCTCAGGAGGAGGGGGAACATCTGGGTGTGGCACTAGGACCCCAGGAGGGTGAAATGTGAATGACGAAAGGAACTCAACCAGCAGCTCCCTGTAGCTCGGCGTGTGCGCCAACTCAAAACGACGATGCCACGGCGAATCGACAGGTATAAACCGACGCACTCTAGCCGTCTCACTAATCTCATCTATCGCATCCTAGTTGATCGCTGCATGCGCTCCAATGTGCATCCTCCTAAACTTCTGCCAATGACGGGTGACAGGGGTGCCGTTAGGAAACTCTAGGTACGGGTGACCTTGCCGCAGATCCGGAGGCGGTTGCCGCCTCCGTCGCGGACCCCGCGGCACCGGCTGATCCCCAGGCAGTGCCCCATCAATATCAATCTGAATCTCATCGTCCTCTATAATCAATCTACAAATAAATACCGTATACGTATAAAAATAATTATAACAATAATAATAATAATAATATACTAATAATAATAACAACAACAATAATAATAATAATAATAACATTATTAATAATAAATAATAATAATAATAACAATAATAATAACAATAATAACATTAATAATAATAATGACGGGATTAAAGAAATTTTCCATTCAATAATAATAATAATAATAATAATAATAATAATAATAATAATAAGAATAAGAATAATAATAAAAATAACAATAAGAATAATAATAATAATAATAATAATAATAAGAAAAATATTAATAATAACAATAATAATAATAATAATAATAAAAACAATAATAATAACATTAATAACAAAAAAAAAAACTGCCCTGTATCTGCCTCGTATAGAGGTATACGGGGCGTCCTGTTTTATGTCAATCATCTTCAACCTCAACTTCAAACCCCCAAACCCACCAAAAACCTAATTTCAGGGCAAACCTACGGTCTAAAGGCAAAAACGAAGCAAGAATACTAAACTACGGGCTGAAATACGTACCAGGGATGCTTCAATCTTCGAAAATACGGTCTAAATAGGATCTGGGGGTATTTTCGTATGTGTGTGTTCTTTGTGTTTTTGGGGTGATAACCAGGGTCGTCTAGGTCACCCCATGTTATACGAGGCATAGACGCCTCGTATAGAGCTAGACGACCCGTCTAGCCTTTTTATGTAATTACCATTTCACCCCTGTAGAGCCCCTAGTATAGGCATTAATCAGGGGTAAAATGGTAATTAACCAATCCAAAAAGATATTTCTGGAATGGTTAATTACCATTTTACCCCTGACTAAGACCTATACTGGGGGCTTTACAGGGGTAAAATGGTAATTTAATAAATATTTTTTAATAATTAAAAAAAACCCCAACATTTGCTGCCCACCATATATGACGCGTATAGACCTATACGTGTCGTCTAGTGTTTTGAATTACCTTTATGCCCCTGATTAAGGCCTATACTGGGGGCTTCTCAGGGGTTTAATGGTAATTAACTAAAAGATTTTCAAAATTCAAATTTAAAAAAAAAGAAATCTTGCCGCCCAAAAAGAAGACCCGTCCAGCTCTATACGAGGCGTCCATTTTTGTTAAATTTAAATTTTAAAATTCAAAAACCCAAAATGCCGCTAAAAAGACGACCCGTCCAGCTCTATACGAGACGTCTGGGTTTGGTGAAATGACATTTTAGCCCCTCGTTTAAGCCTAGACTGGGGGCATATCAGGGGCAAAATGGTCTTTTGACCACACGTATACGACCTGTCTAGGTCTATACGAGGCGTATATTTGTAATATTTTTTGTAATTAGAAAAAAATGATAAAAATATGAGCAAAAATATTATTAAACTGTTTTAATCAATTCTAATTATAAAAAATGATAGAAATTTTTATAAAAATGTTATTAAACTGTTTTAATCAATTCTAATTATAAAAAAATGATAGAAATTTTATTAAAATGTTATTAAATTGTTTTATGCAATTGTAATTATAAAAAAAATTATAGAAATTAATACAAATAATCTTATTAATTACAATAAGAATAATTATCGATACAAAAAATACTATTAATTACAAAAATCATTCTTCCGTATCACTGTCGATGTAATTAAGACTGGGGTTTGATCTTTGTGGAGGATTCATTATCGAAGTATACCATTCTAAACGTGGCAAGTACATATCTTCCCATTGTTCCGTATGGGGTCTTCGGTGGTTCAACCATAGCCCGTGTGCTGGTGGCATTGGATAATCCCCTTCCAGCTTAACATGTATGAAGTGGTTCTCGTTAACATGTGCAAGCGTTGTGAATAATGGTTGTTGATTAGCCGGAGGACTTAGTATCGGGAAGAAAGTGGAACTCGCACCCATGGTTGTCGTTAACAGGTGCACGCCAATACCATACGTTTGTGCAATAAGAAGTCCTGCTAAGGGGAAGTCCATCCAGTGATCTGGGGGACAACCGGACACTGAATCCCAAATTAGGCCCTGACGATGCGTGTAAAAATAACCTTCATCCCATGCTTCAAATATTGGGAACCAGATCGATTTGTTCTGATCCATTTCTTGGACAAGGTCCCTTCGAATGAGCCCCCATGAACTCTGATCCATACCTAAGCTCAGAGCCACAGACCGAAACCCACAATGACCGTCCGGCATCACATCTCGTATGCACGAGACGTGCGGATGAAACACTGGCGGAATGGCAGACTTAAACCGTTTGATGATTCCCACCTTCTCCTCCCCAATGATTAAAGGAAAACCGTGATCATCTCGTGTCTCTTTCTTCTTAGAACTCTTTGAACCGGCTTAGGCTCGCTTTAGGTTTTTGGGACCTTATAACCGACTGTTGAGAGGCCTGTGACGGAACGTACGAGCAGCGGCGAGGGTTATCGTACTTACTTTGTCGGGAACCTTCAAAGCACGTGTTTGCATCACCGAAGGAGCTTCTCCTCAATTCTTCATCTATACGAGAGGCCTCGTCCAACCTTTGTTGTACCTGCTTTATTGTTGGTCGGCCACGAGTATTTTGTTGGACAACCGGTGGTTTCTAGGTAGATTTCTTTGGAGTCAACACCGCTTTAATCTTTGACATCAGGCTTTTTTGCTGAGCCGGGGGTGCGACTCTAATTGTTGTCTAACAATATTTAGATCTTCGACCACGTCAACATCATCGTCTATCAATTTACAACTTTGGAAGTTAAGCTTCCCCCAGAAGACGTCTATGTCTTCGAGTTGAATCGGACGCTCTGCACGGCTAAAAACAACATTGTTTAAGTCACATGATTAACGGAAATATATCACACAAGTGTTGTACGTTTAACAATTATTACCTTCACGCATGTACTTTTCTATCCTACAAGCACAGGGCAACCCAAAACTGTACCACATTTGGCAACCACTTGATGAATGCAAGCGGTCCAAGACATCTAGCTTCCTAAGTGCCTCTCCACTCAACAAGTCAAGGGCTGTATGGGATACTTTTCCATGTAGATGTTGAAACAACGGGTGTTTGTGGTGGTTCATTCTTTTTTCGATGCAGTCTCGAAAACTCTTCCTTTTTTCACCGAACTGTGTCTCAACTATATCCCGGACACAACCAACTACACGGTCCAGCGAGCTCCTATCTAGGACGTATCTCTTTAAGTTGGCGTGTTGGCTCTCAACTCTGTTTGTGGTACGATTACCAAAGTTGCGCCTCTTATCAGTCCACGCAAAGACGAACATCTCCTTATAGTCTTTTAGCCAGTTATCGTACACGTAATTGAAGACCCCTAAAAAGTAAAAATAATTTAATAAAATTTACATAGGTGAGTCGTATATTATTAGGAAAACTTACTATAACGTTTGCACTCCACAAGTCACTTTCGCATGTTGCGCAAGTGGTACTCGTAGATGGGTATGGATGGAGACTCAATCAATGTCCCCCAGAATGACAAAAATTTATCTCAGTCTTCTTCTGTGAAGGTAGCCTTGCAGTGCTTCATAACATTATGTTGTATGTGCCACTTGCAAAGAAGCTTGGAGGCGTTTGGAAATACTTTAGCACAGGAGCCCATAAGGGCCAGGTCTCTATCCATTACAATCACACGTGGCTCCATACATTCATCCAACATTGACTTGATCCTCTCAAGCACCCACACAAAGTTATCACCACGTTCTTTACTAACAAAGACATGCGCGATACAAAACGAATGGTTGGTAGGCGTCATACTAACAATCTGGATAAATGGCATATTGTATAAGTTTGTCTTGTACGTCGCATCGATCAGCTAGACGTGGGGGATGCACGCCACATGTCTCTCGAGTACTGATGAAAAAAGAAGATCTCTGTTACGATCTCTGTTACGGTTTCCCCGTGTGTCTCGTAAAAAAAGTCGTTGTTTATCAGCACGTTTTCTAGTGACTGCATGGGAGTCAATCCTTGTCTTTGTTCGGCTCTAATCTTCGCCATAACGTTTTGAACGTCTTTCTAAACATGAAACCTGTCGGGGTCCTACTTCCTTATCGTTTGAAATATTTTGCGCGGCTCCATGTTTTGAGCTGTCAACTGCTCGATCAGTTCCTTTTCGCTTGGAGTAAACCTTCGCACAAACGCGTGGGCCAACAGGTCCTCACAAAGTTCGTGTTTATGTTCAATTTTTCCGTCTTTTATCTCACAGGTTTCATACGGGTGGTTTCGCACAGCCAGAAGGTAAAACGTGCAACCGGTTTTTTTGCTTCCGGCTTTTCTAAGTGTTGCTGTAGTGTGGTGCTCACCACCACGGTCACATTCAAGCCATACCCTCCCGGTTCTTCCCCCGATTTTCTTTGATCGACGGGTGACAATAACGAAACCATCCGCGTTTGCTATTTCTTGTATCCGTTTCTTTAGTTCATCTAAAGAGTTGAAAACCTGTAACATCGATATTAATAATAACATTGACAATAATAACAATATTAATAATAATAATAATAAAATAATAATAAAATAGTAATAATAATAGTACTAATAATAATAATAATAATAAAATAATAATAATAGTAATAATAATAATAATAATAATAATAATAATAATAATAGTAATAATAATAACAATTAATCTATGTAACATAACAAAATAAAATTGATACCTGTTTTCTTAAGTACGGATTATCCGGGATGGGGGTGCCTCACCACCATACCTACCATATCCACCATATCCTCCAACGTCCGGATTGTTTTGATGAACGTAAGGACTGCCTGGGGAAATGAATTGCTGATGACCACCGTCTCCTCCTTATCCACCATATCCACCATATCCACTGTCTCCTCCGTATCCACCGTCTCCTCCGTATCCACCGTCTCCTCCGTCTCCACCGTCTCCTCCGTATCCACCGTCTCCTCCGTAAGAATATTCACACCCGTATCTATAATCCGGATACGCTTGTTGCGTCGGATAACTTGGTTGACCAGCATGGTATGAGTCATCTACAGGGGTTGTTTCATCAACAGGGGGATGCGTGTTCAAATCTAGAAACGATCTGTTTTGTTTTCCTTGTATACTAGACACAACCTTCTCTTGCTCGTTAGAATCGGGAACGCCAGACTCCTCCAAAATAGACGAGTGTATCATCATTAGTAAATAATAAACTAAAACAACAAGTAATTAAAACATTTAAGCTAATAACTGTTACCAGAACGCTTTCGGGCACCCAATTATCGCTAGAATACTGCCCGAAGACATAGTTGCAGTCCCAATATGATGACATTTAACACTTCTGGATAATAAGAACACACATGCAAACAACGAGAGTTTCTTTCGAAGAAATAGTAGAAGAAACAAAATGAAATGATTGTTGAATGCTCGGGTGGACCAACAATGCACTGTATGTTGCACTTTATATGAAATATAGACGCCTCGTATAGCTCTAGACGCCCCATATTGCTTTATGTCACATGCCAGACACATAGTCAAATTAGTCTCTAAGACGCCTCGTATATGAGGCGTCTTAGTACCCTCGTATTGCTCCCTCGTACTGGCCTAGACTCCCCGTCTGATGTGACTGATGTGACGTTGTACGAGGTTCAGAAGTTGGTCGGGAAAAGGAACCCTAGACGCCTCGTATAGGCCTATACGAGGCGTCTATCTGGGTGTGGAAATAGGGAGTTGGGTGTGGGAATATGTAGACCCTTAATAAAACCTCATCTAAATAATAAAAACAAATACCTTGTGGGCCCCACTCTCACCCCCACCTCTCTTCTTCATACCCTAAAACACCACCTCCAGCAACCATATCTCCACCCCCCTAACCACCACCTTCAATCACCTTCATTAAATAAAGCCCCCTCAAGACCCAACCAACCGAATTCATGGCAGCAATTCCAACATATCCATGTTCAACATGCCTAATTATGCACAACATAGAGAAACTACTACTCTGTGTAGAATTAAATCATTCAAACCATAATCGTTGCCTAGAAACTAGTTGACAACAAAACTCCCATTCACCAATCCTTACCATACCCAATCCAAAATTAAACCACTGGACGGAATAAAAAGCTCAAAAACTTTACTAGAAACCTTCACATCATCAACTGACGCTAAAACGTCAATCCAGCTGTCACCGTTAGATTTTTTAGGCTTTTGTTCTCAATACCGAATAACTTGCAAATTAGGGTTGGAAACGTGATGGAGAAGAACCATCGGGACTTGTAAGGAAAATGTTTGTTCAGAAACAGTCACTGCGGCGCACATAGTGGCGATTTCCTCCGGTGTTGATACGACTGCGATTGTGACGGCGAGGTCGGCAGATTTGGATTGAGCGACGGATTTATGTAATTTCACTCTATTTAACACCAAAAACTAACCTCTATATATCCAAGTTAGGGACTATCCGAGTAACAAGTCGTCAAACCATAGGGAGCATACATGTAATTTGGAAAAGTTGGGGACTAAAGATGAAATTTCACCAAACCACAAAAGTTGGGGACTAAAGATGAAATTTCACCAAACCACAGGGACTCTCCAGACATTTTACTCTTTCAAATATAAATCAATTATTCATTTGTTAGCACGAAATCAGTGGCAATTAAAACTCGCAAGTGTATCGTCCAACAGGAGTAGGATCAAATACAAACCATATTTTGTATACAAACTATAAGAACCATTTAAAAAGTGTCACGTGATATCCAACCAATTATAGAGAAATGGTAAAATGATAACCTAAATAATATCAATTATCTTTAATTGCTTATAATTATGCTAACAAACAATTAATTCTTTATTGGGATCTTCCTTTTGTTTTCAATATGATGATAAAGAAAAGTGCTGATATCATTTCACATATGTGCTAAAATCAATTATCTTTATTAATTTTCATGTGCTAATATAATTCAAAAGTGATACTTTTATGTATGTATGGTTTTAGTATGTGCTAATTTAACTTTTTTTAAGTGCTAGGATCTGTTCTTACGGTTTGTAGGATAAATTTGGTTTGTACCGGAACCAACCCCTCGTCCAACAAGCCCCATTTTCCACGTATCCAGTGTGTATTTTCTTTTTTTGAAAAGAATGTTAGATTTGTTACTGCGCGTTGCAGCGCGGTTACATCATAAACATCGAATGGATAGTTCAAACGTTATGCGATGCGTTAATCATATGAAAACGCGCGTTTCGACGACGCATGCAATTGAACTCAATTTAACCTATATAGGAATTGTGATTGGATCCGAGCATAAAGTAA